>VXBU01002492.1:926930-1192715 GCA_013400315.1 Bombycilla garrulus
TTTAGTTGCTATGCAGCTTTTTTTTTTTTTTTCCCCCAAAAATAACCCAACCAGTCAAAGAGAGAACAGCAAGGAAATTGCAAGCTTTGACATACTTACTTCTACACTGCTGGCATGAGTACAAAAATAAAGATTTTTATTAACTAGCTTACAAAAATAAACTCTATTGAGTCCCGCAGGATCTCATTGGGAGGTTTACTTGACTTTGGAAGATAAAGCCTGTTTGAAACGTCTCTTTAGATCTTGCATGTTGGGAGATTTGGGCCGAGGGATGATGGATGACCGCCTCCTGTCGGTGCTGCCGGCATGCTGTAGTTTGCTGACCTCCTTGCAAAGATACTGGAAGACATCACAGACACCTTGGGAGTCCTCACTGGTGGAGATTTCCAAGAACAGGCAGCTCAGTTCATCTGCCAGCTGTAGTCCCTCTTTTGCCTNATTCTTACAGATGCTTTTATGTTTTCATGTTTAATGCAGCTTTTTTTTTTTTTTGTCTCTTATGAAGTTTTCCACCAACGTCTTTCCAAGCATTGTATAAAGGCAGGTAATGATTTATATCATTAACACTCCCATTTTACAAAAAGGAATAGGAGGCCTCCAAAGAAAATTATATGAGTAGCTTAATACAGAAAATCCCAGCCCCCCCCCCCCCAAAAAAAAAAAAAAAAAAAAAAAAAAAANATAACCCAACCAGTCAAAGAGAGAACAGCAAGGAAATTGCAAGCTTTGACATACTTACTTCTACACTGCTGGCATGAGTACAAAAATAAAGATTTTTATTAACTAGCTTACAAAAATAAACTCTATTGAGTCCCACAGGATCTCATTGGGAGGTTTACTTGACTTTGGAAGATAAAGCCTGTTTGAAACGTCTCTTTAGATCTTGCATGTTGGGAGATTTGGGCCGAGGGATGATGGATGACCGCCTCCTGTCGGTGCTGCCGGCATGCTGTAGTTTGCTGACCTCCTTGCAAAGATACTGGAAGACATCACAGACACCTTGGGAGTCCTCACTGGTGGAGATTTCCAAGAACAGGCAGCTCAGTTCATCTGCCAGCTGTAGTCCCTCTTTTGCCTGTACTTGCCTGGCGTGGAGGAGGTCTGCTTTGTTCCCCACGATAATGATGGGAGTCCTGGCATCGGGGTGCACCTTGCGTATGTGCTGGTAGAGAGGCTGCACTGCCTGGTAGCTGCTGTAGTCTGTGATGGAGTAGACCAGCAGGAAGCCCTCTGCCCACTTCACACACCGGGACAGCGAGTCCAGCACCTGCACACAGTCTTCCTGCACCTGTGGTACAACAGAGAGCACAGATTCGGCACTGGGTCACGAAAGTGTAAAGGCTGTATCACGGCACCATCAAACGGGTCCAAAGGGAAGCCTGAGCTCTGTCTCAGGACACGAAGTCCGGACATGCAGGAAATTTGTGCTCAAAAGCTGAGCCTTTGGGTAGCAGAGAAGAACGGATTGATTCAAAATATCTCCGTACCTGGATGCATCCCGGCGTGTCTTGGATCTGCACGGCAACGTGGTCCCCGTCGAGATGGACCATCCGGGAGTAGAGGCTGCCTGGGGAGCAGAGAGCCGTGAGCCGCCGGACGCGGGCCCCGCCGCGCCCACGCCCGCGCCCGCCGCGCCCCGCCTCACCTGTGTTGGGCTCGTAGTCGCCGATGAAGCGCTTGGTCAGGAACCGCACGATCATGGCTGAAACACAGAGCGCCGCGTTAGCCGGGACGGATGGGCGGATGGGCGGGCAAGGGAAGGGGACGCGCAGCCCCGCACTCACCGCTCTTGCCGACGCCGCGGGCACCCAGCACGGCCAGGCGGACCTGGGCGCCGGGCGGCCCCGGGGGGCACTCGGCGATGGGCGCCAGCAGGAAGGGCTGGGACATGCTCGGCAGGCGCATGGGACAGGTGGCTCGGCAGCCAGAGGGCTCGCACGGCTCCGCTCGGCTCGGCCGGCAGCGCCAGCACCGGGCGGCTCCGGCGGCTTTTAAAGGCTGCCGCTGCACCGCCCGCCCGGCGGCACCGCCCTCTATGCCTCCACCGCCGGGGTTGGAAACCCAGCTTGTGGATCAAGCAACAGCCAGCCCTCAACACCTAAGTGGTCTTGATTGGGCCCTTTGGGTTTTTGAAGTAGAAAATTTTCAGAGAAGAATGGTGCTCTGCTCCTTTAAGGGCTGCCCTTAAATGAGCCTCAGACCTGCAAGCAGCTGTGTGGATGTTTCAGTCTCCACAAACCAGTGCCCTGGTTCCTGCTTCTGCTGTGCACTGCCTTGTGTAAGTGTTTAAAAGATAAGTAATCCATTCAGAGGCTGCTTTAATTTTTTCCGGGGAGATAGCACATGCCAACAGGACACAACATGGAAGAAGACAGTGGATGATACTCAAATGGACTGATCTTATGGCACAGAGGGATGGAGCCACCGTAAGAGCTGCTGGGCCCTGGATGGAGACTGAGCTGACCCTGGATGCTCACACACAGGCAGTTAAGACAACACTAATTAACATCAGTTAAAGTAGTACCTCTAAAAACGCATAGTGGAAGAAGCACTGTTGATTATTTGTGCTACTCTAGTGCCTAAGGACCCCTATGGGTTTCTTTTCACTTTCAGGGCATCTTCTGACTTCCAAAACCTACTGCCCCTGAAGTTTCTACTTTACTCCCCATCATGCCAGCGAGCTCTTTTCTTTTAGGAAACAAGATTTCTCTTGTATCACTAAAAGCTTTTGGTTTCCAGAGGTTTCTGCTAGTGTCACCTGCTCCTATTGTCAGGGGATCGCTTGTCTTTGGCCTCACTCGCAGTGCCAGCTGCGGCTATTTTTATACATTTCCTTACAAAAGAGCTATCAGAGTACATTCAGTGTGCCTCTGAAAGAATGCTACTGAAAGAAGTCTGTTCCAAGCAGATGACTCCCAGGCGCTGAGGTGTGAAAGCACTATTAAACAACTGCCCTTCACAAACCTTGAGGAGCTGCTTCTTTCTGGGCAGCTGTACAAACTCAAGCTGCCTTGCCTGCTGCTGGGAGCCACCAAAGCACAGAGGGGTGGTCAAGCAGAGAGATAACGTGTCCCAAACCCATGTAGGGCACCCTGTGAAGGAATTAATGTTCAGGGCATGATGGACTACGTCTCCAAGTGATGGACCTGTTGCTCCAGGTGCAACAGGAGCAGCTCAGTAAACTGAAGCAGCTGGGGCTCAGACTAGCTGTCCCCATTCTGCAGACTAAGCACCCCTGGGATGTGTGGCCCTCAAAGCTATTCCAAGGGGCCTTTCTCCACTCTGCAAGCTCCCCTTGGAAGTGCCAGGCTGTGCTTTTTCACCCACCCTCTGTAGATGACCTATGCCACTATCCCTACAGCCCATCAGTATCCCCTTTCCCACAGCACCACTGCTCAGTGCCAGGTATGCCATACTGCTGCTCACACATCTCCCTACTCCAAGCTCTGGCAATGTTCAACACCAGTACTCTTGCGGGAGAATAGGTGGCCTGTTCCTGTGACCGTGGCAGGGGGGACATCCTGAGAGCATCTGGAGCTTCTTTTGTTTTTATTTTTCTGCGTTCCTAAGCTCTATGGGTGCTGCTGGTGGGAACAGTGCTCCTACCCCATGCAGCTTCTGTGCTGACAGCAGTTCCTCCTCCCCCTTCCCAGTCCTTTCTGCCTTTTCACTGACTGTCCCTGCCTAACACTGCCTACACCAGGCTCAGGAAACCTCAAAGCCTAGCGTTGCAAGTATGTTAAAAAAGATGAAGCCGACAGCTCAGAAGGCAGCTTCCTTGCTGCTGCTCTAGGAGACAGCAGGAGATTTTGCCAGGGCTTGTGGCAGCTGTGGGAATCCAGGACAGGAATAGCTCCTGTGCCTGTCCTGAGAGGTTTTGTTTCTCAGGAGAGCACAGCTTTTAGTCTTTGGCCATGGAAAAAGCTTCCAGGACTTTGTGAGAAGTTGAGTTCTGTTAATGTATATAGTAGATGATATTGTAGAATATCACAGGGTGAAAAAGTAGAGTTTGGGTTTTAGTATGGAAGGTAGATGAAAGACAAGATGGAGGACTTTTGAGTGTTGACTCAGCTTCTTCCCTCTTCATCTACTGCATTTTCTGCAGTTTTGGGTAGGACAGTGATTGGTTAGACAAAGTCACAATGCAGATGTAACATGACTGAAGAATAATTAGGAATTGGTAGAAAAAGAAAAATATAGTACGTGTTAGGTACACTGTGGAACTCAATTGGATAAGATTTCTGTATAAAAATCCTTGGAATCGTCCATTTTGTCTCTTTGTCACCTACGGCTCTGAACTGAGATAAAGAATAAAACAACTGAAGACCGAAGCCAGTGACTCCTGCTTGTCTCATTCCTGGTTCCTGGCCCTGGCACAGACTTTCCTCAGGGGATTCCTGGTAAAGGGGATCCCTGTGGTGGGCAGCAAAGACTCCCACATCCAGTGCCCACTGTGTGGGCGGGCGGTGATTCCAACATCTGATGCTCCCGTGTGAAGATGGCAAGGAGTGTTTGTGCCTGCCAGAGAGCCCCGTGTCGGAGATGATCTGACAGGCAGGGAACAAGCAGTACAGGTTTGTGGCTGTAAGGGAGCCTCAGAACAGGACTGCAGAGAACTGGTGACAGCTTACGGGTTTAGTGTGTAAAACTCCTTCCAGGGCAAGTCAAAACTGGTGACTCCAAACCCTTCATGTTTCAGCTCAGGAGTGGAGATGTCCCAAGAGGCAGCTCTTCAGCTTTTCCCAATTCACAGATCTCCCTCTTTCGTCAGGATTGTGCAAAAACAGGGCAGCAAAACGCATAGGAAGCAAACTTCAGCAGCAGGTACTGAGATCTCTTAAGTACCTGAGCTGTGTTTCTGCAAACTTCCCCACTGCACTGAGTGCAATGAGCAGACAGGTTGCATCTTAGTTTATTTGTCCTGTCTCTAAACATTAAAAACAAACAAAAAAGGTTATTTTCTTCCTGTACAAACCCAGCTCCATTTTCAGTCATTTCTGGGAATCCTGACCAAGGAAAGCCTTCCCTCCCTTTCTTCCCAGCCCATACAGGCCTTCCAAATATGCATTTACAACCAACTACCATTTGGCATAGTGACCTTAAAAACACATTTTTCTAAATAAATTGGAAAGTGTTGCAATGCAGTGTTGCTGGGAGCACAGCTCTTAAACAAGACCACGTAATGCTGTCCAGTCTTATTATTCCAAATTGTTGAAAATAAGTTCAAAACTTTAGAACTATGCCCCACTTATGATGTTAATCATTTCATCATGCTGCTACAGCTAATCCACCGTGATTCTGACAAATGAGTACAAAGCAAACACAGAACCAAAATAGCTTAAACATGCATGCATGAGAAGCAAATTTAAAATGCCATCACCAAAGTTTGCATCCAATAGCCTCCCACTTAATTCCTACAAAGCCTAGTGGAAAATGATGCTTATCTTGGAAGGCAATTTTAAATGGCTGTGGAAACTGACAAGACAAAGAGGTTGACGAACTACACTAATCTTGCTGCCCCAAGAAAAGCCCCTTGACCATAGAAGCGAAGTGCATAAGGTCCAACAGTGAGGGCTTCAGGCTACAGTGGTGCACTGCACATCCAACACCTTCAGTGCCAGAGCACAGCACAACTGCCACGGAGCAGCCTGCTAAGGGGCAAGCTCCTCCAAGTCACTTCCAAAGGCATTCCAGCTATACAGCCTGCTGCATCTTCTGAGACAATGAAACCTCAGACATAGCAATCTGCTCACTGGAACTTGGAAACTCCAGCACCTAAAGCCCACCACCCTTAAATACAGCCCAAGCCAGACTGAATTCAAGGTCCAAAACCTACATTCCACGAGAATGGGAACACCCACGACTGAGTTAGGTAAAAAGCAAACCTCATCTCCCTGTTCCTTACTCCCACACTTACAAGCTGCCCTGCAATTCACTGTTCAGTAATTTTCAACAGTCAACACCCACAAACATCTTGAGGTCACTTGCTTCTCTAGCACTTTTCTCTCTCTACATGTAGACATTAGTCTTACATCACTTACTGAATGCAGCTGAGCAATGCCTGACGTGACACTTCAAGGTAAACTATCATTTACCTGTAACTACACAACAGCTTAGCCTGAGATTGTGTTTTCAAGGCTAGCCAAGCAGGTTCCCTGTAGCAGTCTCTAGCAAGCTTCACGCTGCTTCAAGCAAAGCTCACTAAACCAGCACTGGTTAGCAGACAGCCAGCTGAAGATCTTCCATTTAAGAACTGCACAGGTAGCACAGGGCTTTTGGGAGACATTGGTAAATCTGGGATGAGAGGAATCCACACAACATTCAACAGGCATGCAACAAACATAAAATGCAAGTGTTTAGCTACGCCAGCCAATTAAAATGTTAAAAATCAAAATACAAAGGCTGGCAGTTTTGGAGTTAAACCCTTGTTTCTAAACTACTACTATTTTGTATGAATGCTTATTGGCATGGGGATGCTATAAACATTACTTTGCAGGTTACAGTGGTGAAAGACCAAAATCTGCCTACAGACATTTTCCTAGAGGTTGTTTTCAAAAATGGTTTTGACAGATCCTCAGTATTCATGAGGCCCCTTAGCCAACAACCTTACATCAATGAAATCTGAAGCCCCTTATCTTTTCCCACAGAAAAAAAAATCAAGCCTTTAAGTGGCACTGGGCAGTTCTTGACATAAGTTCTTAGTTTGCTGGTGAAGTATTCCATGTCCCCTTGTAGTAACTCATGATCATTACTAAGCACTAGCAAATTTCAATGTTCCTAGCATTTATCATCTATATAAATGACGAAACTCATCAGCAAAAGCTGCAGATTATTTAAATGACTAAGCACCATGGTACATACAAGCTAAATAAACAAACTTCAATAAAAGAAGGTTTCTAAAGCATCTGTTCAAACAAAAAAGCCCCAAACCCAACTAAATGAATCAGCCACAATCACATACACTTGTCCAAAACCATATCTTTAATTTCTTTTTTAAACACACATTATGCCATGAATTCATAAGGAATTGGCTCCAGCAGCTCTGGATCCTTGCCATTAGTTCTCACAAAGTGTGCTTCTCTTGGTGGAGCAGGCTGTAAACAGAAAAACAGAAAACAAAAACTCGTGGCACTACAGCTCAACAGCAATTTTTTTAAAAAATAACATTTTGTCAACCATTTAGTGCCTTGCTATATAAACATTACAGCAATTTTACCATTCCTAGCCTCCTAAGTTTGATTCAAGGAGTAACAGTAAGGAAATGATCTGCCAAAAAAGGGTGCCTGACTCTTGCTGCTGAATAAAAACATCTATGGCTTCACTCTCTGCAGCTCACCAACCCAGTGAACATGGAGTGATGTATCCTGCAGTTCAAGAAGCAAGAGCCATCACCTCTTCTCTGAAGTCTGGTTATTAATTCTTTCCTTCAAGGCTTACAACAGAACCTGTTGCAACTAAAAACTCAACTAAACCAAAGACTCTACTAACCCTAAAACACCCAGAGCTGCTGCTGCAGACTAGCAGCAGCTCAGGAAGCACCCAACCCTCTGTTCAGAGCTGCCACTACAATTTTTATCCACCACAGAGCATTTCTGCTCAGGCACCAAACATCCCAGATGCCAACACATGAGGCCACTGCTCCAAGAACTGTCATCTCCTGCAGAAGGATTGTGACTTCAATAGAAGCATTACCTGGCGTTTCAGCTGAACCCAAATGCCTTTTTCTTTCGCTTCCTTTTTCTTCCTTTCATTTTCCTTCACACGCTGCAGAAAGCTGTCTCTGCTCTTGGAATGTTTAATATGCTCTATACGCACATTAATTCTCTTGGCCAGAATCTTGCCCCTAAGAAAGGGAGTCAGTTTTTAATCTTCACTTGAAAAAGGTCACTTTAAATCAAGACTTACAGCCCTTAAAGAAGTGACTCCATGAACTCAATTACATGTCATTTTTCTTTAAAGGGCAATACCTCAAAACACAGACACAGATGCACATCAGATATAACTTACATATAACTAAAACCTATTATATAACAGTGTAATATATAATACTGTGCTGACAATTTCAAATTAAAATTGTGGAGAATACATGATTTCAGCCTCTTAGTGTACAAACAAGTCATTTTATTACCAATGCACAGCAGTCCAGCTTCTGGACAAAAAAAAACACAACTTGTCTTTTTTTTTGACTAAACTGCACAAAACTCAGCTGGATACAGCTACAGACTGCTATTTAAAAAAGGCTTCAATACCAGCACACTGGCTGAGAAGCCCTGCTAGGTAATGCGACTCTAGGTGCTGGTAAGAAAATAAACAAACTTGTTTCCTCTGACAGGATCCAAGACAAATGAGCATCATTTGTTTGGGTTATAAAAAGGAAATACACTTTACCCACCTTGAACGACCAGTCAAGACAACAACTGTCTAACTGGCAAAGTGAAAGGAGGGTGCAATTACCATTCAATTTTCTCAAATACCAAGTTTCAATACATAGAATTTCATTACTTACTTAACCTGCTTGTTAACAATAATGCCCACGGCGTGCTGAGTAACATTATACACCCTTCCAGTCTTGCCATGGTAACACTTGTGGGGCATGCCTTTCTGGACAGTACCCATACCCTGTTAAGAAGCAAAAAGGAAAGAAAAAAAAGGGCAGGAAAAAAACATAGCATTAAGGATTTTTCTTTCAGAACTAATTTAAAGTATACATTTCAAATTATTTGAGATTTATTTTAAAATATTCCCAGTTTATCTTGAAGTTGGAATTTATAACCATGCATTTTGCATCTGAAGACTACCAAATTTTGCTATGCCACTTCTGGTAGCTTTCAGTGTCGGTGAAATGACTGATCACTTTGCTTACATAAAAAGCAAGCAATCTCAAGAGACATTCATCATCAAGCTCCAGTGTGTGAGGAAGTGTCAATTGTGAACAATACATTGTCCAAGTCAAACAACAAACTGGCAAATTAAACACCACCTTCTGTGAGACTGCTGCAAGAACATGGCATTCCAAACGAAACCAAAGGATTCAGCAGAGTAGGAATCCTTGATGAAAGGCTTTCACATTCATTACAACTCAGTTGTGAAAGTACATTTGACTTTAAATGACAAGGTCTAAAAAATACCAAGTGATGGAAAATGCTGCTTCACTTTCCTCCCTTCATTAATATATATGATGCATCCTTACATCTATTTATTGATTTCTAGTTTTAGCATAGCTTTGCAATCATGTAACTATGAACTGCCCCACCATAAATCATAGCTGATAACAGAACATCTACTAAAGTGACAGCTGAGGCTCCCATGGAAGTTGTGCCAGTAGCCAACTCAAACACAGGCTATGGCATAGCTCACTTCCATTTTTCACCTGGACACACTGCAACAAAGCACAGCCACACTCTGTGCCTCTACAGAACCCCACACACACCAGCACAGGATGCTGAAGTGCCACCACTGGTCCGGCAGCACTGCCACTTCAGCACTGCTCCCCAAGTGAGTAGTGGGCACTTGTGTTGGCACAAAAGTGACCCAGGCAACAAAAGAGTCCCCCCAAGGACCTGGAAGCTGCACAGGACCACACTGCTTTAGCTTCCAGTCACACAGCACTGCAGAAAGTACCTTGATATCAACTATGTCACCCTTCTTGTAGATCCGCATGTAGGTAGCCAGAGGGACAACTCCTGTTAAGAGATACAAAATTGGGATGCTTAGGAAACCTGGAATTTCACACACACATTAAAAAGGATGGCGGGGCATAGATCATGTATTTGATACAATTTTCCGAAATACCTCAAAAATCAAAACATTTTTTTAAAAAGTAGTAATTACATACTTCACAGATTTCAAATTTTTAAAATACCTAGCTAAAGAAAAATTAGATTTGTGTTCCTAATGCTGAGATTGAAGAGACATTAAACTACTCAATATATCAGTATAAATGCAACTGCTAATTAATCAGAGGAAAAAAACCTCTATGTTTTAAGTAACTGCTGAAATATTTCTCCCACCTTCAAATTAACTTTCAAGCACTGACTGAATTGGCACTGTGGACACTGCCAAGCAATCAGAAGACCAATGCATTTGCAGCAAGAGCTCAGAGCTCTGCATACAGTTCTACAGTTTTCAGCCCAGGTTGTCAGAAATCCTTTGGCACAAGCCCTTGTTCCTCAGCCCATCCCCAGGGATGCTGCAGCTGTCTCTCAGGCCAGTAACTGGATGCAGTGCCGGTCCTGCAAGGGATACTCACCATGCTTGCGGAAGGGCCGCGAGAACATGTAACGCGTCCCCCTCCTCTTTCCCTTGGTGTTCGTCATTTTGGCTGATTACTGCAAAAATAAAGGCAAATTATTCAGAATTACCACCTCACTCACCACAAAGCTGATGGAATTTTCAGGTATTTCAGATTGATGGAGTCTTTAAGCCTATTCATAATGACTGCTTCAATTCAAGCAATGATATTCACTTGGGCATCCAAAGAAATCAGAGCTTACAGGACCGCAGGTTAACTCAGGTTAGAATGGATGCCAGCAAGGTACTCGGTTTAACTCCTGCCCAGGAGTAGCAAGGTCTACTTTGAGATCAAACCAGGCTATTCAAGAGCCTTCTCCAGTCAGGTCCTGAAATCCTTTAAGTAGCAAAGAACATTCAGCAGTAGGAGGGACCCACAAGGACCACCAAGACCAACTCCTGGCTCTGTGCAGAACACCTGAAGTCACAGCATGTACCTGAGAGCATTGTCCAGAAGATTACTGAACCCCTTCAGGCTGGTGCTGTGACCACTTTCCCGGGGAGCCCATGCCTGTGCCCAACTACCCTCTGCGTGAAGAATCTTTCCCTGATACCCAAATTAAAACCTCCCCTGACACATCTTCATGCCACTTCGCTGGGTCCTGACTCTGGCCACCACAAAGATCAGAGCCTGCCCCTCCACTACCACTCATGCAGAAGCTGTAGCGATTAAGACGCCCAAGAGACCTCAGCTGCTCCTCGTATGACCCTCCTTCCACACCCTACTGCACAGCCTCTCTAGGCAGCATGTTTCAAGACCTGGCTGTTCCCATTAACATTATTCCCCTTATATCCAGTCTGAGCTTCTCCTCCTGACTTCAGCTGGTTGTTTCATGCTCTTTCCACATGCCCTTGCCAAGCACCACATCCTCTCGACCGTGGCGCTGTGAGACGTCCCCCGATGTCACCTCTGCCCCGTTCCCTAAGCCTCTCCTTACAAGGCATCCATAAGGCAGGATCTCCCCCACAACATTTATCGACCACTATAAGGTCTGACACAAAGCTCACACGCTCCGCAGGCCCACGGGGCCATCCCGGGCCTGTACGGCCATGGCTGCCCCGACATGCTGCCGGCGGCCGCGGGGTGGCCGGGCCCGCCGCCACGTGCTGCAGCGCTGCTGCTCCGCACCGGCACCCTCCGCGGGCCTCGGCAGCCCTTCCTCCCTCAGCACCTCCCGGCTGCTCGCCGCCCCGCACTCCGCCCGCCACGGCCACCCGCAGCCCGCATCCTCCTCGCTCCCTCACTCCCCGCCTTAGGAAGGCCGTGGTACTCCCATCACAGCCGGCAGCTCCCCGCCCAACCCTGCCGGCAGCACGACGCCTCCGGCCGCGTCCTCCCTCCGTGTCCCCGTCCCCCCTCCGTGTCCCCATTCCCTCCCGTGTCCCCTCCGTGTCCCGGCGGAGCGGCAGAGGGGCGCGGGCGCTCACCGTGCGTGCGCGCAAAATGGCGCCCCGGCTGCAAAGGAAGGGGCGGTGCCGCGCCCGCCCTTAACAGCGGGGCCTTGGCGGGGCTGCCCGCGCCGCGCCTGACGGGAGGGCCGGGCCCTGAGGGGCTGCGAGCCCCGGGATGCTGATCCCGTAAATCTGCGGCGGGACGAGTCTGACCCTTCGGCTAAAGCAGCGAGAACCGACGGGCGTTTCGGGGCTGGGCATGTGTTTTCATGGCGACGGGCAGAAAGAGATGCACAGGAAGTTCCAGCTAAACGTGCGGAAGATCTCGTTTCCTGTGCAGTGACCGCGCGCTGGAGCAGATAGCCCAGAGAGGCTGTGGAGTGTCCCTCACTGGAGCTGTTAATGTCTGGACACAATCCTGTGCCGTGTGCTGTGGCATGACCCTGCTTGAACAGGGAGCTTGGTGCGGATGACCCACGGTGATCCCTTCCAGCCTGGCCCGTTCCGTGATGCTCTGAGATGGGGTGGGAGAGGTTTGGCCGCGGGGATGAGGGGGATCGGGGGAGGCGAGCGCCGTGTCTGTCAGGGATCCCGAGGAGCCAGTCCTGCGGTGAGCAGCTGGCCCGCGCTCCATAAGGAGTCACGTTTGGAAATGCAAAGCGTGAGCAGCCAGCAGGGTGTTTTACGACATGAAAGTAGCGCACCAACATTTAAATTGGCGGTGTGTCAGTCCCGGCTGCCCGACCGGAGATCCCGGATTCCCGGGCAGGGAAGCGGGGTGGGAGAAGCATGCCAACAACCAGAGGCGAAGAGGCTGCACAGGTTTGGGGTTTCTTAGTATTGTAATGAGGTTTCTTCGTATTATGATGCCATAATCTCCAATTTGTGTGGCAGAGATTTCCAGCAGATAAATAAAGCCCGGATTATTCTCCACAAAGAGCCCTTGCAGTGCCACAGGTTGCATGGGCTGCAGGAACCAAGGGAATGGTGAGCAGGTTCCCGAGCTGGCAGAGTGACTCACCGTGTTTGTGCATCTCCAGTATCGGAGCAGACAGGAATCACCATGGGAAGGAAGCTGATTGCAGTGAGTCAAGAGAGGGCCTCCTTCCCCCAAGCTAAACATGCAGGGACGGTTCAAAACTTGTCTCAGCAAGGAGTTGCCCTACTGCAGAAATTTCTGTTTTGAATGAACGCAGCACTTAATTTAGGGGAGGAATGATTACTTAAAGTGGGGTGTAAAAACATACCTGATCCTCTAACTTCACAGTTCTACTAGTGTTGTCTTGCAAAACTCAAGCCCTTTCAATCATCACTTTGAAGCAAGTTTAATATTTCTGGATCGCAAGAATGGATATGGAGAATTAAATACAATATCTGGTTTTGCTTGCAAAGCTACCTGGCAGGACATGTTCTGACAGACAGGCCCTGTCTCCACATGAAACCTTTTGGAGTAAAGTGTTGTATTTAGAAAAATGTCTACTAAATGTCCATCCCTTTACCATGAAAAATCTAGAATTTACAGCACCTGATATCTATGCAGAGAAAAACAGATGTAATTTAATATGCATTCTGCCTAGGTGCCATGAAACTTTTAATGGTTACTGTTCAGAGGATCCTTACAAGCCTGAACGGGTCTTTGGTGAGAAAGTGCATTGGCAACAGATTTCAGAGAGGATATCGAGCAAAGACAAGACAGGAAGCCAAATCCTAAAAGGCATTATTGGATAAAGGAAGCTAGGCATTTGCAGTGAGTGAGCTGAATGCTTTAATCTTACCAGTGATTTACATGGAGGACAAATCTCCACATCAGCCTGGAAGGAATGGTGTTGAAACCCATGTCCACATACAGAACACAGATGGAAACGTGGATGAAAAGTGTCATTCATAAGGGAGAGGTAACTGGGAATTTATTTGAACTCTGCTCTGTTTGTGGCCAAGTAACACATTCAGCATTTGCTACGTATTTTTTCCTGAATAAATCATGACAGATTGATTCAAACTTTCTATAATGTTTTTATTCATAAATTTACCTAGATTAGCACATTCCCAGGATCCTTCTTCAGCTCCACATTTCAAAGAAAGAATTACATTTCACAGCTTGTCTCCATTGAATCGTTCCCTAGGCATGCTGAGTCCGATCCAGAAGTCCATCCTATCTACCAGCATTTGCTACATGATTTCCCAAAACAGACCAGATGAGCAGTTAAAGACTGCAAAGCCTTTGCATGTTGCTCACAAAAAGATTTCTTAATAATGGCTGTCTCTTGCAGATAAAGGTGTGCAATTTGTGGGGTGAGTTCTGCTCTGAAAACTGGAGCTAGCAGACGAGCAGCTGTGAGGGAGACCTGCAGCTCTGCATTCCAGACTGCATGTGCTCCCCTTAGTGCCCTGCCCTCTCAAAAACACAGCCTAAACTGCTTTTCCCCGATCAAACCACAAGTTGTAGGATCCAGATTCCAATTTCTCCTTGGCTGTAGGCAAGCACCACATCTGGTTCTGCTCCTCAAGATGGGTGAACACAAGTACAATGCACAGCTGAACACAAAGATCCAAAACACCATGAAGGTCCCAGACTGGTGCTCCACCCATTGATGTACTCCAGAAATCTTTCTACACCATGGTAAACTGTTTCCCTCCCACTTTGCCTGGCTTGGAGGTAGAGCAAGACAGGGAAAACAGCTTCAGTGGGAGCCAATTCAAAAGTTGCTGGGGAAGGGAGCTTGAAAGGGAGGGCTCATTAGAAGTCAGAGGAGTGGAGAGTAGATAAACATCACTTTGTTTTTCAGAGTGGAAAGTACCATGCCAATCCCCAACCAATTTCAGTCCCCAAGCTCCTGCAGTCAGGATCCTGGTATCTTCTCTGGGAGAGCCCTAATTTGCTTCTGGCATTTCCCTACAGCATCTGTGTGGATTATGGCTCTCTGTAAAGGATAAAAGTGCTGTGATGATTCTGCAAATAGGGCTGCCAGGAATCCTTCACTGAAATTTTAATGCACAGTGGGATCTGGCTTGCTCCTACGCTTAGCAGGCCAAGTGATACACACAGAGATCTTGAGTGTGACATTCCAGTTGTGTTGGGTTATTCAGCAGGTGTGTGGAAGGAATTTAAATTAATGAGAGTCTGTAAAGGGCTTTGAGGTGAAAAATGGAAAATATTTCCCCTCAACTAGGGTGTAGGTTTCCTGTGTCTCACAAAATGCATTCTTCACATGTAAAGAATAAAAGATGGCTGATTAGGACTGGAGTAAAATTTTAACAGAAATAACTGAGAATAGGTGTTAAAGAGTATTAAAATCTGCAGTTCCTTTTGTGATAATGTTGCAAAACCAAGATCCTAAATTGAAAATCAAGATTGTGAAGTTAATTGGTTACCCCATCCACAGAAGTGCAGCATCTATACTGTGCTTCTGATTGAAAAGTTAGTGACCAAAGTAATCTGTGTCACCACCTCAGCTGACCCAATTTTTCCATTGTTCACTCTTTCCAAAAGGATCATGTTATATGGCATCTCAGAGTCATGTTTCTGTCCCCTTTTATGGTCTCTTCAGCTCCCCCATGACTCTCTACAACCCTAACAACAAACCTTTTTATTTCTGTAGTTAGTTCATCCCTTAGTCCACAAAACCCCTTCTGTAAATACAAGCTTGAGCCTACATGGGAGTTAAAAGCAATCGGCTCAGTGTCTAATCAACCAATCTCCTTCCAAAAATGACAGTGCAGACAAACTTCTTCAAAGGACTTGCTGAGGAATTGCAGAAGTGCCAGTACAGGTGGCTGTACTGAGCTGCATTGCCAGTGAGGCATATCATGGGGAAAGAAATGGGAAAAACAGCAGCCTGCCTTTAAGAGAAATGAAAAGGCAAAAAGCTCTACAGACCAAGAATTGTGATGGGGCTCAGCATGTCACCTGTGGGTGGAAGTTTTCATTACATTTATGGTACTTACAAATTTGTTGCCAATTCAAAGTGTTCCTGGATGCAGGTGGATTGACACCAGCATGAAACAAGTGGCCTTTTTTCCATCATTGGACTGCAACATGAAATCTGAAATACTGAACAAGTTCTGTCATTCAACTGCTCATTTGATTAACATAGTATTCTACCCATACAGAAATCATCATGAACTTCCAAGGGAGCTGCTTTGTAACTCTGATGGTCTTCTTTCAGACTAGTATTTATTAATGTTAATATTATATAATAGAAATTATATAATGTACATGGTATGATATTATATTGTATTATATATAATAAGTAATACGTTATCATGACAAATAATATATTTGTCAAACTTCTAATTTATCAGACTTCATTTCAAAAGCAAAGTCTCTTTCTTTCCTTACTAACAGAGCAACTTCTTGATCAACTGGTTTTATTATTCAATGTATATGTATCCATTATTCAGTTATTCAACTGGAATAATCGTTCAGTGTTTCCTCCAACTTCTTATGTTACCACATTTTTGTCTCTCTGTAAGCTCTCCTGCGTCCAAACCATTTACCCAGGCACAAGCAACTCCTCATATTGTCACTATCATCTTCTCTGTACATTTATTTGTTTTGGCTAAAGGTGATTAGCCACTCCTACACTGATACAGCTGATAATTACAGATAATTCTCCTTTGTCATGGAGGAACTCAGCTGCTGATAGTAGCAAATCTGCATAATGTGGGGATTTTTGTGGAGATTTTTCTTTTGGTATTGTGTGGAATACAGGTATAGAATTGGTATTCAAATATATTTTTTTAAAATCTAATCTTGCACAATCCAACCTTGAGGCCTTTGCCTGCCCTCTTGGGAGTTACTAACTACAGTTTCAGGACTGGCTTAATGATTAGGATGCTATTTTCTCTTCCTTTGTTTATGTCTGATCTTATGCGTATTTCTAGCTGGAAGAACAATGCTTGGCCTCTTTTCTGTAATTATTTGCACAGAATATCTCCTTTACACTTTCATTTTACCAAACTAAATACTCCATGTTCTTGAAGCCTCCACACACTTAGCACGCTCTGTGCATTTGCTCCCATTCCCACACACCTCCTTTGATTATCAGTGATCTGATTTATACACAACTCTCCCTGTTAACTTGCTTACTGTGCACCCATTACTTCTGAGATACTTTCTGATGTTACTGAGGATCATCACAATCATCAACAAAATAAAGGTGCTGGAGTTTAAAAAGGTCTGATGGATGTAACAGCACAAAGTAAAAATGTGGGTGGAATCATTCTCTAGTCTATACTCTATGGCATTCAATTAGCAAATGGGCATATGAAGTAGCCACTTGCATTTCTCATTAATTGTTCTGATCACAGCTATTATCATAATTGTTTTTAATTACTTATGAAATGGCAAAGAACCTTGCTGGAAGGAAAGGGCTATATAAAAATCGCTAGTTTAATTTCAGGTAAAGGAATGTTTTCTACTTAGTGTTAGCTGAACTCCAGTAAGCACAAATTTAAATTTTTCTTCCAGCTCTTCTCTTCTAGATTAAATTTTTCTGTATGGATGCCTAAAGACAAAGTAGAATGTTTATTATTTTAATAGTGCTACAAAATGCTCTTTTTAATAATGCATAAAGTAACCAGAGTTATTGCAAACTCATTGTAACAATCTTTCAGTAAACATTATTGTCTTGACTCTAGATTTAAGTATCTTTGGATGCCAAAAGAAATTCCTATCTTGCTTCCATAGTAGCTTCTTGAAAGAAAAGGATGGAAGGATCGCATCCAGAAACTACAGGAGTAAAAAGCACACTGTTATCTGCATTAGAGCACTATACATGCGTTTATAATTCCACTTACATATTCTTTCCTAGGTGCTTTAGCAGAGTTTGGATCTGTGGTCAGAAAATGTTAGCCTTCCCTGAGTGATATGCTTTCTGCCTCCTTTCCAAAATGGGAAATGGTCAGTAGCTTCTGCACTCTTACGCATACCAGTATCTTAAATGATGAACTGAGACAGAGCCCTTGACATCACAAGGTACAAATGCCTTAAAACAGTTGTATTTTTAAAAAGTACGTGTGCATTTATTTTCACCCTGTTTTGAACATTTTCAGTCCTGCCATCATTTTCCAGCTTTCTAGCTGATTGAGCCATAAACTTGTTCTAATAAGGTGAATTTTCCTCATCACCTGATCCCAGGAACTGTGGTTGTAAGGGAGCTATCAAATATCACAAGGTTTGCGATAAAATAATGAGAGTTGGCTACACTCTGACAACCCCTGTCAATGAGACAACAATAGCTTCTCTGAACAAAAACTGCAGCCAGAAAAGAACCAATTAATGGGCAGTCAAGGAGAAGTGAAACAGAGAATTAGCAAAGGATAAACTTGACCAACCTTTGACCAACTGAAGATAAAGCAGACCAACTTTCACATCTATATAATAGGAATAATAGCACATATATATGGAGCAGGGTTTTTGTTAAGGATCAGTTAATTAATATATGTGAAATGTGGAGTCCTTCATGGAATATGCAAAATAGTAATGTGAGCTGATCAGCATATGGGCTGCTCCAAGGTAGCTGCAAATTATCCAAGGGAGAGAGGCATGTGAAGAGACAAAAGAAGGAAAAATTCCCGCAGGGCAAATGGCAGTAAGTGCTGCAGGGAGAGAGAAAGAAATGAAATTTCAGGGGAAATGGAAGGAGGAAATGAAACCGTATGGGACAAAGAGCTGATGCTTGGATTACTGCAATATAAAGACACAGGACACAAACTGTATGAAATGGACCTTTATTAGTTCTGCTGCTCATGCAATAACTTGTAGTTGGTTGCTGGGTTTGGTTTTTTTTCTTTGTTTGATTTTTTTCCCTTTCCTGTTTATTTGTTTCTTTGAGGGGTTTTATTTAGCTTTGTTTGTAGAAAAAAACTAAGTATAACCAGAAAAAAAAAAACAAGTATAACCAGATGGGAGTATTTAACTGACCATCTGCAAGTACAGAGGGGAACTATGGGTTCTCCAGGGTATCAATCTTGCAAGAGAAGAAATCAAAATCATTCTACTTCTGTACTGCTGACAAAGAGAGCATTGTTTGAGAACTGATTGCAACAAGAACTTGGACAATAGCTTTAGATCAGCGGAAGCACAAAATATTGCTGTGACATATGTTTCCATTAAAACAAAAGTAATTCACCCCCCATTAGTGTCATGAAAGACACAGGCTATCAACAGTAAATGCTCTTTAACAAATTTATTATCTCCACAAAGCAGTTTGCAGTATTTTTTTTTCTACCTCTTACTGGATATTTTTTTCTACTGCATATCTATCTGCATTATATATTCCTCCTTAACCTCCCTTGTATCTTGATACTGTGGAGAACTGATTAGTGGGGGAGACTGTAACGATACAAACTCTTCACCTGGAGGCTGCCTGTTGTCAGATGGTGCGTCACTGTTGTTATTCCATGACAGCTAATCTTGCTTTTGGGAAACTGCTGCGCAGATCACAAAAATAAAACCTTGCTGGCTGCAACGGGAAGCGTTGCTTGGTATTCTGGTAGAAAACACAGAGACTGAGGAAGCATCTTGCACTTCTTACCTCTAATAGTGCATTTTCCAAGTTAGTGTTAGACATTGTCGCTGACTCCTGAAGTTTCAGACTAAGGAGAAACTGGAGTTACTGAAACAATGGCATCTCGAGTGCCTGGATCAAAGCCATTAATTTTAAAAATGTTTTTATTATTGAAAGCATTTCATTACAATATTAACCCTCCCTCCTTGTGGCCTTATTTATTCAAGATTCTGTTCAGAACACCGTAAAAAGGCACACAGTTATTATTTTATTGCCTAGCCCACATCCTTTCATATCAGGATCACCGAGACCCAAGCTATGCACACTTCTCTTGCAGAATACTACAACATCGTTCAAAAGAGTTACGATATTTTAAATGGACTCTTTTTGTACAAATTGTAACTTTACTTCCAGTTAGAATTGCACCTTCTTTTAGAGGTCTAAAAACTCAAACAGTGATAACAGTTTAAAAATCTACTGTTATTTTCAATAAAACTAAATTCTTACATTTTACAGTCCATTGTAAATCTGTCTTAACTGATGTATATTTTATATTTGTAGAATTTTGTATTCAGTTTAATATAGCATACCATTTTTTATTTTGCTTTTCAACTGCTCAGATGCTGGTTATTCTTTGTATAGCAGATTAATTGTTTGCTAGCTATACATATATGGCAAGACGCCCAGTATGAGCTGAGCTGTGAAAATCAAAGTATCAAAATATCTCCATGTGTGAACTCAGCAAGAAACAGGTATTACCCTCTGCTTAAAAACAAGAAAAAAAATAAATAAAACAAACCAAACCCACTGAAAACACAAACCCACAAAAACCCAACAAAACTCAACATCCTTACTGAGGAAATCTTTGATATTATAAAATGAATGTAAGGGAAAAATCATCATGAGGAAATTTTACCTTGTCAGAGAACTCTTGCCTAATCTACTTTCTTAACAGATTTGGTCTAGTAATGATTATTTCTCACACTTCCTTGTAAAATATTATGAGATCTACTGATAAAAAATGCTAAGAAATAAAATAATATTTATCTATAGTACAGTTATACATCATAATTTGTACAGTTTATATACTTTCCTATGATAATAATTTGTTCATATTTTGCTTATGATTACAACTAAGACAACTCATGCTTTTGAACCCATGAATAAAATGCATCACTTGTCTAACTACTTGCTTAGATCCTCCCATATCCAGGTAGTTTACCCCCATCCCTGTTATGGCTGCCAGAGAACATGTACAACTGTTATGAAAATAGTTGTATTTTGTTAAAATGTACCTTCAATGTAATTTACAAAAATAATTTACTAATACAGACGTTTCACTATCTGTCAGTCAGTACAAGATGGTTTGATAACATTATTTTCAAAATGTATTTCCTGTTGTCTCTTCAGTTCCCCAGAAGGATCCAATTTCAATTTTTGTGATGTGTTAAGATTCCAGTTCTGTATAATTTATGCAGCACCAAGTTTTCTTGGAATTATGAGATATGAGTTGGGGAAAATTTCCTTTATGTCTTGCTCTCTACTGCCTCATAGCACAAATCCTGGAACACCCATTGTCCACAAAGTAAGATGCATTTCCATAGCAAGGCTGGTTAATCTATCATGAGAATGGTGGACGACCTTCAATGGGATATGTGTCAATAAAAATACAGATGGTGAATTCAGACGCCTTTTTTGCAAGGGCAAAACCGCCTCCCCTCCACCCCCACTGTTACGTCTGGATCCAAATTTAAGAGTTTCCAGAACAAGTGGAAGTATACAGAATCATAGAACCATTTAGGTTGGAAAAAGATCCTTGCAATCAAATCCAAGTGTTTACCCAGCACTGCCAAGTCCACACTAGCCCATGTCCCTAAGTGCCATGTACACAAAGCAACCTGCTCTGGCCTCAGATCTGACTCTGCTGGGAGCAGAAGGTTGGACTGAAGACCTCCAGAGGTCCTGTCCAACCTGAATCGTCCTATTCCAGTATGCTCTTGCAGCTCTGTACACTAGTCCAACAACAGGTGTGGTATGTGTGCATGCAGGAAGCGCATCAATAGTCTGACCAGCTGGTGGTTCCACTGCTTAGCGGAGGGGCAAATGGACTTGTGGGACCAATTCCATTGTGGAGCAACATTAATGAAAACCTGACATGCCCCAGATTCAGCAACACCATCTATAGTCACAGATGGATGATACAGGCACAAACACACCTGTACCATGCACACTCTTCAGTTTCTGAAGCCAACCTACCCACACACCCTAGAGTAAGCTGGGTGCTTGCCAAACCACAAGATTATGAAACAAGGAGAGGCACAGGTTAAGCAGCAGCAGTTTACCCTTGTTTTATTTTCTCTTTGCTCCTCTGTGCCTCTGTACACTTGGAATGCACATTCTTCAGAAGATAGAATGGGGTTTTCTCTTAGGGTCTCACATATTGACTGAGGAGGCAAAGTGGTGTGGTCTCTGACTTTTATTCTTAGATGCTGTAGTAGTACAAATACTATGCAATAACCACAGCTTCATGCTCTGAGAGATTTTCAGGGCAGGGAAATAATTCTATCTGTTCAACTGATGTACCTCTGTAAGAAAATAATCTGTTCTTTAGTGAAGCCCTTAGGAGATACTGTAGGTGCCATTTCTCTTGGCAGCATATTCCAACTATTAATGTCTTCCACTGTTAAGAAATGTGTGCCATTTATAATTAAAATTTGTTTCATTTCAGTTTATTGTTATTTTTCATGTTATGCCTCTCACTGTGCAAGATTAAAGATCTCTGTAGACACCTTCCAGTCTTTTTGAAAAGTCAAGCAGATTGTGCTCTTTAAGTCTCTCCATACAAAGAATTTTCTCCTGCCTCAAATAATTTCTCGGCACTTTTTGACAGAAAGGACACCAGAGGCTAGTGCAGTATTACCACAAAAATCTGTTCAATGACATATCTGAAGGGAAAAGAATGTATTTTCCTGCTTGCCATATCCCTGGTTCCATTGTTATATATGCAAGGATTCCTTTATTTGCTTATACCATAGCATTAGACTGACCCCTGGCCACTCTAAATTTCTTTTCAGTCACTGCTCTGCACAGCAAAGCCCCTCTCACTGTATTTTTAAGTAACTCTACTTGAGAATATATTGAAATATAATGTATCTGAATGGGATGAATTTACCGAAGAATGCAGATCTTACAATAACTCCAGACTGAATTTAGTTTCTCATTTAGCCATCCTTTTTCTCTTGACAGCATATCAATTTTGCTTTCTCAGTGCTGAAAATACTAGTATGTCTATTTGTTTTTCCCGCTGTTAGGATCCCAGCACTCTCTTGCCAGCTTTCCTGAGTAATTTTACCCTTCAGTGCTGCTGTTCATGGCATCCCTTCTACCAATTTCCTGAATCAACTTGCCTGATCCTCTAAATCCAGGGTTGCTAATCTCCTCCCCTCCTTCCTCGGCCTGCACAGGATCATGTACTGCACTCCTCAGTCACTACATCCCAGGCTTTGATAACCAAGGGATAGATTCCTACATCCCCTAGCTCCTCCTTGGTAGTGAAGAGCAGATCCAGCTGCAAAACACTCCTGGGTGGCTCAGCCACAATCAAGAAGTTATCCTTGATGCCTTCCAGAAATCCTCTTGATTTGCTTGCATCCTAATGTGTTATACTTGCAGCAGATATCAGAGAGGCGACCCTTATCCTCAAACCCAGGGGTTGTGATCAGGAAATTTCCTTATTTCTTACTAAAGTTCTCCCCAGCAGATTGGCTGGCCAGTTGGCAAAGATGCTCTGGTTGCCTTCTGTCAAGCAGCAATACAAAACATGAGTGATATCTTTTCTCAGACCAGGTCAGTTACTGTGCTCATCTATGTGAATTACAGTCATTCTGTTTTCAAAACTCTGTAGCCTCAAGCATACACAAACACACGCACAGTCCTGGTCTACCCACCCTATTTTTCCTTAACTTACCAAATATACTTAATTTTTGAATCATTCCAGATGCCTCAAAGGGCTTGATGATGACAATTATGAGATGATTTTCAATTCTATTCCTCATTTCCTCGTATTTTATTCTAGTTTAATGGTTGACCATATAGAAAGCGTTTCTGTATTTCCCCTTATTCTACGTGGCGTGAGTTCAGTTTGCTTGTAACACAGCAACTCAGTTTACACAGAACAAAATCAGTCTCTCTGTATGTTACTAATTTAGCATCTTCCCAGCTGCTCGGCTTAGTCTCCAACCATGATTGCCCACACCTGCCAGATACAGGCCAGCACAGCCATGCATTCTCCATGCTTTTTGAAATGTAATCCAATAATAACTGAAATAACTCCAAAATAACTGAATTTTTGCCTTGGAACTAGAGACAGAAAGAGCCCTTCACAACAAGTATATTTTGCCTTCTTTCTCTGATTTATGGGCAGGAGGAAACTTCTAGGCAATCTCTGACTTTCCAGCTGAGTGCCTTTCAAAATTTCCTGTGGTATTCTCTGGCCTGTACGGTTCCACTTGATGCCACATAATTGGTTCCAAACTGAATTATGTCTCAGATAATGGTATCAGCTTCTGCAACAGTGCAATTGCTTTTTGTGCTTTTCTGCTTCAGGGAGACAGCACACTGCCTTATTTTTCTCACGTCATGTTTTGAAATTTGGTCTACTCTGGATGATAGAGGAGTATTTGTTGTGGTGGGTCTGATTATTACCGTAAGGAATTGTTTTGGAGATGTTTCTGGCAGCAAATGTATTTCAGTAGATGAACTGCTGGATATCTGAAGGTTTGACATGTCTATCCTGCTAAATACCCATTCTTGCTTTTTTTTCCCTCAAAAATGGCCAATCCACTACTTTTGTTTCTATTCTTTCTCATTCCCCTGATGCTGTCCTCCCCCATGGTTTCTGTGGCAACAGTTTCCGAATGTAGTCATCCAAGAGGTGCTCATTTTCTCAGCTACTTTACTTTTGAAATATACAATTCTAGATGACAGGTATCTTACTAAAAGGTTTTATGTGATATTTCACGATATTTCAGGTTGCAGTAGAGTTCATTTATAATACTTTCTAAAGTAATATTCTTTATGTTTCAGCTGAAGGAAAATTTACTATTCCATTAACTTTGTTGCTAAAGGACATTTACCTCTGAAGATTGTAATGATTTAATGTTATAGATATTAAACACCTTTTTTATGGTGAATTAGATGTGTTTAGATCAAGACCTAGTGTGCATTGACATTGTTCTTAATAATAATGAATCTTGATCTACTAGGTTTTTCCTATGTATGAAAAAAAGACAGGGTGGCAGATATCTTGGTTACCTCTGTGCTTCTTTAGTGCAGGTATCAACACCTTGAACAAGTCACCCAAATTTCTTCTTACAATCTGCAGACAAACAACATGGTTAAGCTCTCTCTCAGGTAGGTGCCTCAATTACCTGGTATTACTACTCTACATATCAGCTTTATTTTCCCAGATGTCTGAGGCTGGGGCACTGTGGTCCCTTCCAGACGGACCCACCCTGTGATTTTGTGGTCAGGCTGCCCGGGGAGGTGGTGGAGTGGTTATCCCTGGCGGTGTTTTAGGAGGCGTCTCGATCCGGCGCTGGCTGATGTGGTTTAGGGGTCACAGTGCAGGCTGGATGGCTGGACCGAAAATCTGAAAGATCTCTTCCAACCCTGACGATTCCATGGCTCTGTATAAACTCCCGGCCCTCTGACGGAGCTGTCGGTTCGCTCCGCGCCTCCCGCGGCGCCGGGCGCTCCCGGCCGAGCCCGGCCGGCCCTGGAGGGGCGGGGCGGATCGGGGCGTGGCGGGNCGGCCCGGCCCGGCTCCGCTCGGCTCGGCGCTGTGATTGGGCGGAAGATGGCGCTGGGCGGATGGAAATCCTAATGACAGTCTCCAAAATCGCCTCCATCTGTACCATGGTGAGCGAGGGGCCGGGGGCGCGGGGCGGGAGCGCTGCCGTGGGCGGCGGTCGGGAGCGCAGCGGGGTTAATCGGCTTTGGGAGACTCAGCCTGGATGCGGGCGCCGAGGGGGCTGGGCTGCGCTGGGCGGGCGGCGAAGCGGGGTCCCGGCTGCGGACGGGGCTGGAGCGCGGAGGCACCGAGCACAGCCTTCCCCCGAAGTGTGCCGAGAGCGGGAGCAGCGCTCCAGGGCATCCCTTCCGCTCCGGGGCTGCCTATTGCTGGCGTGTGGTGGTTACGGTCGGGTTTCTGGAAGCGCCCTCCTTCTCCCGATACACACCGTAGCGTCCCTGCCCTCGCTCCGGGTGCTGCGCTCCTGAGCCGGGGCTGGAAGCGCCCGTCGACGGGCGGGGGCTCCCCGGGTCACCCGGACACGTGCGGGCATCCCGTCCTGCCCGTGCGATCCGACTGCTGTGCATCGATCCCGCTCCCGACAGGAGGCTTCTCCCCGCGACTGCTTTCTCATTGCTCTCTCTCTCGTGATGAATTAGACCCATAAGCAGAAGCGCAGATGTGATAAGGCTCCCTTGGGTTGTTTTAAAGAGGGATGGGAAGCTCAGTAGGTTCGCTGATGGAGGAGTGATGAATTTAAGGAAAGAAATATCCCTTAGTCAGTAGAAGTTACTGCTTCTCATGGAAGAAATGTGCTGATGGTTCATAGCAGAAGTTCTTATATTAGTAGTCTCTTCTACCTATTTCATGGCCATGGAATAGGTAGAAGAGACCACAAATGTTCTTGTTTCATTTCTTGAAAGTTCTTGTTACCAAATCTGTTTCCACAGGGGAAGGGAAGAGATGAATAAGGGGAAGAACACGCTCTGTCATCTACTGTGTTAATTTGCTGAATTGCCATTATAATGTCTCATAACATCAAACAGTGGGAAATGCTTACGTTTCATATTATTGAAAACTGATTTAGGGTTTTCATAAATATTGCTGCTAAGAGGCTTTAGTGTCTCAAACAGATGTTTCAGGGGTGGCCTGTGAGAATTTGAGTGAATATCTGTAAGCCCATAGGATGGGATTGCTCAGGTGATGTTTAGTCACTGGAATAATTTTTGACATTGAAGATGATGTCTTTTAGTTTGGAATTGGAAGAGTCTGACTTCTTGAGTTTATCAGCTGTGTATTTATTAGGTGTCATACTGACATCTTTGTGTGGCCAGATTGCTGGGACATGTACCGTGCGCTTCAGGAGTTTCCATTCTCTGAAGGCAAGTTTTAGGTTGTTGAGGAATCAGTGTGATTGTTCCCTGAGCTGGGGTGATCTTTTATTGCAATTCTAGCTGACATCTTTTCACCCAGAGTTGGCCGCTGGCCTTTGTGTCAGCAGGAATTCAGTGCTGGCCTCTTGTTTTGGGTCAAGTGTGAGACCTCACTGCTCTGCTTCTGGACTGCCTGCTAACTGTAGGTCTGGACTGGACAAGCAGATAGTTTAAGATTATTCTGTATATATGTTTATTAGAAATGATGTTATGTCACTGAGATTTAGGTCAATCCTGAATCAAGTTTTTCAACTAAAAATCTTATTACTCACTAAAGTGTCTATATCCATAAAGCTGAAACTCTGATGGCAATTAGATATTATCTATCCAATCACTGTCATGTGCACTGAGGTGGATAAAATCCAGGCATAAGATTTTTTGCTGGGCTCTTCTGATCCGTGAGCTTTAATAGTAGCTTTATTTATTTAATATGGGACACCTAGCATAGGATACCAGCTGTAGAAGCTTTTCAGCAGTTAATATAAGATTGTGCTTAAAAGTATATCTGTAAATGTAGTGTGAAGGAGCACTTGATGTTTACTGTGGTGTGGTTGAGGTGAGGCAGATCTTTTTAATTTTAAGAAGAGTCAAATACTTTCATTTAAGCATATGTTTTACAAAATTGAAGAGTATTATAATTGCTGAGTAATACTATTTCTTTTTCTGGCAATGCTGCTTTGTGTCAACACACTTTGATAAAGTGCCAGACAACTACCTAAGAATTCTTGAAAGTTTTTCTTGCCTTTTCCCTTGCCTCTTACAAGAACTCTCAGACTGTTCTGTGTCTTCTTGTGATTACTTAGTACAAAACCAGTAAAAGGCAATTTGTGTCAGGAGACAGTTTGTGCCTAGACAAACCTAGCATGCATGTACGCTTATAATTTGTAACAGTAGTCTAGAACTCCATTGAATAAACTCTTCCATTGCATTTCTGCATTTCATNGTGTACACTTATAATCTGTATCAGAGTAGTCTACAACTCCATTGAATAAACTCTTCCATTGCATTTCTGCATTTCATGACTTCTTTTTTTTTTTTAATCCAAATTCAAGTTTTGCTTCTGCTGACCTGTTTATGTCTTATGCCTCTTACCCTTTTTGTTCAAGCCCTGTATATTATGTTTTACAGTATGGGCAGGTTGTGTGGGTACAGTGAAGTGTGATAACCAGTATGTTTAGTTTACCTGTGGTACCTTTTGGGGATGATCTTCCAAGAGAACATCCTACCTGTGTTGGTTGGTACTGTTGTATATGCTGCATTAGTTCACTGATCCATACCCCAGTGTTTATACCAGAGCTCTTTCTGCAGTAACGTGTCCTAGTGTTGTATCGCCTTTCAGCATCCTTAAAATTCTTTGCTCTATATCACCATTCACATGCTTCCTTGTGCTGTACTAAGTATTGATTACAAGGCTGGAGGTTGTGGAAAAGCACTGAAAATACCTTTGCTTTAGCCACTGTTCTTGCTGCAAAATGGATGAGGTTAAAAACATGTGGTCTGCTTTTTAAAATTATTTTTAAAGTCTTTGCAGTAAAAGTAGGCTTGGTCTTTACCCTCATCCATGAGTAAAACTGCAATCAAAGTCTTACTTGACTGAACTACATAGGATTTTTATGCATGGCTGAGGAGGGATAAATTAACCTAGGATAACTGCAATGAAGATGTGCCCCATGCCATACTCACAGATTGCATCTAGTACTTCTGACTTCTGCTTCTGTTGTCTAGAATCCAGGAAACACTTGCCAGCAGTTAAAAGGCACCAAGTCTTTGAATAGCTGAAGCGAAGAGAAGATAGAAACTACAGTTGTAGCTTAAAAGCTATGAAAAGGCTCCAAGACATCAGTCTTAGACATACACAAGGAAGTTGTAATGGTAGCAGTACTTGTTTTCAGTGTTTCTCCTAGAAAGTGGTCAATGATGTTGGCACAGCCTGAAAAAGTGTGATGATTTTTGAAAACTATGCTAATTTAGAAGCTGTAGCTTAGATATCAAAATCTTCATGTTTTGGGTGTTTGTCTTCCCTTCTCTGTCTGCCAGCTTAGCATCTTGCATACAGGGTCTATCACTGAATATCTTCAGTGATAGTTTCAGCCCCCCAGCACTGACATCAAATACGTAGCTTGTGGTTAGATGTTGGTTTTGTGATGTAACAGTGTTTTCTGCATAAGCACCTCTGCTTGTCTTACATTCCAATCTTTTGTATTTGAAAGGATTAAGACATGTGGAGTCACACTGAATGGCTGGTTATTGTCCTTTTCCTGCCTGCCTCCTCTCAGGGACACTGTCACAAGCACCCTTTTGCCCATTTAAGTCACATCTCACAAGGGTGAAGATGTTTCAGAGGTACTGGAGTTCAAACAAGCATGAGTGGGAAAAAGCATCTTAGAGGAAACGGACCCTGAAGTGCCCAGCTGAGGGAAGGTTGAAGTGCCCCTACCTTCAGTGTCATAGCAGAGAGGCTTTATAAAAACTCCCAATCGCAGGAAGTTTTTCTACCTGACTGAGAGAAGTGTGCATTTATGGGCTTTCTTACTGCTTCAGGAATTGTTTGTTTACAGTAGGGTTTCAAACCTGATTGTGAAATCTGCACTTAGTGTAAATTGATGTTTGCCAGAGTCTGCAGCCAGCCAGCAATGGCTATGATGTACTCAATCCTGTTCCATCTAATTGCACTGTCTCCTCTGAAGCACAAATTATAATGTTTAAACATGAATTGATGATCGGGTTAACAGATTCCACAGGAAAGTATACAGAGGACCCATGCTAGAAGACATGAGAATTGAATTACAGCAAGGAAAGAAAAATTATGGGAAAACAGCTTCAAAATGAGGAGGTGACGGGAAAAAAAAGCAGCAGAGAAGGAAAGGACTGAAGTAACGCAGAGGAAACAGCAGTGTTGTGGCGTTCCTTTATCCAGCTGTCTGACTTGCTCATGTAGCACAGTTGGCAAGAAGGAACTTGTGCTGTGTGTCAGCCACTGCATCTCACTCTGGCACGGTGGCCTGGTTCTGCTGTGCTCTGTGGACTGGAGCTTTCAGGCACGTGTTCTGTTGTGGTGGCTCTGTTGCAAGCACAGGAGATTTTTGAGAAGTCTTTGTTAGGCAGACGGGGTGGAAACTTACACAGTGGGGAAGTTCACTCGTCCGGTGGAGTTGTTATCAGGAGACACTTCAGTGATAAACACGACACTAAGATTCAAGCAATTGTCATCATCATTTTTCTAGCTGTAATATGCTACAAAATGGTAATAAAAGATGAATGTTTATATTTGGTCTTTAGAATACTGGGTTTGTGGCACTGTTTAGTATACTAATTAATTTAGACAAATTTGTTTTCAATTTTCATCAAAATAGGAATTTGACTCTAATATAAAACAATTGTCAAATATGAAACACAAGGAAAAAAATTCTCAAAGTTACATAGTTGTAAAGCAGTACTTATACCAGCACAGAGAATTATTTAGTTGACTTATTACTTATTTGGATGATTTTATTTATGTAAGTGTTCCATTTTCTTTTTACCCACACACGTGCATATATTCATCTTGCACGTTCTAAGCACAAAGAATCAATGAAATACAAATTTGGACTCTGGTCTTGGCAGCAGAATTTTTAGCTGTGTCACTGAGAATAACTGATCCTGTTACTAGACAACACTTTAATATTTAGATTGGTCAGTTATGTAGTCTTTGTAGTCTTCACTTGTTACATTCCTGAAGCAACTAATTTGCATTAAAACTTCTAGGAATCATTCTGTAAAAATGTGACAAAAGGGGCTTTTCTCTTCAAATTTCTTGAGGGAAGAGGTGTATAAAAGCCCTGTTCATAGCTTAGGAAGATTGCCAAAGTAAAATGCTTTTAACAAATGGTTTATTTCAGTAAGATCTATCTGATGTTTCAATTGAGGAAAAAAATAATCTAGATCTTTCCTGTAGTGTAAAACCAGAAGGTTGTATTAACCTAAGTAGACCAGACTAGGAAAACATTTTTACCATCTTTTATAAACTCAAATTCCTTTTATGATTCCATGAAAATGGAAGTTATAGAAGCAGTATATTTGTTTTCTGAAACTGGAATTATGTAAGTAATAAAAGCATATGATGCACACCATAGGATGCAGTTTATAAAAAAAGCCAAAACAATTGAGCAAATGTGTTTTCCCCACTCACCCTTTTGGTTTGTTAGGTGAGTCTGATTTTTCTGAAATATTGTCTTTGATTTCAGTATTCAAGAAGATACACCATCATCACTTGTCATATACAAGGAAGCGTGACCGTGTTTGGTTGCTGTGAAGGAAAATGTATTGTGAATGTTCAGTGGGGATTGAAAAGATGGGTTTGGTAGACTTATCAAATGTGAAGAGAAACCAATTTTGTGCTTTGGTATAATTTTCCTTACCCAGGCAGAGGTGGTTTTATTTCACTCTCAAAACGTCTTTTGTCTTAGCTGCATATGATAAAAGCATACAGGACTGTGTCTTAGACTGATTAATAAAATAACGCTATTTGGAAGTATTTAAAAAGCATTAACTATCCAAATATTTCTTGTATTGATAATGAATGTTCTTTTGCAAAGAAATTAACAGCAAGGATTATTGAATCCCGCTCATATTTCACTGCTACTTCCAGGCTAGAAACAGTATCAAAAGAATTGTGTTTCAGTTTTGGTTGCAATTGAAACAACAAATATAAGCTGATTTAAGATAGCTGTTCTCTTTGCTCTTAATCCTGATTCATATGAATACACAGAACTGTACGAATTCACATATTCTGGTAAAATGTAACTGGAAGAGTAGAATTCTGCATTTCTTCTTTAACAGAGCATTCCTTCAGTCACAGTGCATTAATTAGTGCATTGGGCTGTGAAATTCTATGTATCTTCACTAGTGGCACAGACAGGAAGAACTTTCTAATCAATAACAAAAAAAAAAGGAAAAAGAAGTGAAAGCACTAGTGAGTGCTTCTGTACTGAGATCTATTTTTGCAAATTATAAATAATTCCATTAATTAACTTGTTCAGAAACATTGTTATTCCTGATTACTGAGTTTCCCTTTTCCTTGTAATGCCCTTCTGTCACTAGAAGGAGTAATGGTTGTGTTGTGTGGTGGTATTGTTCATTTACCTACAGCTAAGGTCATGTTTAAAAAATTTGGCTTACATATTTCGGCGCAACATGGTTTAGTTATTTGAGTCACCTTTAATTAGTGTTGTTCATTGCCTCTTGAGTGAGGTGGAATGCATTGTAGGGAAGGATCTAGCATAGTGCATGTGTGAAGGGAGAAATGGATCTTTAGGGTGCTGGTGACAAATGTAAGTTTTCAGACAAGAAATTTATTTTGAAGTTGAAATTCTGATTTTACTTAGGAAATTTACAGTGTAATCAAACTAGAGGATAAAGCTGTTAAAAACTGAAAAGATGACCCAGCAAGCTATCAAGTGATCTTTATTCTAGAAAGGGAAAGATCAATCCCCCTATCCTAGGCCAATAAGATGTGTAAGCTTCCAAGCACGTTAGGCTGGTTATGAATCAAGCCTTGTAAGGGAAATTCTTCCTGCTAGGTTGGATGTTAATGACAAGGTAGGAAACTTTAAAACTGCAATTGTTTGCCTGCTTGCTGACATGTTTTTAGACAGTATTTTTAATGTGGGGTGGCATCCCAATTTGCTGTGCTTTGGTTTGCATGTTGGGAGCGGCCTTCGAGTACACAAATTAGATGACTTTTGGAGGAAACTGCATCAGACAACATAGAATAGCTGCAGCTGGTGTTCAGTCAACAAAACCAGCCTACAACTAATCTGGCAAGAGTGCTCTGAAACCCAAGGTGTGTATGCCAGATCCTAAGCACCGACTGATTTGTTTTACAGATTGGCTCCAGTTATCTTATCCCTGTGTCAGCTGTTGGTGTGTCTCAGAAGGACGAGTTCAACCTGTAACACCACAACACTGTGGCCTCTGAGGCTGTGAGAAAAGGCAACAATAAATGGCATTTAATGCTATTGTTTCAGCAAGTGAAAAACTAAACAAACAAAAAGCCCCGCATCTGCATTTGCCTGTGCTTTGTTTTTTTCTGCCCTTTTTCATTGAGACTGACAGCATCAGTGGGCTTTTTTGTTTATTTTAGAAATTTGGGATGGTGTATATTTGTAAAACATGGAAATCAGGAAAGTACAACTAAACACATCTCAAAGATAATACACCTTACTATTCCACTGTATTTTCGGGGCTTTGATTCCACTAAACTGAAGTAAAACCCTCATATAGTTATTGTTAAATGTGTTGATTTGTACAAAACTGAAGTTTTTTTAAAAATAAATGTTGAGAAACTCAATTAAGGGACTTCTGTGGCAGACACAGATTCTTGTCCCTTCATTAAGATATTAGCATATAACATGGAATTTATAAATCCAGTAGTATAGCTTTTTTCTTTAACTTGATGGAGAAGATAAAGCAATTAATGTTCAACTGATTTGAACATGATTAAATAAAGGTGACATGATTTATCACTTTAAAGGATGAAATCTGCTGTAGTTCAGTTTTACACCTAACTTTCATAAAGTTTGTGAAGATTTTTGTGTAATCATTGACGGGTTAACATTGTTTCCAAGATAATTTTCAGTAGCAGATAAAAAGCAAATCTTGATTCCATATTGTGTTCCTGTAAACACACCTTAGTTGCTGAACTTTCCACTCCGTAAAGCTATATTTCATCAGCTCTGAGAAGTGAATGTTCTCTATGCCTGTACTATTACCTCTCTGCTGGAAGGGGGTTATATAGCTGTATAAGATGCAAAAAGTGGTAAATCCCAGTACTATTGCAATATTATCATCTTCTGGACTTCTGCTGTGCCTCTGTTGCTTCTCATTTCTGGATAATTACCATGTGCGCTTCCCCTCGGAAGGACAAGGGAAACTGGAGGTGTAAATCTGTATTTGCATGATGGAAGAGTCGGCTGGGACTGATAATGTGGACTGTAATCATGACTGGGAAACACTTTGAAGCAAGGGATAGTTAGGTTTTAAAACAGCTTTTATGGGTCAGTTGTGAACACGCATTTTAGTGTGCTCTTCCTGTGTTTCTGCTCTTTGCAACCAATACACTGTGCACAATATAAATGATTACTTTGGAGGGAGAGATAGCCTCCTTTATGACAGACAAAAAGAGAGCTGTAAAGGGAAGTCTGAGTAGCTCTAGTTTATTCAGTTTTATATTGGTATAAAATATCTGTGCTGGTTTGTACTAACATTCATAAACAACTGCATTTAAACATAGATGATGCCATGCTTTGAAATGGTGTGAAAGTCTGAGCCTTGAATGAAGCATCTTTGAATAATCAGAAAACTGTGACGATCTTGTAGTATCTCAGCATGTCTTTCTTATTACCAAGTCAGATCTTTACTGTGCTGTGAAACTAAATACAGTGTTCAGGTCTGTACAAAACAGAAACATCAGTGTTTATATCATAATATTTTCCTTTCAAAGATGGAATAAAGCAGCTACTTCACCCTAGCTTCAAAAAGAGAAAGAATTTCCTTAAACCTGCTCTTGAATTTATCTAATGAAGTGGAGATTTTAACAATAGCATTAAAGGCCTCCACAGTTCCTTCTTTTTCCTAGTTTATTTGTAATATTCACCTTGCTGGAGCTTATGGGTGCATTTAAATAAGGCTGCAAAGCTAAATATTCAGAGTCACAAAGTGCTTTAATCTTAAGTGAGGGTTTATGTCATATCATCATTTCATTTTAATTGTGTACATTTCGATATACAGTTCTGATAGTCACTCTGTTCCACTGCTCCTTGTCTGTAGTTAATCTGTGCAATCCTGTGTACTGTTTTTAGTGCAGTCCGTGATTTTGATTTAATTTAATTGTTGTAATATCCTGTGTAAAGGCTATTTGCTGTATCTTTGGTGTAAAGAATGAACTTGTTGGGATGGAGTTGCACCAGTTGGTTTTAAGGTTCTTTGCTGTATATTGTGCTCTATTTTAGCTGCACTTAGACCTGCTGGAATACTCATGCTGATCTATTAGTCCCATTGAGGGTATATATAGATAGATATACATATATAGATACCTGTTTTGTTGAGTGCAAAAAGTTGTGTACATTTCTGTTTCTCTAAAAGCAGTCAGTGTAAGAGCTCATCCAAAGCTAGGCTGTTTTGGTTTTTTTGGAGTTTTTTTTATTTTTTTTTTTTGTTCTCTGAATTTTCCCAAATACAAGTTTTTCTGTCTCTAAATGAAAAAAGAAACAACACTTTTCTTTGAAACCCAGTGTTTACTGCACAGTTCAGTCAAGAGCCACAGAGTAACCAAAGTAACATTCTCTGACTTCTTTTTGAGGATCAGACCACAGATTTTTTGGGCAAAGGCTGTAGCATTTGTAATGCACACCATCACTAGCTGTACTGCATTTTCTTTCAGTTTTACGAAACTCAAGGTACTTAGCAAAGCACTTTGAACAGCTTATATTTTCAGTGTAAGTGAAACAGACCAGCCTCTTTGCTTCCTATGAACAATCTGCATCTCTTCTGGAATGTGCTTTGCAATATGGAAACTACACTTGTTAGAAGGATCTCTCCAGTTGGCCTTGTATGACCTGGTTTGCATCCTGTATTAGTGCAAGTGTTATCAAAGTAATTCAACTCTGGAAGTAATAAGTACAGAACATCCAAACAGTGTAATTGCATGAAAATGCGTGAAAATTGTATAACTTTGAGATGCTTTTGAACAGCACATATTTGGAAACATCTCTGAGGTAATTTTTAGTTGTAGTCAGGTGTTTTGCAGGGTTTTTTTATGGATGGTTAGTTGGCTTTGGTTGTTTATCCTTGCTGAAAACATTTTTTTTTCCTCAGCTACTTTCACTGTTGCTACACTAACGTTTTGCTGCTTTTGATTTTTTTTCTAGGGCGCCAATGCCTCAGCTTTGGAGAAAGAGATTGGTCCGGAACAATTTCCAGTCAATGAGCACTATTTTGGTTTGGTTAATGTGAGTTTCAGTCTGTAACTTACTGCTTTGAAAGGATAGAAATTGGTTGGTTAAGCTACAAGACTGGGATGAGTGAATACTTAAAATTCTGAAAGATATAATCATTGAATGTAGATACTGTTGAAATGTGTTTCAATATTTAGTGTATTTGTTGAAATATGCTACTGAATTGTTGAAATGGGCTCTCTATTGAATACTTTTATTTAATTTTATTAGTTGTAGGGTAATTTTTACATCATTTTCATGTTATTAGAATGTGTCTTAAAGAAGGCTATTTGAAATATGTAGCTTGTTGTTTATAATATGCCAATGAAGTAAAATAAATACATTAAAAGAAAAAAAAACAAAACTCTTGTGAAAGACCATGATGCTATGAAATATTTATATCTGCTATTTATATTAAGATTTAAAAAAAATACAGACCAAAGAGGAAAGCAGGAAAAATATATGGGATTGTTTGAATCAATAATTAATTAAGATTAATTAAGACTTAACAATATTGTACACCTAGTCTTGAAGTTTTATGTAGTTTGTAACCTTAAGAGAAGGTTCAGTAAAGGACAATTTTCCTAATATGTTATGAAGATCAACAAATTCTGGCTTTTTCTACTCAACAGGGAGTAGAAATTTGAGGGCATATCTGTCATTGCCCTCAACCATACACGGAAGAGACAGGCAGCTACAATATATCCAAGTGGTTTTAGTTTTCTGTCTACTACAGGAATTTAGCTTATTTTAGCTTCAAACAATAAAATTTTATGGGCTAAAATTCTTTGAATTGCAACAAATAATCAAATGGCGTCTCATTACATTGATGGCACGCTGTTGCTGGTTTTCAGGTACAGTGGTTGGCCAAAGAAATTCAGTGACATTGATGCCTGAATGGTTTTCAGGTCTGTCCTGCAGGTTGTGTTTACTAACACAGCACATATGCACCATAAATGTGCAATAAACTTGCAGCGTGTAAATCTGCCAGGAAAAGTGAAAGTAACACACAATGGCCAATGACCAGAAAGAATCGCAGATAATGATAATGAAAAGAAATACTAGATATTTAGGTAATAAGTTAGTACTATTAGATTGAGAAGCAGTAGAAATCACCATTTTTGCCTTCGTTGATTTCTCTAAGTTTTTGGTAGTAATTGCAAGAAGTGAATCTTCTAGAGGTTCATTAACATTTACTGCTAAGTTTTTCTAATTTGTTTATTGATTTAAGTTTTCTAAACTGTCTCCAGAGTTATGGGAAAAAGGAAAATAATGTGGAAGTCAATAGCTTTCTTCTATCTGTGTCATAGGTGGTCATTTGAGGTGTCTGGAATACAGAGAAGCATTTTAGATAAAGATGATAGTCCTGAAATAGAGATCTGTCAATTTATCTGGAGGTAAATCTATCCTCTTCCATAGAAGAAGAGGAGGCAAAAGCCCTGTCTTACCTCTTTTCCAGCTTTGTGGTAGAATCTAGGGATTGTTCAGAGGACGTGCTGAAAGAGCAATTTGAGAGGTAAAGGAAGACCTAGGAAAGGGCAGTTATGAGAAACATACTATGGACCAGATAGTTGATGGGGATGGAAAATTCAGCTTAGACTTGAAGGGAGAATATCATTCACTAAATCAGCAGGAAATATGTAAGATATGTGGTAAGATGAAAGCGTTGGGAGTGTGATGTCCCATGCACATGGACGATCTGGAACATCAAAGCTGTTTTTCACTCTTCTTTCCCTCTTCAGTGCAGTAGTGCAAGCTATTCAAATCTATGTGCTTCACAAATTAAATCAGTCATTTTATCCAGTGGGGATGAAATAGGATTTTTAATCTCAGAGATCTGCTCTGGAAACTCTTCAGCAGTTTACCAGATCTCTAGAGCAGAAGGTTTGGTTATTCAGTCTCTTGCAGTGGATCTGTGTGTTTTGGGGGAATCCTATTCACTGTAATGGCCCATGGCAACAATGAAAAGTTCTTAGAGCTGCCAGTGCATCTGAGCTGGGAGGCACCCTAGAGCTGCTCAGTGTTCCAGACAGATCCAAGTTCTTGTAAATCCCTTTGTTGAATGGGGTTCAAAAACCACCTTTCTTCCCAGTTGTGTGTACACCAGGAGAGTAAGCTGTAGGACTATAAGTGTTCATGGGTGTGCACTGTTTTTATTTTGCCTACTGCCTCGTTTTTCCACATAGGTTTGGGTCTTGTAACTTTGTTTTCAGAATTTAAAAGAAAAAAGAAAAGGGAGGTGTGTGTGTAAAACATAGCGAATGCAGTGTTTTTCTTGAAAGGAAACAAACTGATTTCTTAGAATTTGGAGCAGAAGAACGGTATGAACTGATAAAAAGAAAAAATGTAGATTTCTTTTTTACATCTCTTAGTCATACACTGCATAAAAAGGTCCCAACAAGGTCTTTCTTGCATTTTCTACTGCTGTTCTGAGGCAGGCTGGACATGAAGTTCCCCAGTGCAGGGCTTGCAGTGCCAGGTGTTGTGGCTCTGGGGCTGTGCTGGCTGACGTGGGCAGGAGGAAGGTGTCTTCGGGCAGCACAGCCCAGTGCTGAGGACTGAGGATTAGAAATCAGAGTAGGGGTGTTGAGTGGATGGTGAGAGCATAGGGAGGCTGGAGCAAGGTGTTGGGTATTTCTCTAAAGATGGGAACTGGAGTAATGACGGTGGTAAGACCAGCATTTGTTCATTTATCAAATGAAGTATTTGCATAGTCTAGAAACTTCCCAACCATTTCCCACTTGTTGTTTAGTACAGGTGCCGTTTTAATTATTTTTATTGATTGGAAGCATTTATTTAAAAATATTTTGAGTTTTGAAGCGACAAAGACTGATGCTTTAAGGATAAAACAAATGAGAACTAATTAAATTTTACTCAGGAGTTTGCTTTCAAATGTTCTTCTATTGCCTGCTGTGTTTCTGAATCTGGTTGGAGAAAGCCTTTTGTGAACTTAATCTAGTTGCTTTTATTTCATACTGACAGGCATGTAGGTTAACATACATTCATATTAAATTAATCTGAATTTTGTTCAGTGTTCTGAGGTCTTCATATTTTGTTCGTCTCTCACCACATGGTTGCTGTCCTAATTAATTTATCATCAGACTGCTCCTTTTTAAAATTGGAATCTTATGAAAATTCTAATTTGCTTGCTTTTCATCTTTTGGCACTTGCTGTAGAAATTTTAGCAGTTTCCCAATTTGATTAAATTTTAAGAACTTTCTTGACACTTTAATGTAGTTCTCTTTTTATGGCTGGTTCTAATTATAAACTCATACATAGTTAGCTTACAATATTAAATGTTTTGACAGAAGCTTCTGTGTGATTTCATCAGCTTCCTTTAAGGTAAAAAGCCCCAGTTTTCCTCTTAAGTTCATTGACTTATGTGCAGATTTGGACCACAAAGAAGCTAATACAAGCATTTTCCTAGCTTAAATAAAGAAAAACAACGGATGTTATATTCATCACTTTTTGGTATGGAAACCTTAATGACATCTTAATATGTTTGAAAAATATGCTTCTTACTTACTTATTCTTTGAGTATGTCTCGGTTATTTAGGAAGTAGTCCTTCGTATTCCATTCATTTAAAATAGAGAAAAATCGTTAATTTTTAAGTTTTGTAATTAAATCACATGGTGCTCTTGTTTGTCTTAATTGGGAGAGAGGAAAAAGTAGTTCCTTCCCTGCTATTCCTAAGATGTAAAAGCTTTTAGTTCTTTTTCTCTATTGAAGGAACCTGCTCTTAAAATATCTCTAAAGGCCATCTTTGCTGTATCAGTCTCCCTATCACAAGGATAAAGTCTCAGAATTTTCTATCTATATGTGCTGCTATCCCTGTATAACATAAATCTGAATGTTATTTCCACATTTTGCAGGATGTGTGTAGTAGGTACGTGCTTCAATTTGCAGCTTGTGTGACTGCAGCTGCAAGGTTGGATTAATTGCTGAGGGCCTCGTAAAGGTTTTCCCCACACTTTGAGTGTTGGATAATAGGTTTCACTGGAGGAGGGCAGCATAAAATTAAAGTTGGAATGGCTTTATCCACCAAAGGCTTACAGTGTCTTCACAGGTGTGGTGGGGATGTTGGCAGTGTTGGGGTGAGCTGGAGACAGCATCAGTGACCTCGGGTGCCTAAGGGAGTCTGAGGAAGGGGCACATCTGGAGTGTCCCACCTGGGGTGTCCTGGTACAGAGTGGGTTATGGATGCTTTTCTTGCTGGTTCTGCTTTCCTCTTTCACTCCAGTGGCTTGTCTCCTTCAAAGTGTGCACATTCCAATCGTTCTCCTTTCCCTGCAATCTTGATTTCAAGCTGCCAGCTGTCATAGCTCTGAATCCTAAACAGGCCACGTCACATTGGCATTCAGGAGTTCCCTTGAACAAATCTTGTCACCCTGGAATGAGAACTGAAAGTGTAGGAGAAGGTTAAAGTAGTTATTTCAGATTTTGATGACAGCTATTAAGATTTGGAGGATCTCATTCCTGAAGTGTGTGAGACGCTCTCCATTTTCAGCTGAATGTCTTCACAGTACAGGGTCACGCTGTGCATTTTCGTTGCTGTTGTGACTGATGTTTGTGGTAGACAGATATTTTTACCTGAGCATATTTTGGGAGTTGTGACATTGAGGGTATTTTTTGAACATTTTGACCCTAATAGATGTAAAATATTGCCAGTAAGTTAAAATTTACGTGAGACAAAATTAAATAGTATTGTTCAAATTGACCTAGGTTTTTTGTGCATTTATATACAGTGTACTTGGTAATCCTTTGTGCAACATGAATATCTTTTTCTACTTTAAACTCAGGAAAAAATGACTTGCAGAAAGTTGGCCCCTGCTTGTGCACTCTCTTAAACCTTGGAATTAATTTTACCTCTCTACAGTAATGCAATGCAAACTCACAGATCTCTTTCTTATTTTGTAGTTTGGGAATACGTGCTACTGCAATTCAGTTCTCCAGGCACTTTATTTTTGTCGACCATTTCGAGACAAAGTCTTAGCGTACAAGAGTCAGCCAAGAAAAAAAGAGAATCTCCTTACATGCTTAGCTGATCTCTTCCACAGTATAGCCACCCAGAAGAAAAAAGTTGGAGTAATACCTCCCAAGAAATTTATAACAAGATTACGGAAAGAGAACGGTAACTTTTTTTTCTTTTTCTTGTGTAATAATTATAGCAATTATTATTTAATTCTGAAGCTGATATAGTGGAATAGCTGTATATTTGTGCTCTGTAGAGTTCCTATATGGAAACTGCTCTTGGTGCTGTAGTATAAGCAGGATGTGGCCCCAGGATAAGGGTGTAACACTGGAGTAGTTTTGAGAGAGAATCCTTGTCTCTCTCTCCTTGTAGAGCTAATGTATTGTCATATTGTCACTGGCTGCTTATGAAATTGCTTGCTAGTTTTGTTTCTCTGGGAGTCTAGTATTTGTAATCAAAATTCACTGTAAAACCTTAGTTCTTTGTTCTAAAAAAAATATTTTTTGAATGGAGGAATTGGTCTCCCAAACTGAGTCTGTGGAAAGACTTGCCCGTAAGAGTCTAGATTAAACCTCCTCCCCCTTTTTAACTTGATTTAGAATTTATGCAATATGTAGCTTGCCCTACCTTGAAAACTACTAAGTAGTTTTGGCAAATTGTTTTTTAAATGTCATCATTATCCTAAATTTCAAGAGATTTCTAGGGATTTTTCACATTCCTTGTTTCTTATCTGCAGGGCTAATTGGTCAGAATGTTTTCGAACATTATTTGAAGTTAAAATATAAATGAAGCCTTGGAATCTGCTGCTCAATTTGGATGCATTTTTATAAAAATACAACTTTTTTTTTTCCTTAAGAAGTAATTACTCTATCTAAATAAACTGTATGAGGTACCTTACTTAACACTGCTGCAATAGATATGTTCATACTGTTGCAGTCTTTCCAAGACTATGAATGCAGACTGAAAAAGCATTTAAATGGTATAACTATCTCTGTAGTAAAAACAAGAAATAAAATATTATGATGACATTCCTACTTTGACATGGCTCTTCCAGCAAATGCACTCCATGAGCTGTAATGATGTTGTTAAAAAATGCTCTTGGGTGCTGTACAATCATTTGCCTGTGCAGGGTTGAAAACTCATTCCCTTCTTTGGCACGTATAACTGGAGTAATTGTGCTTGTGTTTGATACATTTACAGAAACAGTTCATTATAATAAATGCAGAGAATCGTACAGATGGAAAGTAGAAAGCAAACCACAGGAGCCATTAAGTTCATTATAGAAAGTGTTCTTTGTAATGTGTAATTATGTCATGCCACTAAAATTCTACACAGAGCAAGGCAATTGGAAAACCTTCACTAGAGAAGTCAGATGTGGAAATTCAACCCTTGTCTTTTTGGGTCTCTTTTAATGATGATACTCTCACCTTTTGTAGAAATAAATAGCTACATTCAGCCTGCAATTACATGGGTATTATATATGCTATTAAGTGCTTATTGTAAAAGTATATTATTTTGAGCCTCAAAGAAGAGTTAGTTTAAGAACCAGGTAGGTGTGCAACTCAACCAGTCTTGAGTCTCCTCAGTCAGTATCCAGCTATACCAGGGTGATAACTGGGAACACAGTCTTAATATATTCCAGACTACAAAACTGCTGCTCCGTCTTTATTTGCAATGTCCAAATACAACCTGTGTATATTGTACATCTCTGAACTAGAGAGGAGCTTTTCACAAGGCCTCTAGTGACAGGACAAGGGGGAATGGCTTTAAACTGAGAGAGGCCAGGTTTAGATTAGATATTAGGAAGAAATTCTCAGCTGTGATGGTGGTGAGGCACTGGAACGGGTTGCCCAGAGAAGCTGTGGATGCCCCATCCCTGGAAGTGTCCAAAGCCAGCCTGAGTGGGGCTTGGAACAGCTTGGTCTTGTTGGAAGGTGTTCTTGTCCAGAGCAGGGGAGTTGGAACTCAGTGATCTTTAAGATCCCTTCTAACCCAAGCAATTCCATGTTTCTCTCTTAATGACCTTAAAGTTTAATTGCCTGGGAAGCAGCTGCTGGCTTGAAGTCAGCTGAAGGCATCCTGTTACATTTACGTTAAGTTCTTGTAATTGTAAAATGAACAATCTGTAGCTTTCACTTTGCTGTAGTTAAGGCTTATTACTGGGCACAAAGCCCTGACAGGCCTGTGAAGAACCGCTGAAGTCTTTTTCCTCAAGAGACTTGCAGTTCTTGTTCCGCTTTGATTTACTTGATTAAATAAAGACCTTGCAATTGGCTAGATTGAACTCACTTGTCTCAAAAATAGTGTAGTAGTTCATTAAATAAACTACATAGTTCTTACTCTTGCCTGACCTATTGCACTACTTAACCTCTCCAAATGACCTCGATTAACATCAGAATTTCCCTACTTAGCTAATAACCCTCGACCTTTTTTTTCTATTTGAAGTTTATTCCTGGATGCCATCAGGTGAATGACTGTAAAGCTTCCCTGGTGTCCCTGTATGCATTTCAAAACTTGAACTTCACTGAGTATCTCTTTCACTCATCTATCCACTCCTGTACACTGAAGACCTGACTCTTAGGACATTCTTGGACTGCCAGCAAAGTGAAGTAATTGCACATTAAAGGACTTGTATGATATTAGCTGGGGGTACAGAATTCTTTTAAATAGGCAGGTGAATTTCCTCTTAGCAATTCCTGGTCAGAGAGAAAAGAAGTAACTATTACTAAATCTGTGTTATCCAAGACATTGACCCAAGCTTGGCAGAGATAGCGTAGTTCCTGTAGGAGATCCAGTGGCATCTGGAGGCTGGGCAGAATGACCTGTACCAGTTCAGGTGGCGCTCCACATATGCCTGTGTTTAGGCCAATTCAATTGTGTCCTGGCTTTCTTGCAGTATGGTTCAGTTTTCTGGTAATTCCAATCAGCTGAGTGATTTCTGTCAGTGCAAGCTGACTTGCTGTCCCCTCTTCCCACCCCCTATTTTTTTTCGCTTAGTTTATCAAGTAGGCATTTTGGGTTGGTGTTGTATTGGCATGAATGATTCAAGATGCGAAATAAAGGACCGGCTTTGAAATCTGACTCTCTTAAAAACCTTTCTGTAGTATGGCACAAGCTGATCAATTAGTAAATCGATCCTGTTTTATCTCACAGAACTTTTTGATAACTACATGCAGCAGGATGCACACGAGTTCCTAAACTACCTTCTGAACACAATTGCGGACATCTTGCAAGAGGAGAGGAAGCAAGAGAAGCAGAACGGGCGCCTCCCCAATGGCAACATGGACAGTGAGAGCAACAGCCCGCCAGACCCCACCTGGGTGCATGAAATCTTTCAGGGAACATTAACTAATGAAACCAGATGTCTTACCTGTGAGACTGTAAGTTCTCATGTGCTTTGTAAACATGAATTCTGCCGTGTTTCAGAACTGCGTGCTTCACGATTCATTTATCCCAGCAAAACAAGATATTAGATTAGTTTCTTTCTTTAGTAATCTTTATATTTGTGTGAATATTTGCCTTTCTTCTTTGTTAGTGAGAACATTCCAGCAGCTGATGCATGAATTGTATGAAGAGACATTTGATCAATAGGAAGAAAATGCCCAGTTGGATTTTTCTGTCAGTGTGATCACAATCACCTTCAAAATTTCGATCAGAAAATTCTAAAGTGGTGTATTCTTAAACAAAATCAAGTCTGTGATTTGAGTGTGAGGTTCTTCTCAAATTTAATCTCTTAATAACTTAATGTCATGCTTAGAGGTGCATCTCATAAATAACTATTATGAATCAGTTTCCGTGGATTCCTAGTTTTTAAATTTAAAGCCATTGAAATCAAGATATTAATGGTTGGATTTTGGCACTTTGATAGTAGACTGGCATTCTCAGAAAACATACCTTCACGTTCATGAAAGCTAATCCTTTCCTAAATGTCTGTCCACAGGAATTCTTCTAATACTACACCCTGAGAAATAAACTCTTTCTCTGAGTATGCTACACTAAAATATTTTTGAGAAGTTCTACAATAAGAGAAAGAATGTGTTTCATAAAAACTTATGATCAGATTTTACCAGAGTAGAAGCTGCACAATTTGAAAATTACAGTAATTCTGTCATGGTCTATTCCTTAGAGATTGTAAAAAAGCTAAATGACTGTGGTTTTTGTATAACTCTTCATACCAATTTTCTTTAACTTAATTAGGTAATGCAGATATGTCAGCATGACATGGGAAAGGAGGAATTAATAAAATCTGTATATTTCACATGTAATTTTTGCAGTCTTCTAGAAATACCCACTTTTTCATTTCAAAGAAAAGAGCTTCATAATGTCATGTATAATGTAACTGCAGACTATGAGTAATTTAGTGCTGATTTCATGCTACCATATTTTTTTCTGACAGATTTCCCCTCCCTAATACATATTTCTTGGCAACTGTCAATTATTTCTCTTCTAGTTCTTGAGCTGGTTTGGTTTTTTTTTTCTTGAAACATGACTTTAGCCTAAGTCTTTTGACACAACTGGCATCATTGCCTTTCCTCATTGTGGCATTATGAATTACTGCTGTCAGGATTTTGATCTAGGTACCATCATTAATGCAATTTTAAAACACTGATATGCTCTTTGCCAGCATATTTTATTAGTTATCAAGCCTGTCATGAATTTTGAGAATTCTACTAACACTGAGTTGGTTTGGTTTTTTTCTATTAGCTATAGCTAATAGAAATATTCAGCTATTGCTGAACAAGATAATAATTAAAGTAATTTGGAAACTATTTTATCAGTATCTGTCTTTTTAGTATATCAGCTTGTGTCCTGAAAATGGGGACTTGGAAACACATTTGTACACATTAAGTGGGTAATATTACCATGAATAGTGTCTTATTTTCAAAAATACCAAGTATGTATTATTGTTTTGATGTTTATTAGAAGCTGTTGGCATTTAGTTTCTTTCTGTATTTAGAAACATAAGTTGAAATGTTAGGAGTACTTAGAAATAGCTCATGTACAAGATTACAAGCAGTAGTGGATGAATTACTGCTCCTTAATGACAAGACAGTGGCGCTAGTATATTTTTAATTTAAATAGGAAATTTATTCCATATTTAAATAAAAGACATGTATTTTTTGCTCAATGTGGCAGTCATTATCTTCTAATTGGACAAACCTCCTCAATATTCCTAAAATGAGCAAAATTTTATTCTAATTTTAGTTGTCCTGGTTGCAGAAAAGAGCGTCTTTGCGGATGCACTGTTTCATTAGCCCATCTTAAAGATAAAAATTGAACTAGCTGAAGATGTATCCTTAGTTTAAGTATGGACAGTGGAGTATAAGGAACATGGATATGATTCTTTAACAAAGATTTGTGTTGTGAATCAAGCCACATTGTTAAATTAATATGTTACAAAAGTACTGCAAGTTGTCTTTACATGTTTTTAATGTGATTTTTCTTTATAATACTTTTACCCTTCCTTGATAGAGGCAGAATGATGAAGTGAATGTAAACATTATGGCTAATTTATAGAAATTATCTATAAGTCAATTGGCTTTACAGATTTCTCTCATAGTTTAAGGAAGAATAACAGTAAACCAGAAAGTATTGTAATTGGCCTCATTAAGATTAAATTTCAAACAGCTGAGTGTGGCCAGTACTTCTACAGAGAAATATAGGAAATTGTCAAAAGCACCATGTCAATTGCCAGGTGGTGGTCTTGCTCTTGGGTTTGAATGACTCCACAAGGTATAAAATTCTTTGACTCAATTCTGCTTTGGACTGAGAGAAGGCAATAAGGAAAATCCCAGTGTTCTCTCTTATATGAGTACTGTAGAGCCTTTAGCTATGCCAGATTTTCATTTTATTTTTTTTTTATGAGATAAGTCACACACTTTGTTTCAGCTTCTTTTAAAACGGCCTTTTGTTTTAGCACACATGGCAGTCTACGGCTGCAAGAGCTCTTTTGCTGGTGAGCAGATTCACATTGCCAGTGAAATTCCCAACTGTAAGAAATGATGGATTCTGTGAGTGTCAGCCTTCTGAGCTTTGTGTTCTGTGCAGCTTTGGTCATCAGAGTACAGCTGAGCTGTGTGGGTGCAGATTATGTCCTTGATGTGAGAACAGCACACCATCCTCTTCAGCCGGAACACTGGAACGTCCAAATTCCTCGCTATTACTCAGATGTTCCTGTTAGAAGCACTCAGACAGCTTTTTGAGCACATCAGGGCTCGATTCTGCAAGTGATGAGGTTTTCTGATCATGCCCATCTTTTATTCATTCTATAGATGATTGAAATATATAGCATTGCTGATTGTAATCTAAGAAGCTTAGTAATGTTTATTTGAAACAGAACCTTTACAAAAAGGGTGGGGGGAGGCTTGTAAGTCTTCAGAGTGACTTTTTGTTTTTTAAATAAATTAAAACTCTGAGTTTATGTTAAAAAAGTCTGTTAAAATACTAAAACTCAAAGAATCTTAAAAATTAAGAATAACAATTTATAAATCACCAACATAAATGGAAAAATTCCACTTAGCTATTCTTGCAATAAAGCTTTTAATGGTTCCTCATGATCCTAGGTGCACAGTGGGCTGGCTAACATAAGTGAGGTGTTTTAAGGCCATTTTATCACAGAGAATGGAAATCCTCCTTTTGCAAACTTCTGTTTTCAGTACCAATCTCTTTTTAACCAAGTAGAACACATCCCTTCCCTTCTCTCCATATCCTCTCTGCCCTTACAGCTTCTGTGTGGGATAAAGCTGCCTGTGTAATCTGTATTGTTTCACCTAATTTTCTTTGATTAGACCAAAAGAGGAAGAATTTATCTAATTGCATGTCTGAATTATACTGATCACGTGACTCCCTAATTCCAGCTGTCCTAGCAGAAGATTGCAGCAGCAGAGTATTTTCTAGAAGTGATTTTTCTTTTTTTCTGAGCCATTCTTAATCCCCAGTTACGATGATTTCCACCAGAGTTCTTAGTGTTATAAACACAGGTCTGATAATTCCAAGAGTGATTTGCGAGGGGATATTTTGAAGAATTGTACTCAACTAAACCATAATACATCCCTGAATACAGGAAATGTGCAGCACACTGAAGATGCAGCTGGCTGGTTTTTTCCCCACTCTAAACATTTTGGAACTTTTGCATATGTGTTCTGTGATCTCTCTAAAAGTATAAACATTACACTTGAGCACCTGAATGTCGCAGTAGAAATGATGTGAATTGACATAGTGGCATTTTTTGGTATGGACACTTAACTCTTGGAAAGACTAGGAGCAGAACAGCGGGAGCCCAGTCCTCTCCCAGGTATTAACAGAAGCTTTCAACTTTATTTCCCAAGTGTTTGGATTTGCCCTGTGGTATTAATTCTCAAATAGAGTTGTCCTGACCATCTGCTTTTTTCTTTTTTTCTCCATGTACACTGCCCTTAGGATATGTGTGTTTCTCATTTCTTGATTATCAGAGAACTGCTTTCCACTTTTTTTTAACATTTTTTTATTTTATTCTGAGTTGAAAAGGGAACATAAATCTCATATGTTTGAAAGATCAACTTGCATTATTTCCCTGTAGCCATTCCACTTTTCCTGCATTCAGTCAAGAAACTGCAGCGGTGTATCATTTCTAAAAGCATTTACTTCTTTATCTAGGCAAGAGGACATTCTCATGAGTGACACTGAGTATCTTTAGATACAGAGAGGACACACTAGCAGGCAAAAGTGAAGGTTGCACGTTACTAATTTTTAAAACTTTATTAACATAGTTGGTTTTCAGGGCAGCTGTAAGTTCTTTTGTCATCATTTTTCAGGATTTGTTTGATTGAAATTTATTTTCTGCCTCTAGAATCTTCTGTTTTGCTTTCTCATTACTCTTACATTCTTGTGAGAATTGGCTACTATTCTGCCTCTATCAGACCAAGCTCCAGGCTCTCATTTGCCAAATTTACTGTCTGCTGTTCCTCTAAGAGTATGAGTCTAGCCAGGAAGAGGCTTCAAAATATTCATGCTGTTTACTAGGTACACTATGACTTGCAAATACATAGTTTTCAGTTCAAGAGAGTCAGAGAAGAGCAGAAGTGAGAGCACTAAGCAGAAGAATCACAGTGATTTTGTTCTTTTGAAAAATCTGGGGTGTAGAAGAAACTTGACATTAATATGGTTGATCTGAAATCACAGCATAATGACAACTGGCATTATATGCACCCAGAGGCTCATACACACTTCAACCTTCCTGAAAAAAAAAAAAAAAAAGCAGGAAATAGAGCAAATCTCTGAAATAAAAAGGCCACTTGCAAAAATTTTAGAAGGATGTTATAGGGTAAAAGATACATTCTGTCAATAGAAGGTGGTACTGAAAAACAGAGGTAAATTAGTATTATTTGTTTTAACTGTGTTCTGTTGGGTCTTCTTTTCATGCAGGTAAGCAGCAAGGATGAAGACTTCCTAGACCTTTCAGTCGATGTGGAGCAGAATACTTCAATCACTCACTGCTTAAGGTGGGCACAAAAATCCGACTTTTTGTGATTTGTCCTTACAAATTACCCAGAAAGCCGGAAATAAAACTAAAAGCTGACAGTTCTATCTTATGTAGATCTAAGTGTGTAAAGTTATGTTGATATTGTACATTTATGTGGATATTTCATATAAAAAAGCTAGTATTTACAGTTTTCTGTTTTTACTCAGGGGTTTCAGCAACACAGAAACGCTGTGCAGCGAGTACAAGTATTACTGTGAAGAATGTCGCAGTAAGCAAGAAGCACATAAAAGGTACATCACACTTAGGGAAGGAGAAAAATAACCCATGCATTTAATGAAAATACTCTGGTATTTCTTGTGTCTGTGTGTGTTTCAAGGAGAGAACACTCTTTTCCCCTTAACTTTTCTGCTCTTCTTCCACTTAAAAGTAACTTGCCTTCATTCCTCTTGCTAGAATTCAATGTGTCTCTTTCCATGAGTATTGAGAATATGTATAAAGCATTTTGGGACTCCTTTGATCATTATTTTGCAAGTGAGAAAATGAATAGTCTTAAGGCCAAAAATAAGTTAAAAAGCCAAGTTAAAATGAACTGTCATTAACTAATCAAAAATAATTGGCAATGATGAAAAGTCATTGATTGCATGTGACTTTTTAAACTTAGTTTTGTTTTGAAAATAAAATAATTTTTCCAGTTGCTAAAAGAATCAGTTTGATGGCACTTTTTATAACTATTGTTGTTAACTGTGCTTCTGATTTCTTAAACGTGCTTGATTAATTGTGCTAAACTGCTTGACCGTGCTCCTGAAAATCATCAGAAGCTCTGTGGAAGCCTGAAAATCATTATGTTTGTTAAAAAACAAATCTTGTCTGCCTAATAATTCTAGTCTTGTTTACACCTTTGAAAAACCTGTCAATTTGTGTACTGGGTGATTATTTATTATCTGAGGAAGTATTTGGCTGAAGGAGTGGGAGCTCTGACATGCTCTACTGGTTGTACCACTGCAGCGGGTTATTTGGTTTACACGCACAGCTTTTGCATCTCTCGTCTGCCAAGTCTGCCTTCACACATTGCCTAAGCTTACTAATTGGTGTCTGGTAGAGGCTGTGAATCCAGGCCTGGCCTGTTTTCTGCTGCCTGAGCTCTTTTTCTGTGTGGGAGGTAATGTGATCCCTGACCATCATTAACTGGGTTGACATGAACCTGTACTGTAGGCACTTCCATATTGGCAAAACACGGCTTTGATTGTTTATATTTTGGGTTTCACGTGGGGCGTCAGTTCGGTTTCACTACAGACTTATTGTTTTTCCATCTCTATAAAATAGTTTATCTGTGATGGGGATTTCTTCACCATTGAAGGAGCTTCTATTACCAAACACTGTTACATTATTAGGAGAGGACTTAATTTTGAATAGAGAGCAGAAATTATAGCCACGATATAATAAAAATGTAACTCTCCCTAAAAAATCGTTGTTTCTGCTGTCTTTCTGCCCTGCTCCAGCTGTTTTTATTTCCTAGTTCCCTTATGGGCAGGAATCAAGGAATTTGTCGATAGTCCCCTATATTTTGAAAAAAAAAGGTTGTCTTTTACACATTTCCTGCCATTCTGAAAGTATGGTCTTAACAGACCTGTCTGAAACCTGGGCTGTATTGCAGAGACTTTTGAGCTGCCTTTTGGGGCTGAAAGTTTGAAAAATCAGCACTGTGCTATCTCAGGCACTTGGCTGTGCCTGGAAGCAGAGTGCTCTGGTTTGGTTGTTCTGTTAGGATGGGCAAATTTATTGTCCAGATATTTGGAAGTCTATGTTTGCTGCCAGGTCAGGTGTGGTTGGCTGAGGAGGATTTGTGGGCACTGACGTGAGATCTCAATACCTCCTGCTAGAGAAAGGGGCTGCGAAGCCCTCAGTAAAACGAGGTCACTTTCTGGCTTTGACTGCTGTAAAATATTGCTGCAACATTTGTACAAAATTATTGTGCCAGAGCACAGCCTTATCTTGTCTGGATAGCAGGAGGTAGGTGGATAACAGTGGGCTGTTTGGGTGCCCTGGAAATTTTAAATGAATGGCTTGGAAATGAATGGCTAGGGAAACTTGGAGTAATACTTGTGTGACAAAGCTTATTTTAAAGAGCTTGTTGGACTTGGCTAGTTTACTGGGAAATTCAGCTGGAACAGAACCTCTGAAATAGCTCTGTTGCAATACCTGCGCTGTATATCAAGTGGGATCTAGGTCTTGCTTTTGGGAACTCTGGAAAGCTGTGGGTAGATGCACTTAAAAATTGAATTCTGTGCTATGTGTTCTTTATGCCTAAATTATTATGTGAGTTCGTCATGGCTGTTTTTATGTACTATATCTTATTGTTGTAAATAGGTTTTCAGTTCTCTCTCTCTTTCAGTTAAAAATCTCCCTTTAGTTTTGCAACAAAATATACTTTTATACAGCTGATTATTTTGGTTTCTTTTAATGCTTGCAAAGGTTTATAAAAACTTCAGTAAAACAAGTTTCTTGTTTGTTGATACCGACTGAATGTTTTGGATGAATATTGGAAATATTCCTGTTTTTTGGGGTTTGTTCTTTTTTTCAGAATGAAAGTAAAAAAGCTGCCTATGATTCTAGCTCTCCATTTGAAGAGATTTAAGTACATGGATCAGCTGCATCGATACACAAAACTCTCTTATAGAGTAGTTTTTCCTTTAGAGCTTCGTTTATTTAACACCTCAGGAGATGCCACCAATCCTGACAGAATGTATGACCTTGTTGCTGTGGTAGTTCATTGTGGAAGGTAATAACTCTGTTTTAAGCAAGGGATTTTTTTATAAGCATGACTGTGCTTAAAAGAGCATCACAAAGCCCCCAGTATCATATAAATCAATAGCATTTAAAGACCTCTTAAAAAGAAAACTTTTTTAGGAAAAAATGTGTTGTGGGGGAGAAGCTACCAGTCCTGACAGAAATTATGACCTCGTTGCTTTGACAGATCATTGTGAAAAGTGAGAACTGTATTTCACATTACAGATCTTTATATGAACTTAACTGTGTTTAAAAAAACAACAAACCCAACACAAAATGCACAATATCATATAATAATATTTAAAAACAGTTTCTAAGGGAAAAAAAAAGCTTTCTTAGGAAGGAAAGCATTATAGAAAGATTAATTTATAAAGCATTTTCGTTGGAGTGTGTTTTTTTCCTTAAGGCTTGGCCAACATTTTCTGAAACATATCCATATATTATGAGTTTTGTTGATTACTTTGTTTCATTGCTTTCAAAATAGGACAGTTAGACTTGTATTTGATTTTGCTGTATTCAACAAATGTTCTTGTGGCTTCAAGGCTTAAAACCAGGATGTTCTACAAAATACTTATTGAGATAGATAAAAGGCCCCAAAGCTGAAAATTAGAGTTTGACATCTAGAATCACAGAATAATTTATGTTGTGAGGTCAAATACTGAAACTCAAAGCAGGAAAACTTTGAATTAGATTAGGTTGCAATGGTCCCAGTTTCATAACTAGGAATCCTAATTTCAGGCTCTCTTTGGGCAATTTGAATAACACTGAAGTTATTCGGTGTTCTTACAGTCACTAAAGACTAGAGTTAAGATAAATAAATCTCAAATTGGAAAATTTTGGAAAATAAGCCTTTGTGCCATAATTTCCTGGGACACTCTTCTTCTGGATCGTAAGGGAAATTCTTTTTGGCCATTCTGACCATTTCTGCCTCCTTCACTGAAGCTGCTGTTGGAGGTGGCCCCTGTTTTCATGCTGTTGGTACACAGACATTTCCCTCAGGGATGACAACCTTCTCTCCCTGATGTGAGCACAAAAACCACAGGAGTGCTGCTGGCCAGTTCAGGCAGTTCCAGAACTGCTTTAACTCGGTTGTACACTTTCAGCTCTCAGGTTCAGCTGTTTCAGAAGTTGTACTGTTTCCTTACTGGAAACCTGATGAGAAATAAGATGCTCCTGAAGTTTTGGTGGGTTGTTTTTTCTGGCATAGTCATGGAGAAATTTCTTGTCTGCCATAACTGAAGAGGCTAAGCATTGTAACAGTTTTAACTGGGAGCTCTTCTCATTGCTGAGCTTTTTGAGAACTCCTAAACTGCCAGTTTAATTCAGTTTCTGTTTACAGTGGGCCAGATAAAGAGACTGTAGATGAGCAGTAGCTCTGCAGGCTTTTTTCTTTCTGAACATCAGAGTTTGGGATTTGTTCTGTCTCTATGATATATCAGAACGCTTTCTTGATTTCACTTCTCTGTCTCCGTTTAAGATTTCATTTGTATTTTCAGTGCTTGTGCTGCTCATTCCTTATTTGAAATTAAAATCCTTTATTTAGCATAATAAGTAGGACCATATTATGAGGATGATGTAAGTAGTGAGTAAAATAAAAAAGAAGACAAGACACAGCCAAACAGAAATTGTAATGGTAGCCATTTTAATTACTGTTAAGTATTGCTTTTCTACAAGAAAAACAATTAAAGGGAATGCATCTCCACATGTATGTGTGCTATGGTTTATGTTCTTTCCTAATTTTATTTTACAGTGGCCCTAACAGAGGACATTATATTGCAATAGTGAAGAGTCATGATTTTTGGTTGCTTTTTGATGACGATATTGTTGAGGTAAGCCCAGCCGGAGCACATGTACCTCCCTTGTGAATATGATTATTTAAAGTAGAATGACTGGAGTGCTGATGAAGAGATGCTTCAACCCCAGTCTAAATGAGCAGTAATTCTGTATGCAGAGCTGTGCTTTACAATTTGACTGTACAACATTCTGAATTGCATTTAGGCTTTTATACTTGGAAGAACCTCTTTTGTTTATGACCGCTGTCTTTTGCCACTGTTTAATAAACTCTTCTGTGGCAAAAGAAGAAGACAAATGATACAGATAAATTGGGTTTTAGCTTACAATACATAGGAACTTAACGTGGTACCTACAACAACCCTTAAAAATTTATATATAAAACAAACATAGCTGCTACCCTCTGTGCACTTGATGGCTGAGGGGAAGCTGAAACATAACAGGTTTAAGAATTATTTGGATTTTATTGTTTTATTAATAATGTGAAAGTTAATTTGGTTTAACAATAACTTTTAGAGTGGAACCTAGTGTTATGTGTATGTTACACAAGACATTCCTACTTCAAGTTTTTCTTTTTGTTTTTACATCCAGAAAATTGATGCACAAGCTATTGAAGAATTCTACGGGTTGACGTCAGACATCTCTAAGAACTCTGAGTCTGGTTACATCCTCTTCTATCAGTCTCGGGACTGAGGGGGAGCTGGCGTGAGGAGAGATTTTTGTGTCTCGCATCTTCTCTATCCTGGAATGGAGCAAGCACTGAAGAGAAGGAAAGCAGGGAGCTCGAGGGGCAATAGCACAGTTTGCACACAACTAAGTAAAGAGTTCGGGGTTATTAAAACTTTTGGATCATTTTCGTTTTATTTGCTCAGGTATCATGCTGACTACACATCTCCACTGCATCCCATAAGCAAAAAAGAGAGATACCAGCCACTCTTGCAGGAGCTTTCCTTTGGGGAATACCATCTCTGTGGTCCCAGTTCAAAGCCCAATGAAGCCCTCCATGGACTTCAGTGGCCTTTGAATCAGGTTCGCCCTGCGCTGCCACATCGGTGCAGTTAGGAGCGTTAGGAATCTGTATTTGGTACAGAATTTGGGTATAAAAGATGGAGGATTCCCGGCGAGGCTGGTTTCCTGTGCTTAAGTTTGAAAGAAGGAGGTTTGGAGGGTTAACCTGTAAGCAAGAAGTTATGTCTGGGCCCAACCCAATCGCCTTCTTGATGGAAGTGGTTTAACTGAAGGTGCAAACTGGTGTCAGGGAGGCAAGGATCCTTTGCTTCTCTGGAGAAGCTTACATTATTTATAATGTGTGATCGGGAACAATCAGTCAAGATTATGGCTTTTAATCTCCGTATGGGGAAAGATTTGGTTTGTAATAGTTTATTTTTATTTATATATTATTGTAACTTAGGATCTTGTGTATCGTCCTTTATTCTAACAGGTATTGGAAATTTTATATATTCATTTGAATTTAAATCAATTATGTTTAAATATGAAAGGAGAGACAACAAAAATTACAGAAACGATGCCTGCAATATCTGAAAAAAATTCATAGCACAGAAGAGAGATTTCCTTCTGGTGGAACTGGTATCTAACTCAGGTACTTTAATTAAATCAGAATAGACTCTTCCCATTAATGGGTCAAAAAAAGTCATCAAGCTATTATGTAAAAGACTTGAATCATAAGAAAATGTTGATGCAGTGGTGGTATACCGGTCTTTGTGGTTCTTTGATGATTTGTTAATGGTTCATACTCTAGGCAAATTAGAATGAGTTTGGATCAAAGTAAACAATTTAAAGAATATTATTTCCTCTCCCAAAAGCAGATCAACATCTGTTAAACATTAAATTAAGTCTGAGTAATAAGAAGAAATAGGTTTGGAATTTCATGAGACTGAAGGTACCACATTTTTGTAAAAGTAATAATATTTAAGTCCCGTATAGTGGAAATTTTTGAAACTAAGCAGTTTACCTTGCTTTAGGTTTATGAAACAGCATTAAGAATTAAATCTTGACAAAACACCTGATCTGTAAGAAATGTGAACTATTTGACATTCTTCACTTAGGAGTACATTGTCTGACAGTAGCTGAATGTAATTTCTGGAAGGTCATTGGATGCGCATTCCAGATTATGGCAATCAGGTCTCGGATGTCCTTGTCACTCCCTTGTCAGCTAGTGATTTTTACATTACTGTAATTTTCTAAGGTTATTTTATTGATACTGTTACAACTTTTAAAAAGAATGTCTCCTGTCTGCTGCTATAAGTGACTATTTACTTACCTGTATCTTTTGGCTCAGGAAATGACTTCACCTATTCACTCAGTTGGACAAATCTTTACAGGGTCACTAAATAAACTGGGCTATTTAGCAACTGTCATACTATAACAAATCGCTTTTGTAAGATGCAGAGTTTCTAACGCCTTGGTTTGGCTAGGGTTCTTTTATAGAATATTATGTATCATGATTAAACTACCAGCATTGTAAAGTAAAGCCTAAAAATTGTGGGAGGTGCAGAAAGGTATGGTTGGATCTTTCTGGAAGGATTCAAATAATATTAACATCTATTTTCAGCTTTCAGTAGAAAAAGGGTTAAAGGGTAAGTCAGTTGGATGATGGTGCATGTTAGGAGGATGGAGTCCTTTGCATACTAAAGTACAGTATTGCAAAAGAACTGTCATGTTACCTTTTGCTGATTTGTTTGGTCTTTTTTTTCTTTTTCCTTCTTTTTTTCTTTTTTTTCCTTACTTTCTTTTTTTTTCTTCTTTTTTCCTTTTGTTTTAATGTAGTTAAAAGCTGAGGCTAGTTGATAAATGTTTTATACCTTAACAGAATTCAAAACATTTTTGTTATTCCACTGGTTTTACTCCTGCTATGTATTTTTATAAGATACTGACTTTTATTTTGTATAGGGTTTTGAGATAGTATTCCAAATTATAGATTTCATTTTTCTCTTAGTGCAGCTGAAATAACTGTAAGTTCTTAATTAAACTGATGTCAGAAACTGCAATTTAAAACAGAATTAAAAGAGACAGAAATAGGAAATATAACTGATTGGTATGTAAAACATTCTAGGATTTTTTTTCTTGACTGTAATACAGTGAGGAGTGTGGGAAAGTTGTCAGTTGTTGTAAATGGTGGAACTTATTTGCTGTGTAACTATGTAAATGTTAATTGGGATCACAGTCCCTTATTTTGTATATTGGAGCAAAAAACTTCTATGAAATAAAGTTATGTTCATTAAAGATACACACTGTATCCTCTGTGGAGCCCAGATGGTCAGTCAGCTGTCTTGTATACTTTATCATGTTTTCAAACAAAAAAACTGTGTGGAACTTGCTGCATTAAGCCACCTGCCCTGAGCCCTGGGCAGAGACGTGTGCTTGAATACACTGCATTAAGTTTCTTACTTGGTGTGTTGTTAAGGAAATCGTAGGGTGGTGGCTGTGTTTTGGGTGGTGTGCTTCTCTGGGAGTAGTTTTTGCTAAGTGTATGGTCTCTGAGGTAGAAGAGAAGGGAGTTTTAAATTCTTCCTGGACTTCTTCTCCCTTAAAACCAAATTTCTACCTTGCCGCAAAATATGCATCCACGTTACCCAAGGGATTTCTTGGATCGCTGCCTTGTGGGAGGGAAAACAGAAGGAAAGAAAAATGGGAGTATTTACAGTATTAACATGTGAGAGACTGGCAAAAAAATAACCAGAGTCCAGCATCAGAAATAGAGGCTTGTAGCTGGTTACAGTATCCATGGAAGATCTGGGATTGTTGTCCACTTGGACTCCACTCTTCTTCTGTAATGCAAGTAAATAAACTTGAGGTTTCACAAGCACTTCAGACCCTGCCATATTCATAGTTGTGACAACTGTATCTAGCCTTTCATTGCCTAGAAATGGGAACTTTTGGTGTTGAGGTACTTGCCTGAATGGTTAAATCAGGTTATGTTTTCAGCATTTAGTCATAAATCAGATTGCATCTCCGTAGGTGGCATTCAGGTGGTGGTAGCACATAGGGATTTGGGGCCACTTCACCTCCTCCACCACAGTCTGTGTCATCTGCATAGGGCTGGCAGATTAATGTAAGATCCACAGATCTCTCTTGAGCAGCAGCTTGAAGCTGGGTGGGACATCCTGGCTTCTTCCCTGTGGAACAGGGTGGTGATGTTTTGGTTTGCATTTGTGGGTTTGGTTTTTTTGTTTTGATTTTGTCATTGGTTTGACTTTTTTTAAGGTCGTCTAAGAGAAGTTTCTTGAAATTGTATTCACAGATGAAACCACCTCTTTGGTTACCTTTATCTCTAAAAGAAGAAAATATTTCAGTCCACGTTAATTATTTCTGGGCTGGAGTATTACACTGATGATACTTGTGTGACTTTTCTAAAAGTTTAAACTGTGCAAGTATTGATTGTTTGCTTCCAACGAGTGGCTTTATTGTGTAAAGTTTCCACTTTTTCCCCATGTTTGTCTGAGTTGGTCTTGTGTGTCTTAGAAATTCAGGGGATTTTTCGCTCTTGACAATGCAGTGTGCGCTGTTAATGGTTTTGGTCTTGTAAGGCTTCAAAGTCCTCTAACCTCTCACAGCATAATGCGAGATGTATAATACATTAGTCTCTTTACCTGTGAGCCTCCAAGTACTCAATTATTACTGAATTAATATTCTGCACAATCTGTATTCAAGGGTGGTTCACTTTGCAGCAGCTTTGCCACTGATTGATTGCTATAAATGAGCTGTACAAGTCAACTACCATGCAAACAAGCACAAGCTTCATCTCTTAAATACAGAGATCACTTAAATCCATTGTTTCCAGTTTTAATTATAGAGTGTTTTGAGGCAGTAATGAACTTTCTTTGGTCTTTGTTAAAATATATTCTTTGGGAAGCTTCTATAAGAATGTGTTGGATATATATAGAAGATTGTAGATACCACCAGTTTTGAAATTAACTGAGTCATATCTTTGAGTTTCTTAATAAAAGTACAAATAAATTATATTCCTTCTTTCTCTCTAGTGGCTTGTGATTGCTGCCTGCCTAAGAGATTGTAAGGGTTCAGAAGAGAGCATGGTACTTTGCATCTAGGTCTTTGTTATGGAACCCGTGTTGGCATCATCAGGGAACTCTAATTACAGAGGGATCATCAGTCGTGTCCTTGATCTGCATTCCGCAGGTTATATAATCCAGGGAAGAGAATGCACAGCAGGAATCTATCTGGAAATAGAGAGAAGTAGCTTTACAATTATATACTGACACGACAGATAGGAAAGCAGCATTCCCCCAAAAGACAAAATACTGTATTTAGTGCAGATTTCTGGTGTTCAGAGAATTTCAGGGGTGCTCAAAACATCCTGCCCTTCTAGGCTTTTTCATGCCTTTGTGTATGTGTTTAATTTGCTATTTCAGCCTATTTGAAATTTCTGTCTGTACAGAGATTTTTAAGGTTGATATGATTGCATTAATGAGCGCTCCTCCAGATTATGCATATATGGAGCATAGTATTTTAGTGCTCTGATCTACAAAGATTTTCTCACTCTTCACTAGGACCCATTTGTGTATTTTCTGTAACTGATTTTAGGAAAAAAAGATAGTGAAGATCTCAAAATATTTTATTAGCATGTTGTATTGTTAAGTGATTCAATATCTAGGTATGCCTCTGCTCTAGAGTTCATCAGCTGAATCTGAGTGTCATCACATCCTAACACAACTTGAAGTGCATCAGCTGCTTTGAGGTGTGGTTGTTGTGTTGTTTCACTTAGTGCTGCTTCATGGCAGTGGCTGCTGTGATGAGCTCTTACAAGATGTGCTAACAGCATTCAGCTTGAGTTGCCTATTTCCATGCTTGCACATTTATTTGGCTTTCTGAAGGCTCATTATCCCAATGTTATGTCACATCCGTCTTCTCTGCATCTTCCATGTCAAAGGAGATTGCCAGTACACAGCCTCAGGCAATGTTTGGTAAATCAGTGAGTTGTATGCCAGAGATGAGATATAAGGTATTTGCACTGAATATATCTGATGCTTTCTGTTTTCTAAATTGTCATGCCTCTATGGTGAAAGAACTCTTCAGTACAAAAAAGAAAATTGGAATCATGGGATTGAACAAATGCAACCTGGGTGTACCCTTTCCCTCCTCCTTTTTAGGAGACTATGAAAGGCATGCAGTGTTTCTCCCTAGGATTGCTACATAATCAGAATCATATTTGAAAAAAATAAATCTTTGTTTCAGAGAAGATGCCTTTTAGATTATTTTTGAGTTTGTTTAGAGTTTCATGGCAGGGCATGGCATGGCAATGTTACACAGGAGTCTGTCAGAGGCAGGTTATGGGAAGACCTGTTAGGAGCTAGATGCCAAAAGGTGTCACTGTAATTACTAATCCCAGTCTAACGTGACCCAGATTTTGCAGAGCAGCCACCATGAACTTTCAGTGAATACTGGGAGAAAAACTGCATTCGCCAGGGCTGTACTTGCTGCATGTGCAAGACTCGGAGACTCACCACTGCTCCTTTTCATTCCTTTTTTTTTTTCATAAAAGAGAGACAAACCATTTTAAATGTACAGTTTCAATATATACAATATACATAGGCTATGTATTCATATTCACTCTTTCTTGGGCTGGTTGTTGTTGGTATTATTTTTTGGCAAGCATGTTTGTTTGTTTGTTTGTTTTTAATTCTGGTAACTTTTCCTGAATTGGAGAGTGTTAAAGGGAGATACTACACTTGAGATCAAGAAGTGTGTTCCACATATGTACCACAACACCAATTAGCCTCCTTTTTCCCATATTTTGCATGTAGAATAGTTCATAATTCACCAAAGGAGAAAAGAGACAAATATTACTATACTTCCTAAATTGTCTTTTGTCTTTATTCATTATTGGATTGTGTGCAAGGTAATGTATATTTGTGGGGGTAAAAAAACAAACCATTGAAAAATAACTTGGTCATTTAAAAAAAAGTAGAATGCATGATAATTTTGTGTTCCAATAAGTAAAGAAAATTTTTGAAGAATATGAAGCTGTGAAATGCTGCTTTTGGGCAAATCTGGTAAATTTAAAAAATGAGAGCATACCAAAAGCTTGATAATAAGAATTATATTGAGATGAAAAAAAGCCCCAGAGCCTTGAAATATCTAAAAATAGTGACAGGCTCGCTGTTGGGGCAGTGTCTATTACACCAATTATCAGCCTTCACTGGGTCTGTGTGTCCAAAAACTGGCATCTCCTGGTGTTTTTGCTGAATGTCAGATACATCTACACACATCAGAAGACGCAGCTGTGTGTTCTGCTGGAAACTTCCATGAGGAACATACCTGGGAATAGAGACAGCACAGCAATGTTTGTCTCTGTTCAAATGCCAACTTCCATTCTGGAACCTGAGAAGGAATAATGTGAGAACGCAGCTGCCAAGTGTCCCCCTCACAGAAAGATAAATCTGGGGTTTATATGGGGATGCTGAGTCCTGAGTAATCCAGCCCCACTTCAGTGTTTTCCATCAAGAAAATGTGCTTCAAACAGCTGCCACAAATCTCAGGAGATCTGGCCTGCCTGGCACTTGTCCTGTTGTATTCTAGTGCTCCAGCCACCTACGTGAAGTGCAATAAAAATTCCACCTTATAAAACACTCCCTGCAAAATGAGTGGTAAGCCTGGATAGAAAGCTGCCTAAGCTGGTTGCCTGCTCTTCCACTGTTGTGTGCAACAGGCATAGCAGCTTCAAGGGCTTAGCATTTGCTCAGTGGTTTTCATAGTCAAGACATCTTGTTCTAACTTGCTCAGTTTGGTGGTTTTTAACTGAGGGGCATTTTAGCATCTGCTTGTGGCGATTATCTCATTAAACCATGATCTGACTCCAATTTCCATTCCTGGCTGGGCATGCATAGAAAATGTTTCCTGATATTTTGTGGCTGTTTACCTAAGTAGTAAGAGCAGAACTGTTTTTATTTTTGTTTAGTTCCCTCGGGATTTGGGTAAGTTTGTAGGGGTCAACATGCAGGAATGTTACAAAAATCCAGTTAACCATTAAATTTAATAGGAGTTACGTATTTTAAGTATTTTTGCTGATGAGGACAACAGATCATATAAAAAAAAGGCACAATTCATGTGGAAGCAAGGAGTGATGAAAGTTTGTGCCCTTGAATATCTGAGAGACAAACCTTTCAAATGCTTCCTAGGAGCATATGGACCCTCAAAAAGCAACATCTCTCTCTGAGCGTTACCTGATACGCTATTTCAGTGCAGATGGTGGAATGAAAAGCAATGAAGTATCTTTCCTATTCTGCAGACAACGTCTACGGCAATTTTGGAGGCTTGAGGTGGTTTTCACTGAAAATTATTTTGATGTTTTGTGATTAATGATTTACTGGAATCCTTCTTACAGATGATTAAATTTGGTGGATTAAAGTTCTAAGTCTCCTTGTATCAAGGCTGGTTTCCCATTGTTGCTGTTATTTTTAAAATTATATTAAGGAAGATGTGGAGATTAGAATTCAGCTGTCACATTAGTGTTCCATTTATTTGGCTGATTGCTCTGTTGTGGATGTCTAAATAATTATATGCAGATTACTGACTTCTTGCTAATGGCCAACTTGAGGGTTTTTATTCCACAAATCTGTCAGTTCTTGAATGTTTCTCCTAAAGTGTGAGGAGAAATTAAAAAAACGTTTTGATATATTCATGCAAACGTAAGCTGAATGTAGACGTGCAAATGCTTAAAGTGTGGTATCTAAACTTGAATGTTTTCAAACTGCTACTTTTATATGGGGAATCAGGCTATGTATCTAAAAACAAAAACTGCTAAGATGTGAGTGCCTGAAACTAATAGTTTCAATATGATTTCAAATCCTGCTTCTCTTCTGAATATTTTTTCAGTGTCAACAGTAAAAGTCCCCTGAAATGAAAAGGAGCTACATAATCTCAGTGTCTTTGGAAAGGTCATTACAATGTGCATGCCTAATACAGAGTTGGCAATTTTGGCCTGGCTTATTAATAGAAATTTGCAGTAGTTTTACATAAGGTAAAGAACCTATTTTGTGCCTGGTGATGAAAACAAATTTTTGCATTAAAAAAATCCTTTTTTTTCTTAAAATCACTGGAGCTAGTAATAGCAATGGTCAAAGCATTAGGGGTGTCCTAAGTGTGGCATATTTAAACCTGTGTGAGCACAGGCTTGTGTTAATGGGTAATTAATACTATCCACACAAAAAGAGTAGCATCAACAGTGAAGCTTTCACATGTTATATGTGAAAAAGCAGTTCAGTTTTAAAGAGGCCTTTGAAAGCAGTCTTTCAAAAGCTCATAACTTTGCTGTGCTTGGTTAATTGAACTATTCTTCCTCCAGAGCTTAAGTCTCATTCAGATACCATTTGGGGCTTGGAGAAAACATTTGCAGTAAATTTGGATGCTTTTATAAATTCAAATGAATAGGTTTCAGCCTAAAACTGAGTGAACTATGCAGCCACATGTGGTTCTAAGTATTTCATTCACATGTCAGTAATAGCTGACTTATCATATAGAATTTTAAATCTTCAATACTGGATTAATAAGCCTTGGAAAATTATGCTTAGTCTGTTTTCTTATTCTGTTGACCTGAAGTTTTTTTGTTTTGATCATACAGCTATTTGAGAAAATCAGCCCCTTCCTAGAATATGTTATAAACTAAATGACAAGTTATGTAATATATACATGCCATTCTGTGAAACTGTTCGTATATCTTTCATAAAATACTGGAATAAATATTGATGATGATAATGCTGACTAATAAAGTGCAGTTCCAAGCTACAGAATGGCCAACTGACTGGAGGGTTTGGATTTTTTGTTTTGTTAGTAATTTTTTGGTTGCTGGATGTATACATGTGCCTACCCCTATGCCTACGCTGTGCCCTGAGATTAAAACCTAAATCTGATGTTCCGGTTGCTGGATTACGACTGGTAAACCACGAGGAACAGTGGCCACTGTGGATAATAGAAACAGCCATTAGTGTTGTCCCATGTTGCTGAAGAGCAAGGCAGACTGGAACACTGTGGTTGTGGCTGAGAAGAGCAGTGGTCCCACCAGGGACCTGGGCTCCAGGACTGGCTCTGGCTGTTTTCTGGAAGGACAAACATTGCACTCTGCTGCAGAATTCATACACATTAACCAGTCCTGCCAAGGCACTGCCATGTACATGTACTGAATACTCAATGTCATCAGGAATTTTGCTGGTGACTAATGCTGTATTAGGGTTTTTTTTGCTTTAGAGTGCTATTGTGAGGAAAAGCAATTGCATTCATGTCAGTAATACATGCTTTTAAAAGCAGGGCTGCAAAAGCAGCTTTCTGAGAAAAGGGAATTGGTTCTGTTGAAACATGTTTCTCTTCCCACATCAAAATAAAACCCAGCAATTTGCTTGGGCAAACAATGGGACTGCAGAAGAGAGTGTAGAAGGAGTTCCAGCTTGTTGAGCATACAGTGGGCCACCTACCAAGCAGCACTTGTCACAGCAAACATAACACCCCAGCACACTGAGCTTCCACCAGGACACTGGATCAGATCCACTGTGCTATTCCTGGTTGCTTCAGAGCACCAGCAGAATGTGTCTCAAAAGCTTCCTCAAAGCCCATCCATCTCTCCTTGATGGATTGGAGATCACCAAACCACCAAGGGCAAGGGTAAAATCCCTTGCTAAATCTTTCCTGAAGAGGGTCTGCTCCTGTTGTATTTGTGCACTTGTGTCTTCAGAGCTATAACCGGGGAAGAGTTTTCCAGCAAAGAGAATTTTGTTAGAAATGAATGATTTGTGAAAACCGAAATGTTTTGTGGGAATGTAATTCACCAGTTTTTGGTGAAACAGCTGCAGAGTGAAGACAGTGATTCATTCACTTGCCTGCCACCTCATCGGATGGGTTTATGGGGAGTCCAGATTTCAGGAGCACTACAGGGTAGTCATGAGGGTTTCAGACAAGATGAATATCTTGAGTCTGCTGTGCTTGTCTAAGTTCTCCACAAGATACAGTGGCTTCAGCCAAAACATTTGATCAGCCTGATAACATGCAGGTACTAGGAGGCTGGACTGAGACTGCCTTCCTCCCTGTGCTACCTTTGCATGCTTGACTTTGCAGCTTTCTGGATTTCACTGGGAGAAAACAGGGAGAAGCAGAGGTGGTTTATTGTGCTGATAATTTATCAGTATCTAGAAGAACTGAAAACTTTGTATATGTACAGGAAACTGTCATTTGAGTTAATAGAGCAAGAAATAGGATGATTAGCTTCTGAAGACTTTAGTATAAAAAATATCATATGAAATAGCAAGGGAGTTTCACAGAGACTTTGGAAGAAAATAGGTGATCTTGGAGTGATCTTCTGACTCTCCAGGCTGGAGGAGAATTGTTTCCCACTTAACCCTCTTTTTTTTCATGTCTGCCTATGGAATTTTGGATTTGTCTTTCAATGCCCTGCTCTTGTTTGCTTTTCACTGTGATGAATTAGAATTTGGTTAGTGAAAGAGCAGGAGCTATTCCCTTCCCAAATCTGTGTTCAAATAGTGTCTCTGGTCATGCCAGGTTGCTCAGGGCTTTGTCCATTTTGGTCTTGAAAAGGCAGAGATGCTACAGCCTCTCTGGGCATCCTGTATCACTGCTTCACTGTGCTTGCTGTGAAAGCTTCTCCTTGCAAGTCTGGAGTTCTCCCTCTTCAAATTGTGACGATGATCAATCATCCTCCCACTGTGTACCACGGAGAATAGCCTGGCTTTCATCCTCTGTGCTTTAAAATCAAAGACCTATTATTATTTAATGTGACCCCTTGTGTATTACAGAGCCATAAATTTCATCCTGCTGCTCCTGGGGGACACCTCTAAGTGGTAAAAGTCCCCTCATTTAAGGTGCCTCTTGCTGGCTTTCTTATGAGGCTGCTTACTGCAGCTCAGTACCCTTCTTTTCCTCTGCCTTCAGAATTTTCATGTGACCTTGTGTATGCTCAGTTTGAACCAGTGAGTTCTTCCCCCTGATATGACCAATCTCCCCTTCCCTATGTTTGCCCTCACCTCACTCTCCCTGACTCTCCAAGTTTCTTTGTCCATGTGCAAGTCTCATTTTCCATATGACCTGCTCCCCACCTCTGAACTCTGCCTCTCAGGGCAGATATCTGTACCCACACGATTTTTCTTTCTGTTCTTCCTTCTGCCTTCCTCAGCCTCAACTCCCAGCCTAACTCATCCCACCGGCTCCAGTCCTGCTCTCCTCTTATTCTCTCCCCTCTCCTCTGGGGAGATCTCAGATCTCAAGATCTGGGTCTTGTCTCCTTTGCATTCAGATTGGAATTTCTTGGCCTCTCCCTACCTGGGCTCAGCAGCAGGATGTTTCTGCTGCAGATTCAAACCTAATTCCCCAACCCCAGAATTTGTGACTCATGAATTTTGCCTTTTGAGAGCTGCAGATTCACAGGCTCCAGGTAGTCCATGTAACATGGGGGTAACCTTCACCAGAGACTGGGCAATGCTGCCTGCCAGAGGGGACATTACCACCTGCTCTGTTTCCAGCCTGGAAAATCCTGTGCAGTGCTGGTTGCATTACACAAAGCTACACACTTCAGTTCCAAGATCTCCTACCTGTCAGAGGTCTGCTCCTCATCTCTATCTGCACTTTGGCTTGGGCAGCCACGTCAGCTCCATTTTCCTAGCAAAGTCTCAATACCTCACTCTTCATCTCCATTTATGAGTAACATGAGGGCACTGCTTAAGATCTAGTAATTTGTAAACTAAATGCATTGGAAAGATGACTTCGCTTCATGATCTCCTTAAGAAAAATTATCCTTGGAACACCTGTAAATGATCTGAGGTACTGTGTCTGCTGTGAATAATGCCCTATTTTTTTCTCATTTTCTAATTTTAAATTTGCATTGCTTGTATCCATTTATATCTCCCAGTGAGCTACTGTGTTATCCTGAAATTGTAGGGAGGTCAGGCTGTTTCCACCAGTTTATACAGCCCAAGTCCAGTGGGGCTGGGTCCCTATATGCTGGAGAAGGTAAACCACAGCAATAATTATCTGTGGGGGGAGGCGTTAATTACTCTCTGCCATAGGATTCCTCATTCTCAGCTGCACGGCATGCATTGCCGTTTCAATTTCCCGTCCTGCACAGCAGACACATGGGGCTTTCCTGTGCTGTGGTTAAGGTGGTAGTGGAGCTGGGGCATGAGGGGGGCTGCAGGGAGGCAGCGGTGGGGTGCAGTGCTCCAGCTGCCCTGCTGTGACCCCCAGCCTCAGGACGGGGCAGGTTGCCCAAACTGCATCACCTTGAAACCCAGCAGCCGCCGGGTAAGGCAAGAAGGAAACGCTGAGGTAAAAGTAACTGTGTTACAACAGCTTTCCTGCCCTCAGCTGTCTTCCTGCTCCTGGATTTAACAGCAAGTCCAGAACTCCTCAGTTCTGCAACAGCAAATCAAGCTTGCAGGGCTGCTTTCTGCCTAGCCAAGAACACGTGGCAGCCCTGAGAATTTCTGGGTTTCTGTCCACGAGTAATGACTGGCTGCAGGACGGACCCCTGAGAAGTTGTGTTTTGTGCTTCTGACGGGGAGTAAATTGTTAACCATCCATCCAATCAACAGTCTGGTTTGACACGTTGGTTTTCGATGAAGAGAAGTGGAGTTTTCCCAGCCACTTGCTGAGCAGAGGACGCTGCTGCTCCTGCCTTTGGTGGCAGCTGCTTCTGCAGCTGCTGCTCCAGTGGCTCCCCATGGCACAGCTACGCCAGCTCCTTGGGGGGGTATGGCTCCCCAGCACCCCCTTCCTTTTCCTTGTCAATATATGAGCTCTTGTGCCCCCAGGGAAGGTGAACAGCTTGGCAGCAACACAAAACCCCTCAGACACCCAACTCTGGAGGAAGTGTTTTATAAACATCACACTATTTTTTTATAAAATGTAGTGAGGCTGTAATCAGGAGTAATGAGAGGAGGTGCAGTTCCAGCATGCCGCTAATTAGGCACTAAAAACCTGAGCACAGTTGTCAGCACCTCTGCCTCCAATGATAATTCAAAATGTGCTATTCCTCCCCTTCCCTGATGAACATATATATATATTCAGTTATAATCACAAAAAGTTATGGCAAAACTTACTCACTTTAAGCTTTTACATATCCCACAGTCTCTGGCAAAGTCAAGAGGGCTCATTCCAACTACTGAAACAAAAAAAGTATATTGCTATCTATTTTATAAACTTACAGAAAATTGCACTTGTTATTTCCCCACAGCCGATGGCAGAAGTGCCACTTCCTCGCTTGGCTAGAACCCAGCCCCAGCCTGAGCCGTGTGCCTGCCATGGCTTGTTTGGGAAATCAGCTCCCGAGATGTAATTTATCCCTCCAGCTGGTGCCTGTGCAGTGTTACTGAAGGGATGTGCTAATTACCTTGTAGTAATTCAAGCAGAGACAAGCAAACTGCACTTTCTAATTTGTAGGTGGGATGAAGATGTTGGACATTGGTCCTATCTTTAGCAGCCTTTTGTGCACTCGTCCAAGCCATGATCATTCCAATTTCTCCAGGAGAATGCGGTGGGAAATAGCATCAAATGCCTTACTAAAGTCCAGGCAGACAACGTCCACAGCCTCTCCTTCATCCACTGAGCTTGTCACAGAAGAAGATCAGGTTGATTGGGCACAACTTGCCTTTTGCACAGCCATGCTGGCTGGGTGTGGTCCCCTCATTGTCCTGCACGCTGCTTGATGTCACTCGAGCGACCTGCTCCATGACCTTTTCTGGCACCAAGGACAGGCTGACAGGCTGTAGTTCCCTGAATCCTTCTTCCAGCCCTTCTTATAGATGGGCATCACCTTTACTGACCTCCAGTCAACTGGAACATCCCCAGTGAGCCAGAACTGCTGGTAAGAATGGATTGGGTTGGAAGGCACCATGAACATCATGGAGTTTTAACCTCCCTGCCATGGGTAGGGACACTTTCCACTACACCGGATTCATCCAAGCTTCATCCAGGGGGAGTCCTGTAAATGCATTTTGGCAAGCCAGGTTGCAAAGGCTGCAGGCTGTATTTATTGCTGAGATCTTGGAGGAAGAGAAAATGACGGCTTTTCTTTAGAAAATCCTCACTTTTCTAGATCACACTCTTGTCTTTCGAAAATCCCTAAATGGAATTCAGGATGAAAACCCTGATAGCTGGTATTCCTGTTCCTAGTAACAGGTTGGATTAGCTGGGACATGCAAGGGTGTGTCTGCTCATCATCCTTGCCTGTGGTTCCCTTGTGCACTGCCAGGGACTCAGGACCCTCTCCTCTTGTCACTTCTGCTGCCAGCAATGCCCTGTGGCAGAAGGACATTTCCCAGAGCTTTGAAGGCTGGGAAACTAGAGGTGAAGTTGTTTACTTCTTCTCCTGACATTTACCATAGAAGTAATAAAAAAATCCAGCAGTGGCATAGAGCTGGCAGGAAGTGCTGAACCTGGGAGTCTGATGAGATGAGTAGATGGGTTGGTTTTGCTTCAGGGAGGAGTGGGTTTGTGCTCTCAGCCCCCAGAGATGTGCTGGCTTTCCAGCTGCTGCCCCACTGGGCTCCACAGGATCCTCTCCTCACCCTCCCCACCCAGTGACTCCTCCTCGCTGCGAGGCAGATTTCCTCATCTGGGATACCATCCTGGGAAAAACCTTTCCCCCACTTTTGTGCCTTTCCCACAGCCTTCCCCCTGTGCTCTTTCTCCAGCAGCTTCTGAACCAAACCCATGCCAGACTCAGGAATCTCAAAAGTCATCAAGTTTCTCCAAGCTGCATGCGTGGTGTTGGGTGGGTGAAGGAGAAGGCACAAATAATTATTTACACTAGTTGTCTCTTAAAATTTTTGTAACAGGTCTTCTTGAGGTATTTTCACTCTCGAGAAGTGAAAATCATCTCTGAGAGCTGAAGATGGATAAAAAAGCTCCCTGCCAACCATCAGTGACTTTTCCCAAATCCCAAGGACATCTCCTTCACACCACTACCCTCCCAAGCTTCTCAGAGAGTTCAGGTTTTTATAACAGCACTGCTCCCGTACTAAGAGAACTATGTATTTTTCTAGGCTGAATCTCTTTTTTTCCCATCTTAGTTTGTATTTTCTATTTTAAAAATTCTTCTTCTTCCAATAGCTCTACCAGGGCTCATTTTTCCTAGCAATTTATAGTCCTTCACTACATTTGAAGCTTCCTTTAGGGGCCCTCAAAGCTCAGCACAAGGAGGCTGGCCAGGGGTGGGGCAGGGTTAAGTAACGGCAGGATGTTTTATCTCCACGGATGACAGGAAAGTGTTAACCCCAGTGTCAGTGCGAGGGCCTTAGTTCTGGTCAATGTGCTTTGCAGTGCTTACCTCGTGCATAACTCTCTTAAAAAACATCCTAAACCAGGGCATTTTCTTGGTATAAGCAAATACCCCAGGAGTTTGCCACTGGCTTGGTGCCCAAGCCCTCTGCTGTGGACAATGTCCTTGAAATTTAAATAAGATGCCTCGGCTGGGAGCAGCGTGCCCGCCCTAGGGCAGCCCTAAGGCTGTGCTGCCCTGCTCCAGCTCTGCACAAAGCCAGAGCCCGCTCAGCCCAATCCTCTGAGCTCGGCAGCGTTTGCATTTCTGTAGGTGCTCGTCTAAGCCCTTAAATAGCCCTCGCTGCTTTGAGGCTAGACACAGGTATTGAAGTCCCGCAAATATTTCAGCTGTCATCAAAGGCAGAAAAGAACTTGAGTAGGCAGCAGCTTATTTTTAGAGCTGATGATAAACCCGTGGAAAAGGTTTTGTGGTTGTGTTGTGAATATGCTTCCACTTAATAAGAATTATTCACCCACTCTGCCACAGTTTGCTTGTCTGGAGTAGGCAGTGACTGGGAGTTTCAGTCACAAAACCTCACCCTCCATTCCTAAGAATCCCTCCCGGCATGGTCTGCTCCAGCCCAGAGCAGAGATTGGGGACTGGGACTCTTTCCCTCTCCCCAGGGAGCTGAGGATTGCATGCTGCTTGCTCTTAGCAAAACAGACCACCCCTCTTCTTTGACTCTGGAAATTACAACCTGTTCTTCTGGCAAGCACTTCTAGAAAATCTCCAGACAGCAAGGCGAGACTCTCCCTTGCAGAGGCACACTGGCATCATGACGGCTCAGGTCCATGTGGTTAACCAGTCTCTTGGATAATTAATGGATGTTAGATCCTGGTAGATCCTAAAGATCATTCAATTATCCAAGGTAGTAATACTAGAAGGAAAGTGGGAAGAGGTCTCTGGGCTGTGCTGAGCAGTGGGTGTACATGTAGCTGCAATGAGCAGTGGGTGTATGGGTGGCTCAGCAGCTGCCAGCCGTGTTTTCCCACATTAGTTAGGGCCTCTCTGAGAATCAGGTTGCACTGAAAATGTTAAAACCTGCTTGCAAGCAGTCCTAACAGCGATACTGAAACCTGAACAGAGAAATGCTTGATCTGGAATTAGATGAAAAGTCCCAGGGTTTAGATATGAAGAGAGCCTCCATCTCCAAAGTCCTTTTCTCTCAACAGCATTTTCTGCTGACTTGCTCCCTGCAGCTCCCTCTCAGATGGCAAGACTCTGGTTTTAGAGTTGTTTCCCTGCTCTGTCTATGCGACCACGCAGTGTATTTTGTTCCAGTGGGGGATGAGAGATAGAAAGGGAGAGATTCTGGAAGTCTGCGTTGCAAGTGCCTCAGTCACTTAGGAGACCTTCCAGTGAATTACTCTCACCTCATGTGAAACATTCTCATTTCAGGTGTATAATGTGAGAGATATAATTAAAGAATGAGAGCCCTGGCGGTGCAGCATGAGCCCCTGCGGGAGGGCGGGAGGTGCTGCCTGCAGCCACAGAAGCCCTGAGGAGCTCAGTGCTGGGCAGCTGGGGGCAGCCATGGGTGGATGTGTTTGGCATCTCCCCTGTGGCTCTGCAGAGCCCCAGACCCAGCAGCCAAGCTCATCTGGACAAGGGATCATGTCCCCAGCAGACAAGGCAGTGCTAGCGTGCCCTTCCGGAGGGTCAGCCAGACCTCCCCCAAAGACACAGCCAGACCCAGCCTGGATCCTAAAACAGCACATTTATTTCAAGGCACAGACAAGTAAAAATTTCAGTAAGACCTACAGGAAGGTTTCCAAAAATGCCTTTATTTTTTTTTTTTTTTTTGGAAATCCAAGTCAGTAGGAAGCAAAGATGTTACATTGCAATGCTCACACTGGGCTGTTTGATTTAGTAGGTCAGGTTGAGCAAAAATGTAACTTTGTTTGATTTAGTAGGTCAGGTTGAGCCGAAATGTAATTTTGTCTGTCCTTCCTCTGCCTGCTGTCCTCAGATATAGGCCAGCTTCCTTTTACACAGAACCTAGTGGTAAAAGATCTGATTTCCAAAGGCCCAGCCTAGCTGTGCCGCCTGCTGCCTCCAGTAAAGTTCAGGAGCTCCTGGGGTGTGCAAAGAACCAGAGCACCAGCACATCACACACGCAGCCTCTTCCCTGCAGGTCTGCAAGAGCCTGGAATCAGCTGTGATGTGAGATCCCTACAGAGCAAAGGTTCATCCAGTTCAGCGACTGGTTCAAGGCTGTCCTTTGTTCTCCTCCTCCTCTTGCTGTGCCACACTGAAGAGTGTGAAGGGTGTAGGAGTGCTCATCCATGTGCAGCTGCTTGGAAAGGGAGTGGGAAGGGAAGGAGCAGCTGGCTCTGCTGGTGTGGGTGCTGTGAGAGGCAGTCGTGGGCCTTTGGGGATATTTCTGGTGGGGATTGAGGAATAACTTGGAGAAACAGCACGCGAGCACTAGGGCCTGTCTGCTCAGTCCACGGATTTGCTGGGTTCCCTTAATCACCTCGCTTGTGTCTTCTCCAGGAAAGGCTGTTGGGAGCTTGGAGAGGCTTTCTTCTTGGGAAAAAAACTGCAACTGACAAGAAGAAAAAGAGAAGAGGAGCATTAAAATGAGACTGCACAGGTGGAATATCCTTCTACATCCAGAGGAGCAGCAGAGCAGTGAGAAGACAGGAAGTCTTAATGCTACCTCTCTACAGCATCCTTCAGCATCCCCTGCCTCTCTAGGGGAATGACTTCAGTGGGACTGACTCAGAGAACCAAGTATTTGCTTCTTTAAATTCAAGAGATAAACACCAAGGGTTTTGTGAAACCCCTTGATGTTGCCCACAGAGGGGGTATGGATAGCACAGCAAGAATGGGACAATAATTCTTGCTACGCAAATTTGCTGCTGGTTCAGAGTTGGAGATTTCACAGGATTCCAGAGGGGTGCAAAAACATCCATGCCCTGATCTAGGAGGGTGGGGGCTCTGGCAAGCCAGACACAGCTCATGGATAGGATGAAGCCTTTCACTGCACGACTCTTGCCAAGCAGCTGTGCTACCCCTGTGCACCTGACTAGCAACATGCTCCTGTCTGCCTCCCTTTCACAGAATCACAGAATATTCTGAGTTGGAAGGCAACCACAAGGATCATCGAGTCCAAATGTGAAGTCAATGGCCCATACAGGGATCAAAGTTGCAACCTTGGCATTATTAGCACCATGTTCCAAACAACCGAGCTCATCTCAGGGTCTTTCCTCCCACCAGCTCCTGCGGGGTCCTGACCTGCCTGTTGGGATTACATTAGTTCAGCTATAAATATAATAGCACTGTCACTTATTTCCATTAACCTGTTTTCTGATTAGAGCAATCAAGCCAGCAGTCACAAAGACAAAGTGAGGTCCCACAGGAATCGGGGATCCAAAAGCTCAGGTGCCTGGGCTTGCTCCTTTCCTGGTCCTGTGTCCCCTGCAGATGCTTTCTGCCACCCAGCTGAGTCAGCATGTCAGTACCATCAGCACTGCGACAGCGATGAAGAAAAACCCTTTGCAGTAGTATCACTATCTTCTTTTGCAATCTGTAGTGTTCAGGATAGCACCCACTCAGCTCCTGGGCTGAAAATGAGAGTGAAAGCACATGGGATCATAGAGTGGGTTGGTTGAGAGCTCCCTGAGTCCTCGACAGGCTACAGAAAAGATACACCTCCCGCTAGACCAAGTTGATAAAAGCCATATCCAGCCTGGCCATGAACATTTCCAGGAATGAGGCATCCACCCTCACAGCTGAGAATTTCTTCCTAATATCTAATGGAAACCTCTCCTCTTTCAGTTTAAAAGCAATTCCCTTGCCCTGTCACTACAGACTGTTATAAAATATGATGTTCCCTTCAGCACCTGCTGTATGTGGTATGTGGCTACAGGGCTGGGATCCCTCTTGAGCACACACCAAACTGTGTCCCTGTCTGCAGTTCAGGTGGGGAAGGACCAGGAGGTGGTGGCTGGGAGTTGTGGCAGCTCCTTCGTGTGCTCCCCCGTGGGCGCAGGATGGCTGCTGGGGTGTCAGGAATATGTCTTGTGCCTACAGAGAACCTGCAGTCTTGTTGCTTTTATCCTCCACAAATTCCATGTAGGTGGAACCAATTATATATAATGCACTTCAGCTTCCTAAATGCAAAGCAAAGGAGGCTAAAATGTGCCCCAGACTGACGTCAGGAGTATTTCAAGTGTACAGCTGAAGGCAGTATCCCTTTGATATCTGTCTATTAGTACCTGTTTTACTGACATCATGGGTAGCTATTTCTCCCATTCATCTGCTCAGAGGGTTTTTTTAACTGTGTTTTAGGTAATGATTTTCACCAGCAGGATGACAGAGAATAAGCTAAGACCAGGATGGGCGTGCATGTAGCTGTTACAAGAATATGGTGCCATAGAAAATACTCCCTTGAGCTTCCTGGGCTCAGAAATAAGCTCAGAGTCACATTCTGTGGAGGTGCGAAGCACATCACGCAGCACAAGCCAGCAGACTTCAAGACACCGTGCATGTGTCTCTCAGCTCCTGGGGACTGAGGTAATGGTTTTATTTTCATAAGTACATCTATTCAGTGAAAAGTGGCTTCTCAGTAGCCCTGGAAATCTGAGAGCTGGCTCAAAGGTGTGCAGGCAAACCCACTTCTGTTGCAGGCAGCTGGGAGGGGGCAGGGTGGAGGACACGCTGGGGCACATATTTGAGGGGGTTGAAGATGGAAAACAGCCTGCAGGGGGAAGGGGCTGGGCATTGCAGGGGCTGTTGTAGGGCTCTTCATCCCACACTACCTCATCACCTCAGGGAAGGGAACATCTCCCATTAGAATCTCCCAGATCCTGGGAGCCAGAGCCACCCTTATGGCCATGCTGCTGCTGCCTCACTGGATCAGCCCACATGGAGCAGGTAAAGGATGCACAAGGACTCAGGGAATGCAGCCCCTACAGGTAAACAAATAATAAGATTTTCCACCAGTAAACAGACCTGAGAAGTGCGCAAAATGCAGATTTTCCATAGCTCCCAGACCCTAGGCAGACAAAGAGGAGTCCCTGGGATTGCATGACAGGCTATTGGAAGCCATACACTTCTCATTCATATGGAAAATACCACTAATTCATGTAAGGACAGAAATTTATTTATGAGATCCTGGGCTTATTTAGCACGCTCAGTAACCAGCATCTCCTTTTTACCAGTCAAAGTTTTCTACCAGTTCAGGCAGGCCCCAGTGCCTGAATCTTTAACTGCTACTGATGTATCCACTGCATGTGGGAAAAGACGGTGAAAAATATTAAAAAGGTTTATCTGTCTTCAGAAAAGGCCACATTTTCAGTAGGCACTGACAACCTTTACGTTTAAATTTAAAAAATTGATAAATTTATCATTAAATTACACAAATCTTACATTTAAATTAAGACAAATCTTTACATTTAATCTGATGTCTGACTGTATTCATAGTAATGCTTCATGCAGTGGATTTAGTATAAACAGTAGCTTTACATAAGCTGCTTCTTCAGAAAACTCATATCAAGCAACTAATAAAGTGTAATTCAAAATCTGGGCCTTTAGTGACGTAATTTGAAACAGATTGTTCTCTGTGGATGGTGCCAGTCTGTTCTCTGTATCATTTCCTTGAAAGCTCTAACAAGTACCTCTGCCCTCCTGATAAGGGCATTGCTGAGGGAGTTGGGAAATGAAGAGAGAACCTGAGCACAGAGGCAATTAGTTGAGAGTACATCTTGTCCCTTGAAAAGCTGGTCCTGTTAGAGAGCACTCAGCCCACCGCACTTAGGCCCAAAAGAAAACACCCTGAGAAGTCACTTGGGAAAAACTGTTATGCAAAAACAACATGTACCAAATCCACTCAAGGTAAAGGACATTCAGGTTCCGGACAAAGTCAGCAGCCATCATCCTGAGGGCTGTCCATACCAACAGCTCTTGGCAGCTCCTGTTCCTCCTGTGCCTCTCAATCCCTTTCAGTATTCCACAGCCACCACACACTGCCGTACTCACCGTCCATCTCGGATATTGAGAGAGTTGGACGAAGTGATCACAGAGCCACTTTCACAGAATCAAAAAGTCACAGAATGGTTTGGGTTAGAAGGGACCTTTAAAGAGCATTAGTTCCAGCCCCCCTTATATAAGCAGGGACATCTGTCACTAATGAGATGGCTTAAAAGCCCACCTAACCTGCCTGGAATATTTCCAGTGATGGGACATCATTTGTCAGAGTCCTGGCTGACTGGGGAGGTTCCAGAGCACTGGAGGCCAGCAAACGTAGCTGCCATTTACAAGAAGGCCTAGAAGGAGGATACAGGAAACCACAGGCCTGTCAGACAGACCTCAGTGCTGGGGAAGGTCGTAGAACAGATCATTTGAAGGTTATCATGAGGCATTTTGTTGGTTTGAAAGCAAAACCAGTGAGACTCCAAGTCAGAAATACAATTCAATAGAAAAAAAAAAAGTAAAATACATGCAAGTAATACAAAAGAAACAAAAACACTGACAGAGTCAGAATACAACCTGACACCCTGCTAGTTAGGGTGGTGGCAGCAGTCCAGATGAGGTGGTCTTGCTGAAGTGGTGATCCTGTAGACAGGTCTGGTAGCTCTTGTTCTCTGGAAACCAGTGTGTAAAGGCTGCTTGTTCTGTCCAAATGCCCAGATTATATCCAGGTGGGAATGCTTGGCTCCTCCCCCTGGGCGGAGNGCAGGACAACGAAGGGATCAGGCCCAGCCAGCAGGGGTTTGCAAAGCGCAGGTCCAGCCCTTCCAACTTGATCTCCTTCTGTGACAAGGTGACAAGCTCAGTGGATGAGGGAAAGGTGACAGATGTTGTCTACCTGGACTGAAGTAAAGCCTTTGATAGCATTTCCCACAGTACAAGCGTGTCTGGAGCACAAGTGCTGTGAGGAGCAGCTGAGGGAGCTGGGGGTGTTCAGCCTGGAGAAAAGGAGGCTCATGGGGGGATCTCATCACTCTCTACAACTGCCTGAAAGGAGGGGGCAGCCAGGTGGGGGTCAGCCTCTTTTCCCAGATAACAAATGACAGGACAAGAGGAAATGGCCTCAAGTTGCACCAGGGGAGGTTTAGATTGGACATTAGGAAAAAATTTCTGCCCTCAAAGGGTTGTCAGGAATTGGAACAGGCTGCCCAAGGGAAATGGTGGAGTCACCATCCCTGGAAGTATTTAGAAAGCATTTAGAGGTGGCACTTAGGGATGTGGTTTAGTGGTGAATTTGGCTGGGTTTTTGGTTGGACTCTATGATCTTAGAGGTCTTTCCCAACCTAAATGATGCTATGATTCTATTTCACCCCACCAGCACAATTTTCCTCAGCTCTCCAGCATTTCCTGCCTCTGAATTCATCCAAATCACCCTCCTCCTGCCCAGTCCCTGTGGCTGTCCTCTAATCACTGCCTGCAGCCCTTCTTAGTGCTGGGACAGTCCACTCCTGCAGCAGCCGTGGATGGCTGGGGAGAAGCTGCTGGCTCAGAGACCAAGCCCAGCCCCGTGGGATGGAGACTGGGGCTGTGAGTGGATGTGGGGGGATGCTATGCTTTGGGAAATGCCTGAACATAGCTGGCTCAGAAAAGGAGGAGATTAGGACAAGAGCAAACTGAGGCCTAGAAGCTGGCCAAAGCTGCAAGGGGTTCAAAAGCATCATGAGAACTCCAAACATCAGCCAGCAGCCTTGGGGAATGCAAACATTTCTCCAGAGGCAGGTCCTCTGAAACCACTAATACTCAAAATTTGTTATAATTCCCCTTATTTCATGCTTGCAAGGGGAGCAGAACAATTTTGGCTCAGTCTGTTTCAAGTCCACTTGAATCTCATACCTACCCTGGAAAAGTCAGCACAGAGTTAAGGCTGATAAATGTAGGCAAAAAAGAATGCCCTCAGCTGCAACAAATGTCTACACAGTGGGAAAAGTGTCTAAGCCTTGCCTAAATGGGCTATCCTGGGCTGAGGAGCACCTCTCCATAAATGAAGAGGAGGGAGATAAGTAAACTACACTGATGCAGATGGAGCAATGCCACTCTGCCCTGTCTCCTCGATGAAGTCACCAGCTGTGCTGCATTTGCAGAAATATCCAGACATAGGCTTGCACTAAGTTTATTTTCTTTCTGTTGTTTCTCTCTCAGTCAAGCCCAGAAAATGCAGTTCATTGGACTGATAAGAGCCTCCATCAAGCACACCATGTTTGGAGTTCAATGCAGGCACATCACTCCCCAGGCCTCGCTTCAGCTGTCACTACACATGAAAGGCAGCAGAGGATAAAGCAGGGATGAGCAAGGCAGCACAGAGATCAGTGGAGCAGGGATGCTGTGGCAAGGACTGTGGCCTGAGAACCTTGTTAGTCAGAGGGAGAGTCATGCTGGGCTGACTCAACACAAAAAATGTGCCTTTTTGATGACTTAATAAAACATTGTTTAACTGTTAGGGTTTTTGATTTAAATAATTGCTATTACTGATCCGTTGCTAGTGGATATCAAGGAGAGGGAACATGATGGTGCTAGCTTGTCTAGCAGACTTGTAGCTAACACTTTGAAACATGCTCCATGGGGTGGCACCTGTATCTTAGGCTTTCATTGATGCCATCCCTGTGATTTTGGTGGCTTTACAATTTTGCCAAGTGGGCACCATTTGAACGGAGTGTTGCCATGCAGGTAGCCTGCCTTCAACTCCTTGTTGGTAACAGGTTTGTGGTGTTTCTGCCGTTTCTGAGAACTGAATTAGGTGGAAATGTTTTGCAGATCACTGTTTTATACCTCACAGGACATAACAGTAGAGGTTCTGGTCTCAAAGCACCACCACAACGACATGAATGCTTTTGAAATGCATCAGCCTCTGTTTTCTCAGATCTCATGTGTTCGCCTGAGACTTCTCCAGATCCAGCTTCTCTGTGGGTGCTTTGCACCAATACTGGGCCTGCTGTGCCCTGTGCACTGCCTGCCCTCCACATTGGCCATCTCTAGGGGACAATGACCCATTGCTTCCTCCACAGGGCAATGTCAGAGCAGGACTTTCTCAGCAATAGTTTATTTCAGCTCCTGGGTGCCAGGGACCAGAGGCCAGGAAGCCTCTCAGCCCTCTGCTTTTGATACTTCTCCCACTGGCACAGAGAAGCAAGGAGGGAAAGGAAGTGTCTTTGTTTGAATGCCAAACAGAAATAAGTTCATTCAAGGATAAAAAGTATGGGGGGAGGAGGAGCAGGGCCTGAGGAGACAGACAGACTGGAGACAGCGGGGCAGAAGGGGTCATGTTACCTCGGAGGGGATAAGCAGATGAAGAACAGCCTGTAACCAGCACAACACACTCCTTTCCTGAAACCTGGAACGGGACCCAGCGCTGGCAGTTCTCCACATTCCTGGCAGCCAGCACCATCGCTGCCCTCAGCCAGTGGAGATGGCGTGGGTCGGCAGGCGAGACACACAGGCAGGGGCACACGGGTGTCCCTGTGGGTCCTGCAGCAGCTTGTTGGCCACAGATCCTCGCAGTTATGCCCGAAGGAAGCTTGAGTGAGTCTCCTGGGCTTCAGCAGAGGGGAATTACTGCCCACACATGCTCTGGAAAGGGAAGGAAGGGACAGAGGGAGGAGTGAGCTGTACACACCATTGCGCTACAAGACCTCTGCTATGACAAAGTAGACATTGCTGAAAACACTGAGAGCACCTGGGAAATGCCAGCACACATGCAACCTTCTCTCCATTCCTCAGAGAGAAGGAATTGTTTCCCCTTCTTGTTTAATTCCTCATTTGAGTAATCCTATGCTTTAATTGGCAAATCTGAGTGGCTGCAGGAGCAGAGTCCTACAGCACATCCTCTCCTGCTGCAGCTGCCAAGCTCCTCCTCCTTTCTGTAAGTCATTCAAGCCATCAGCTTGGGCTTGCTTGTCCAGGAAGGCTCTGCCCCAGGCTCTCACTTCTCACATCACTCTTCAAATTCTGATTCCACAGTTATCAATTTTAAGTCCACTTATTCTCGGGCTTTTCAAAGTTTTCAAAGTACATCATGTACTACAGAAAGGGCAATCTCCATGCTAATAGGCAAGTCCCCAAAGGAGTACCACCTGATAGTCAGAGTTGATTGATTTCTTTGATTGCTCATTCTCCTATTGGCTGCATTTGTAACACTGAATGTTTTTAGAGATATTTCTGTATGTCAGCTAGAGTTATTGCACCAGACTGAACTTAAACAGCAGCAGTCTATTGCCAATATTGAAAGTCCACACTGACTGAGATCTATAAGCCTACTAGTTTTTGTTCTTGTTTTGCTTAAACTTTAGCCCAAATCATCTCAAAGACAATAAATGCTTTTGAGAGCTTAAGCTCTATCTCTGCAGAGCTTTCTGGAAGGTGGATTAGATAGTGAAATTATTTGCCATATAAAATGAACTAAGTAAAGCTATAAGAACGTTCACTAAGAATAATTCAGCACTGGCAGAAAGACAGATTATAGCACCTATGCACCTTCTCTTCAGCAAAGTTTTACAATTTCTCACAGTCTCTGAGAATGAAAAACAGGTGCTCTCAATCACTCCCACTTGCAGTTGTGTTGGTCTTATTTTGTGCTGGTGCAGCATAGATGGGTGCACAGGCTCCTGTGTCCCAGGAAGGAGAAGAGTATCTCAACCCTTACAGAGCTACACCAATGCCCTGGCACCTCGTTTTGCGTAAGAAATATCACAGAGCACAGAGTTGTTGCGTGGAAGAGGAGGGACAAACTACCAACAAGAGCCACCTGCTTCAGCCCCATGCCTTAGGAAACCCCTCTTCAACAATTACACCTCTTGCCCTTCCTGCATCTTTCCCATACCCACCTAGCCTTGGCCCCAGACCATGATTTTAGGAAATATTTTGTGCCCTCCCCTTATGGTCATATTTTCCTAATTCATTTTCTTTCCTGTCTTCCTCACTCTTCTCCCTTTCGGCAAATTGAGACCGCAATGTCCCGGACATCCAGGCCCTTCCACAGCACCTTGGCTGGTCTGGGTGTCCTTCAAGCAGGCGATGGCCACAGTCAACTCCCATCCCCACCTCCCAGCTGGGAAAACAACCAGGGGTCCCCAAGAACGCTCTCCGGAGCAGCTGAGGCTTTGCATTATCCACGGATAGAGGCGATGCGGGAGCTGCCGCGCCTTCGGTGGGAGCGCGGCCCCGGGCAGCGCTCGCTCGGTGTCGCGGCGCCACCTGGTGGCACAGGGCGGCTCCTGCTGCTGCCCGCTGTCCCCTCCCGGTCCCCTCCCGGTCCCCTCCCGGTCCCCTCGGCGCCTCCCGCTCCGCGGAACGCGGCCGAACCCCGCCCGGACACGCTTTGCGGGTGCCGTGGCTTAACCCCGGGCGGGCAACCGAGCACTGCATAGCTGCTTGCTCAACCCTCCCTGCATGTGCAAAATCCGGTCCCCATTGCCGCCCAACCTCTCCTACTCCCTCAAGCCTGAAAAAGGTTGGAAATTTTGAAAGACCTTGGAAAGCAATGTCTGTGTTGACAGAACATGCACAATGATTCCTTCGGTGGAGGATTAGCAATGAATCAGCAATAATGCACCCAAAAGGAGTTCACAAAGTTCCCACCACGGAAAATTGTCTGAAGTCACATCCTGGACAATCATGGACAAGACTTCTTGAAAAGTAGTAAGATTTCCATCCCCTCTGCTTCCCATCTTGCTGTCTGTATGCAGCACATTTGCACTCAAAGGCAAATTAAAGTTACCACCGGAAGAACTGTTGCCGACCTGCTCCATTGTTGATATCAGGGATTGTTCATATCAGGGACACAGCCTGTTGCGCCTCACCACCTCCCATTTCCATTAGAAACAGACATGCATTTTCCCTGAACGTTTATGAAACTTCTGCTGTACATCCCATTGGAAGTCAGGCAGATCAAATGGAGGGAAAACCTCAGGACATGCAGAAGGGCTCACAAATTTTGGGTTCTAACCTTGTCCTGCTACACCTGTGCATCGCCCCCATTTTTTCTACCTGCAAAAAGGTAAGAGCAAGGGAGCCCTTTTTGTCTGCAGTCTAATGAGCTCCCAGAAAAAACAACTTTAGGCTATGTGGAGGCATGGTCTGAAGCTTTGCAGGGGAGACCTAAACATTTTTGGAGACCTGTTCTTGTGGGCTCTTCTTTAAGCAGCAGATGTGTGACCCGTGGGTGGGCAGCGCGTGCCACGCCTCTGGCGTCAGCAGCCCTGCCACTCTGCCTCCCTTGCCTGCTGCACACACAAATGTGCCACTGGAAAAGTTATGAGTTTTTTATTGTCCCTTGTGGGGTGAGATATTGAACCATCGAAGTGCTTATTCATTTCTGGTTATCTGATTGTCGTAATGTTTCCAAACTGCCAGTTGAAGGTAAGAGATAAACTACAGCCAGCCTCAGACTGAGAGGCGCCTTTGACGTAGCCAGGTTTTTTTCACCTGGGGATGATATATTATTTATTGACTCACACAGGGTCACCTGGAAATACCTCATGCAGGGAATCGAAAGGGAAGAGTAAATACTAAAATCAAAGGCTGTCAGGACCTCCTTTTGCCAGTGGAATGGTTTCTCTCTGCTTGTGTGGCCAGGGTGGACACAGACTCATGGCTGGTGGCTCTGCTTCTTAGAGGGAAGGGAAACTCCTGTCTCTCTGTCACTCCAGGAAGAACAAATGCAGCACAGAGAAAAACAAGCAGCTGTTTATTTATTTCTCTTTCCCTGTTTTCATCACCTTCCTCTTTTTACACCAGCTTAGAGGTGCCAAACTACTTGAAGGAGTGAAATGCAGGGATCAGCTCAGGGATGGTGGGGAGATCCAACATTACTGCCAAAGGAGATCCAGCAGGAGAGAACGTTGCTGTTCTGTAGATTTCCCAGGCTTTCTCTCTAAAACCTAATCCCAATTCATCCCATGAAACAGCATTTGCATTGTAAAATGAAAAAAAAAAAGGCATTCCCAAGGCTCAGGGGAGTGGTGTATGCACAGAGCATTCGGAGATAACAATTTTCTGAACAAATCTTTGATGTTAGCCTTTCAGCACATAATTTCAATGAGAGCCAGGAGAGACATCCATCTGCTGAAGGAAATATTTTCCTCTTCCATTCTGCATGCAGCTTTGCTGTTGCTATGGTCACATGTTGTTATAATTGTCTTTTATTAAGGAAAATCTCCCTTAAAGACTTTTCTACCCAATGCATCCTGCCAGCTCTCTGGTTCATGAATGCATGTTTACCAATTTAGCCTGCCCGATGATAGCATTTTTAAGGCCTCAGGGTATTTGGTTTCCAAGCACTGATAGAAATAATAGAGAAGTTCCCAGCATGATCGTGATTACCTGAAGTCAAAGTCAAGTAAAAAGAGGTGGGGTCAGATATTTTTATGTCACTTTATGAAAAAAAAAGAAAGCGTGAAGATTTTTGCTTTTTATCAATCAGAGATCAAGGATAATAGGTCGAAGTAGATTAGTGTAATTTGTCTGCTTGGATAGAATGGCTTGTCTGCCTTCTGACAGAATTTTGTCTCACCTGTTTTTCAAGGGCCTGCAATTGACATACATATGGATTTTACCATTTCCCTGGAGTCATCACTATGCTGGGGAAAAGTGTCTTATTTTCAAAAGTAAATTGCTCTGCAGCGAAGCCTTGCTGTGCACCAGGCTGGGTGTGAGCAGTGAGGCCAGGGTCCTCTGCACAGAAGCCTCTGGAGTTTGTGACATCTCCATGCCTGTCACTTGTTCCAGTGCCTCACCACCCTCAAAGTTAAGAATTTCTTCCTTGCAGCTGGCCTGAATCTCCCTCTTCTAGTTAAAAACTGTTACCCCTTGTCCTATAAATGATCCCATGGAATGATATCTAATCGGAGCAGACCCATATTGGGCTTTTCTTCACGTGCCCTCCAAGATGGGAAGTTAATTGTTGGTAACTGCTTATTCCCTTCTTTGGTTTGAGCACACAGAGGTTCAGCTGGCAATGTCCCCTCCGTGTTGAGTGTAAAACGCTGGCTGAGTTCAGTCTGACCTGGCAGCGGGACAGAGCTTTCAAAGAAAATTGTGTCTGTATAAATGTCATGGAAGTGGATATAGCCAGACAGAGACAAGGACCCTTTTCAGTGGCTTTTCTGAGCAAACAGCTGAAGCTGAGCTTGTGTCTTGTCAGACACTGAGGAACCAGCACAAGTGAGAGCTCTTGTGAACCCTCCAGACAAAAGCAGAGCTGGATCCAGGCTTATTGCCATTGATGCTGGAGTCAGTTACAAGGCAGGTCTGGGAGGAGCAGTAGACAAGAGGCCGTGGGAGGCACAGGGCTGAGCACAGCTCCTGAAGCAGCTCCCAATCTGTCTCACGACCACTTTGCTTCCTTTGCCGGGTTAACCCCAGTTTGGTAAGGGTGAAAAGCAGCACACTGGTCCAGAGGAACAGAAAGCTGCAAGCGTAGCAAGGCAGTGCTGCTGATGGCTCTGTTGGACAGGGCACGTGTGCTGTTGGGTGGTCAGTATTGCAAACAATAGCAAATCCTAAAGGAGCAAACCTGGCTCCACAGCCGTGTCTCACTTCTCCTGAGATGTGATGCCCACGTGAATGAATGAGAACTGTTTTACAGGCCGGGCTGTCCCCTGTGCTACCACTGAAGAGCTCTAACACCCCTTCAAAAAGAAGGTCTGGTCTCTGTCCAGCTCAGCGTGTCTGTGCCCAGCATGGTCCAGTCAAAGCATTCAGCACTTGTGCTGAGGCACCTTGTCATACTGGGGGACCGACTGCAGCCAGGGCCCCTCTAAACTGCATTACCACAGCAATCTCTGCCCTGGCCTCATCCTTGGTCACCCAGCACACAGCAGGTATCACCTCCTTCTTGTGCCTCTCATCCTCCTGCCCGGTTCTCCGTGGTGTGCTCAGCCTCCGTGGTCCCCGCTGAGCTGCAGCTGCTGTCACAAGCCCCATTTTTAGCAGGAGCATCCATTCTTGCTCTTGCTACACTGGTTTGCCACGGTTTGCTGTGCAGCTCTGGGAGCTGTGCTGGTGCTGCTTGGAGCCACAGTGCTCTGACCACTTGTATTAAACAGCGGGACTGTGGAGCCAGGACCAGGGGCCAGGCTTGAGTGGCTTTAATGGTTGGGAGTTTTGTGCTCAGAGGTTGCTGTGAGGGTAAAATGGTAAAGTATTGCTGACATTTTGATGATATTGTAAGGACTTGTTCTTACAAGGAAAGAGGGAAGGAGAAAAACAGGTGATGGAGGGGCAAAGATGAAATGACGTAGTCAGAAACTCATCCCTGTGTTTTCCTGAGGTGAGGAAGTGGAAGGGCAGGTTGATGGGGTTGTATTCCTCTCCTCCAGCATTCTGAGTTCAAGGAGCACTGCCAGACCCTTGGCAGCAGAAGAGCTCCAAGAGTGTATCTCAGTCCCCTGTTCTACTGTGCGATTATTTACAAATAGCTGTGTGTAAATGCAGCAGCGGGAGTATGATGGGAGTTACCTGATCCAGCTCTTGAGCAGCTCTCAAAGTACTTGGAAGAGCACTGCTAGCACTAAACCAGGATGGCACGAGGATGATGGTGAGGTCAGGAGCAGCTGTGCCAAGCCAGACCAGCACCCTGTCCCCAGCAGATGGCTGAAGAGAGGAGGAGGCTATTCAGTCTTCTTAAAGTTGTGCCCACACCCATCTCCAGTGGAGAAAACCAACAGAAGTGGTTCAAGGGAAAATAGAAGCGCCAAGGAAGTATATGGAGAAATTTCCAAAATATCAGTTCTATTGCACTTTTCTATGTCTTAGGGACCTAAGACACCTCAGTGGATTTCACCTCCTTGCAGATTTCCAGAACATGTGTGAACTCATGTACATTTACCTTACATCCATGACGTCCTCCCAGAAATATCACAGATCTAAATACTGTGCAACTCCATCAATTCTGCACTGTATAAAAATAAATCTCATTTTGTTTTTCTTGAAATTGCAGCCTGCCAGTTTTGTGTGAGTCACTCCCATTTTAGAAAAGGCTGATGGGTGGTTCCTTCACCTTCTTCCTGTTGCTTGTAATTTATAACCTGCCAGAATAAATCCCTGTCATTTAGGGGGCTAAACAGTTCTCTCTACCTGTTTTCCTTCCACACACAGAAGCCTTTCTGTACCTTTGTTCACCTTTGTCAGCTTTCTCCATATCTTTCCAGCCATAAAGTAATATGCCTTGTCACCTGTCAATAGCACTGTGTAAATGCTAAGTAAGGCCAACATGTGCCAATCATTAAGCTCAAGGGAAATCTTTGGAGGTGTATGTATGCCACTGAGGTGGATTCAGAGCAAACAGACACAGTGGGGCCAGAGTGTGGAAGGTGGAAAATCTGCAGCACCAGACACTGAGCAAATTTTCATACCCACAGAAGCCCAACATTCTCAAATAGCTGATAACAAATGCAAAATTCTTTGTACTGAACACAGGGTAATGCCGGCTGAATGCCTGGAGGGAGATGTCTGAAAATGCTGGAAGGGCTCAACATATCCTTAGAGTAACAAACCACACTTCTGGGTCTCCCTTGAACCAAGCAATGGACACAGCTTGAGTCAAAGAGCTAAGCCACTCTGCATCAGCTGTGTGCAATGAAATGCAAGGCAGGTAGAGGACAACACAACATTTAAGGGTTTGTCTTAAATTCACGAGGGGTCTGGGTTATACATGGAAAAGTCTCCAGATATGTGGGGTCTGGTGTCACTGCTCATATAATGTGGCAGCCTGGATCCTAACATCAGGTCCTCCTAGATTCTTAGCAGTCCTTGGAACAGTGACTTTCTTGTTTAATATCCGTCACTGAAACACATAGCTATAAAAACTGACACAAATCATGGCCCATTTTTTCCCTCCCAGAGCTAGAGGTGACATCTGCTGCTCAGGGTGGTTTTGCAGACCCCATGTGCTGGTGATATCAGAATTAATGAACTACAGACAAAGCCCTCACAGCCCCTTCCTCTAATACTTTCCCTGAGTTTTCCTGCCCAGCTCTGTGGCTAGCACACACCTTGAGGGTAGAGAAGTGGATCCAGTCCCCACCTCAATGTGTTTCAATCCACATCTCCATCTTGCCAGGAGAGGTCTGTATTGCCTGCTTGCAGGTAGTCAGTGTACTTAAGAAGTGAGAAGAATGCAAAATACAGTTCTAGGTCATCTGAGCATTTTAGAGGGGAAAGAGTCTTCTTTAGGTGATGCTTTTCAGCCCTAAATTCATAAAACAAACAGGATTAAAATGATAAAAAGTTACCATTTATTGAAGGTCCTTCAGGTGCACTTAGGGCAGAATGCTTCCATGATACAGGGCTTTGGCACTTTTATAAGTTTAGCAAGTTATCATAATTGACAAGAATCCCCTGTTAGAAGTACAGTTAATGAGGTCATTCCCCTCTTGGTTTGACTCCCTGATGAAGCCCCCCACCTTGCTTCTATCTCCATGTCTAAATACATGGGAAAGGGACATGGCCGTGGTTCACTGAAAAAGCAAGATTAAAGTAGGATTCCAGGAATGTGTTTGTCTAAGAAAATACTGGAGTTAGCTTAAGAAACTATATAACTGTGCAAAAATAGTCTACAGAGCTACAAATATGTGAAAAATTTATAAAAAATAAAAATATTCTGGCATCATAGGAGTGACTTTTCTGACCTGTTGAAGACATCTGCTCTAGGCAGAACCCAGCTGTACTGCAGGTGAGACTACTTCCCTTCATGCATTTGCAGGAGGAGCCCCAGGACCCCTGTTTCAGACATGGATCCTCAATTTACAGAGCAAACGCTTCCCCAGAGCCCCAGTGGTCTGACTTCAAGGAAGGCAGAGGAAAAGGTCACCATTACAGATGCCTGGTAGGAATCAGACAGGCCAGGGACATGGTTTCTGGTCCTTGGGCCCCAGCCTCACTCCACATTTCCTCCTTGGCTGCTTCCTTCACCACGACACAGAGATCAGTTAAACCCAAAACTGTGTGGTTGTGTCTCTATGTGGTGGATATTGAGGCTTAGTGACAAAAGTGTAGGCACTGTTGCCTTGAAAATGTGTTGCTAAGAAGAGGCTGAAAAGTGTGAAATACAGGCAGCAAAGGAAAACACAAGCGGTGCTGTGGAAGGAAGGAAGAAGCTGTTACTCATAGCTCCCTAATTCCAGATACTGCAAGGTTTAAAACCTGGCTTTCAGGAAGATCCCAGAGTCATTTTTATTTGAAGGGTATCAACATTTATAGCGCTCTACATGTTTTAGTGAGCCATGTAAACACTAGCTAATTAATCTAAGTAACATCATAAAGCAAAACAAACCATTTATCTCCTTAGAGATAAACTGGTCAGCAGACTTAGAAAAAAAACAACAACAAAACAAACAGGTACCTAGTAGAATGGTTGTTTAAAAGGGGAAACTTTAACAGTGTTTAATTTATTTCTCCAGAATAAAGAAATTTCCTGATATTCTTGCAACAGGTGAGAGCAGAATAAAAGGAAGTTCATTTGGAAAGCATGGTTTTTCCCTCCAACATCAGCCCTTGTTTTCAGAAGCATTGTTTTTCATCAGCTAATGTAAGCACCTGGAAAGCTAGAGTCCCAATTCCAGTGATTGCTCCTTCAGCTCTGGTCTTTCTCTTTCATATGCATACAAAAGAAGACTTGAACAATGTGCATAAAATATTCTGATGATGGAATCGGGTTCATCTGCTTTTCTGCTACCCCCCCGCTCACCGTGCTTAAACTAAATGAAGTGGTCTTTTGCAGAGCTGAATTTACCCAAGTCTCCAATCGTTGTCTAAGGACTGGGCATTTATTTTCCTTGCAGCCTTCCAGTCTCTCTCCTGAGCTCGTGAGCAAGAGCACCAACCAGAGCTGGCTCTGTTAGCTGGAGGCCACAGCTCCCTTTGCAAACCCACACCTGGCCTCTGGCAGAACCTCACATGGCTGAATAAAGGTTTTGAGGATGTAGCCATATAAACTAATGTAAATACTACATAAAAAATAATCTTCATTGTGGAGGAGGAAGTAATGCAACTTTATGAGTGGGAAGGTCAAGGAGTGTTATCTGTTATTACCCACGAGTTTTGTGGTCTCCATTTGCATTTGATCCATTTGCTTTTCTATTGACACTGGCTTGGGATAGAGGAAACTCATGTTAAAATCAGATTACCTGTCAAGATCCTGACAAAGGAAGGAAACAGCCCTTGATTACGAGGGAGCTGATCTGGCATTCCTTGCAGAGCTCCCTGTCCCTCGACAGGGCTTGCTGCCCTTCTGCTGGCTGCTTCAGGTGCTTTAGGCTGGCAGCAGGTGTCTGCTGTAACTTGCAGGCTGGCTGTTGTCACCAAGCTTGGAAAATTTCTACTGCAAAAAGTTTCAGAAGAGAGCTCATCATGAATAACAGCGTTGCCCCTGCTGGGTTCTCTTGGTCCTCTCAAGCAAGCTGTGATCAGTGTTATTCTTTGTAAAAACGGTTGTCCATCTAACAGTAGAGTACATTTACATAGATCCATTACATGAGTGTATAAATACATGCACACACACACAAGATTATACACCAGGAGTAACCTGCTTACATAAAAAAGTTGGATTTTTTTTTTAAACATCTGTTTTTCAAAAAATTATGACAAGGTACTTTGTAAAACATGGGAAAATCCTAGAATTTATGATTCTAAAATATAAGAAGTAGAAATTAAGAAGAATGGGGAAATTTGCATAGGATACACAGATAATTTTAAAGTTATTTTGCTTTAGAAGGTAGCAATTTAACAGCACTGCTGAGTTGAAGGACATTCACTGGCACAGAACAAAACACTCATGATTATATTCTGTCTCTTCAGGTCAGTTTTCCAGATTTTTCTCTCAGGGAGTCAGGAAGAAAACTGTATTTGTCTCCATTTTCAGATTTATGCCCATGAATCAGAAACTGGAATATGATATTCTGTATTTGTTCGTTACAGAAGTTATAGGAAGAGCAAATTTGTCCCTCGTGATCATTTCTGTTCCTGGTTTAAAACTCAGCAGCAGGGAACTCTCTGCCATAGCAGAGACAATCAGGAATACTGGGCCATAGTAAGGATTGAGTGAACAGCCCACCAGGAGAGAGGCTTTGCCCCTGCAAAGGGTTTCCTGGGCTTAGGACAGATAAACCTTCCCACTGATGCAGGCTCATGTGTGCCTGCACACACACAGAGCCAGCCAAAGCCTCGGGGACTTTTGCCACCAGGCTGTTAATCATTACCCGAGCAGAGCTGTACTCTTTGAGATCTCTGACCTGTTTTGCAGCCCTGAAGGGGTTTATTGCAGCCAGAGCAGCCTTGGCCGGTGTTTGGATTGCGTGCTGACAGGCAGCCAGCTGGCCCTGGCTCAGAGCGCCGCGGTACAGAGCCCTGCCTGGCCGCACATTTGTGCTCCTTGGGAAAAGGGAGCAGCTCCTGCTTCCATCCGCCCAGGGGGAGTGGGGTGGGCAGTCCCATGGACACAGGGTGAGGAGGAAGCAGCCAGGTGAATTTCCCTTGTGTGACAATGAGGTCATGTGGATGCAGTATCTGCAAGAACGTGGGTTCAGGACTGGAAAGCAGTCAGGTTACTGGGGATGGTGCAAGGAGAGGGCCTGTCTTCAGTGAACTGTGTCAAACAGATGAAACCTCAGCCCCCAGTCTTACAAGATTCATGCATACAGAAAAGATTTCTCCTGCAGGTCTTTAAGTAATTTTTAATTTTTTTCAGGTCTTTGGAAGCTTTTCCTGAGCCTTTTTATGACTTGCTGAAGCCTTGAACTTCAGTAAGAAATTTATACAAGCTTGAATTAATTCAAGAATTTAAGTGTTTTTCTATTTATGCTGTCCTAAATTGTAGATGGTTTAAAACAAAGAGGACTCAGAACCATTTTGTCAAACATTTTGATTACACAGTATCTTGCTGAATCCTGTGTGTCATTTCTGGTCAGTGTCTCTCAGGGTAGGCATCTGCTTCCAATCCCATGAATGTGTCACATTAAAAAAATTCATAAAGAAGTGGAATTAGGAATTCAAACCCAGGAATTTCAAACCTTGCTACCTAAAATACACGAGGTACTCTTCAAAGATCCCTTCCAAACCAAACTATCCTATGGGTCTGTGAGCCTACAATAAATGTATCATCATGCAGTCACTCTGGGAAGTTTGCCTTTATTCCTAGGAGGGCATAAATGAAGAAAATGGTTCCTTCTTTTCAGTACCAGAAACTCATTAAAATCCCCTGCACCAATTCTAAGGAATGGCACCAGCCACGTTACATGGGAAACAGATCAGTGGAGTTTTTCTCGTTCAGGAGGCTGAGCCCTTGCAGAAAAGTGTGCTGCAATCAGGATGGAATCCTTCTTTCTTCAAAGCCTGGAAAGGTGTAACTTTCACGGGACCAGGGAAGAGCTGTATTGGTTGGTTTTTTTTTTGGCATGTGTGGAAGACTAGTACAATTTTGAGCCTCCCCTGCTGGCTCACCAGTTCAAATCCCTGCACTTTGCAGAAATGACAGTGCTGCGCAGGAACTTGGAACTAATGGGACAAGGAAGGCTGCATACTGTTGACAAAAGTATTTTCATCACTTACAGCCAGCTCCCTGGGTGCATATTTCCAAAACCCTTAGAGATTTTGGGGGCTGAATTATGTCAGTTCCATGTATCTGTAATCTTCTTTGGCCTTACTCAGGAGTTTGCAGTGAGCAAATTTTACTCGTTAGGGATAAAGATCATAATTCACTTGTAGTTCTATTCCATTTTACCAACTACATCACAGGCAGTAATCTTTAAGGTGTGAGATACATATGTTCAGCAAAGGGCTATTTTTGTGCAGTCAATAAGGTATAAAGGCATTGTGTGCCCAGGAAAAACAGTTTAGGGGAATTAGGAGCTGTTTTATGAATGCAAGAACAAAGCTCACTTCCAGCAGCTCTCTGCTCTGTGGCTTCTCTGGTGCCTAAAAAAAGGCAGCATGTGCACAGTGGGGACACAAAGGGTACAAAACCTTCACCCAGCTGTCCCTGGAGCTGTCTTCAGATCTTGAAGAACGAGCTTCTTGATGAGTGGATCGAGGGTATAAGGGTGTACCAAAGGTGTTGACTGCCATACACCCTCTCTGGATTGTGCTTTTGGGGTCTGCCTGGAGACTAGAAGATGATTTACACTCTGCTGGACATCTGAGGGTGCAGGGGGTGCAGGTTTGCTCTTCCCTTGATACAGATCTGTGAGGAGACAATGATGCAACTGATAACTTTTGTTAGTGGAGGGCATAGCGCAGAAGAACACAAATGAGAAGTACAGAAGTGGAAAGTCAGAAAGAGAGTAAAAGAAACAGAGGAAAGCATAAGGGTTAAGTTTGGTAGCAGATTTCTTAGAACAGGGATGGAGAGAAGAGCTGAAAAGAACAGAGAAATGAGGAACAGACAGCAGTCTCCAGTTCTCTGATTTATAGAGCCTATATAAACCCTTAGTCACACAGCACTTTCATTTTCCAGAAGTCCCAAGTCATGGTGCAGCAGACACCCGTGCTGTGGCTGCACAGGCTCATGCAGGATGCCTCTCGTGTCTGGTGTAGAGTGCAGCCCTCTGGACACCTCTGCAGACCTGGCACTGTCAGCACCACCCTTTATCTTGTGGTCAGAAGACAAGTTGTCCAGTCCAGGATTTGGACCTATTTAAGTTAAGTTTACCAAATATTTTGCTCTGTGTGCAGATCTTTGTGCTTGCATTGTCACTCAGGTACACAGAATATTTTGCGCAGGTAGTTTAGTATGATGTTGTATTCCCACATCCTAATTATCTCCCCTGTGGAGGTCCCTGGTTGGAGTTGTGTAGTTGGCAGCAGGAGGTTCCTGTCTGTCGCTGTAGGACACGAAAGAACACAGACACACACCGCAGCTCAGGTGATCAGAAGAGAGGAGAAGAGGGTTTATTTTTTCTGACTCCAGTATTTATAGTTTTCCAAAAGTGACAGTGGATTGGACGGTGGCAGTGCCACCTCTCCAAAGACACTGGACAGACAAACAGTTTATCAATTTTTCTCATCCTCTATGAAGGAATGCAAAAACAGTGAGCTGTTTACAGAAAGTGTGTGAGAAAGTTCTTCACAAATATGTAAATATCAGAAGGCTTAGAAAGTCTTACAAAAATCAGGGCGACACCGTCCTTCTCATTACTTTAGCTGATTCAATTCCTTTCAAAGAGCAAGGCCTGGAGCAGCAATTTCATGACCTACAGTCACCTTCAGAGTGCCAAGGCTCACTAAAAGGCCACCCACACAGGGTTTGGGCAGTAGTGTGCACAAAATGCCATCCCTTTTTTCCATAAACTGCCACACAACAGAAGAAGTGCTTTGCCTGTATTCCACTGAGTAGTGTCACATGAAATGCAAACACTTACAACATCTTTGTATTTCCCTAGAATAACACAACCTGAAACAGGAGCAGAGCAAGTTCACACAATGAAGAGGTACCAAAAAGTGAGGGTAGCTGATCAATCAACTGACTAATTGCATCTGACTGCAGCCAAGTAGAGATTCTTCTGCCCTGTGTTTGCTTGCAATGAAGCGAGAAAGAGAACTGGGTTGCCTAAATGGCCTGGGGCACAGGCTACCCAACACAATCAATTGCTTCACTCAGTCACCCTCGCTGATGATGGGAAAACACAAAGTGCTCCTTGGTAGCCCTGGAACCTTTAGCCACGAGGCTGCCTGCAAAGAAATGTTCAGGATAACAAGCATTTGTATTTTTGATACATTTCTAAAATGTAACTGCTATTTTATCACCCAATCAAGCTATATAGTACTATTTTATTGTCAAATCTGAAATTTATTACACCTGCTTTGTGGTTATACTCCAGTGTTGAATTAGTGCTTTATTACTATAAGCAACTGATAACACCTACCCAATTAAGGTATCTTTGTATCTATCTCTATTTGGAACTGTTCCGACACCAAGCTCTTGTCAGTGCTGAACAATTGTTATTATTAGTGACTGAAACAGGACTAAATTAACAGCTAGAGAAGTTGTGATTGCACCACTAAACTCCTAAATAGTTTGATTAGTAAATAATACAGTAGTACCAATTAAACATAACAGCTGCTTATCTCATGGCAATTATAAAATAAATATATGGCTGTCAATATATCTTGTTATTGTACACTATAGTTTGCATGATTTAAGATACTTTTAAGAAATAATTAGGCTTTCTATGAAGTCAGGCACCAGAAAAAAAACGATGGTCTGTACCTCAACATTGTGAATACATCTTTACAAAAACCACAAGGAAGTAAAAGAAACCTATAAGGCAGGTGATTTATGAGATATTATTTTGCGATCCTAAGTTCTATTTCATGTTCTATTTTGTGCCTTTTTACTTGAAAAAAAAAAACCAACAAAACAACACAATCAAAAATGGCAGAATATGTTTGAAAATTGTAGCCTCATGTCAGAAGGATTTGATTTTGCTGCTAACCAGGACTTTGAGTTCCAAACATAGGCTGTATTTTGACATTGACCTTGCTGTGCTTTCAGAAAATCAAGGGTTTGAATCCTCTGTGTAAATAACAAGACTGCAATACGTGCTCCTAGCCGCAGTTTCCTTTTCCAACTGCTTTCCCTAGGCCAAAATTGTTCCAAAGAATGAGAAATATCCAATGAGTGATCACGTGGTACCCAGTGTGGAACAGCTCCTTAACTTGTAGCGCAGGAAGACCATGTGGACACCATGCTGCTGAAAGAAGCAGAAATCACTGCACAGCACAGGACCATGGCCCTATTCTTGAGGTTTGGGTGTCTTAGGGGGATACTGGAGACGCCTCATTTTCTGTTAGGGATTCAGTCTTCTGGGAAAAAAATGTCAAGGAGCACAGAGAAGATACAAGGCAGATCAATTTGATTTTCTTATAAAGGAAGTAAGGAAGAGGTAGAGACTGTGATATGAGTCATAGTTGCAGTAATTGGGGAAGGCGGGAACAGAATGTGGGTTTCATTATTTCAGTTAAAATTTTCTTCTATTTTTCCCTTCCTTATGATTTTATTCAGTTCCTCTCCTCCTCCTCTATTCTCCCGCCTCCCCTAGGACTGGCAAGTGGGAAAGGCAAATGATGAAGGCCAGTAATTCAGCAGGCAGCAGGGCTGGTGAAAATTCCCTGCTCCCAGCATTTATGGCAGGGTGCAATCAGTGGCTTGTGTTTGCTATTTAAACAAAGGAGCTTTGGAGTTAGAGGGAAGGTCTTCCCCAAGAAGCTGCTGACTCCTGAAACCTGATGTTCTATTCCTTATCAGGCCGGTTTATGACAGGTTTCATAAATGTTTTATGAGACCCTGATGACTGCATGGCTGAGCTGGGTGGTGGCAGCTGCCTCCAACTTTGTGCGCTATTGACAAAAGATCAAAGACCAGATTTACCACCCTGATAAGATCAGATGGATAAGAATCCTGAACTGACTTTTTCCCTGTTTCCTGCATGAACAAACACGTTGCAGGATTTATTGACAGAGGCTCAATCCTGAAGACCTTGTTTGGACAAAATTCCTGCCAATTTCTACACCCCTTCCCCTAGGCTTAGTAGAAATTCCATGAAATGGGCATTAAAGTCTGAGACCCTTGTCTCACCACAAGGTGAGCCACACCACTTTGTCTGAAAACCCTTCTTTAAAGAGTCCCTGGATAGAGAGACCTCAAGGGGATCGTTGGTCTCGAAGGGGTGCCGTTGATGGGAACCACAATGAATTCCCAATTTCCCAGTTGTTTTAAAGCTCTGGTGCCTAAGGCCTTCCACCACATATGGCAGAGCTCTGTCTCAATTCCATCTGCAGTCCTCCAGGATGGGATCTGCTGACCACCAGAGAGATACAGCAACAGGGAACATGGGCTGCGTGACAGAGGCCAGCCAAGCCCGTCACACACAAAGCACCTGAGTTTAGCACATCTGCCTTTCTAACAGCCAAACCCCTTGGAAGGTCCCAGGGCTGGTCTTAGCCAGGGTTTGAGGTAGAGCTTGTCCTACAAAAGTTGTCTCTCCTAGGCATGTCTGCCAGCACCTCCTGCTCCAGGAGCACTGTCAGCTCAGCTGGGCACTGTGGTCCCAGCACCTAAAGGCTGCAAGGTGAGAGGACCACTCAGCGTGGTCAGAAGCACATTATACCTCCCAGGTTTAGGGTGTCAGATGTGCTAGCAAGCTAAAGAAAGAGGGTGAGGAGGCAGGACTGCAGTGTGCTTCAAGCAGAGTTGACTGCTGCTACTATTTTTTCTGTAAACTTTCTAGGTAACATCAAAAACAAGTATCTCTCTTTTCCAAGCCTGGGTAAAGAAATATTTTTAGTTTCTTGTCAGGGGATTATTTCATTATTAGTCAAAAAAACTTTTTGAGACAGCTAAAAATAAGATACTGTGGAAACACTGGCCTCAGTCATTCTGTGTTTGCTTATTTTTTTAAATACAGGAGCAGAACAACTGTCTTTGAATGACACAGGGCATGCCTGTGCCATGAAGTTTGTTTTCCAGAAAGCCTGACTACTGACTCAAAAAATGTTAAATGATAGGCCTTAGTGAGACAAAAGTATCACAGAAATTGCCTTCAGAGGCACTTTGACCAGCAGAAGAGATAGGTCAAAGAATTGACTTGCCCACAGCACTTAAATACAGGCAAGAGTACAAAATTAAGTTGAGTGAAGTGGGATTGAAATTCTGATCACCAAGTGCGCAGAGCCAGAGCCTGCCTTAAATTGGATTCTTCACTGCCAGACACAACTGGCCTGAGAGAGACTGGTGTTCCTCTATTTGAGAGCAGGGAAAGACTATCAGAACTCGCTAGGAAAGATTTAGATTTTCTCATTCTGCTGTGTCAGACAACAGTTGGCTAAACAAGGGTTTCTCCCAGGCCTGAAACATGCAATTTGCTGGGAGCTGCTGTCTGGTTTGAGTGTAACATTTTCTTCAGTCTCACTGAAAATCACAGTCTAAAAAAAGTGCAAGTTTAAGCATTTTGCTTCTGTCCCTGATGCCAGAAGCTTGCTTCTCTAGAGCTGAAAGAAAGGTACTTATTTAAAAAGGTAGGGCTAATTAACCATAAAGTAGCCCATCAGGTGGAGATAGATGAGTTTACTCCACTGTTTGTGGAAGTATAAGTAACTCCAAAAAGTTATGGAGAGCAAAAATCAAGCCTAGGAACCTGAAGTACTTGGGGGATTTGTTTTTTAAAAACCACACATGGAAAATTAATATATATATATAATCTGTTATGTTTTGCTGGACTTGGTGATAACAAACACAGTGTTATACTACAGGTCCAGTAATACAACATCAAATAACAGAATGTGGAGAAGCAGCTGCCGGTTGCTAAGAAAGGAGCTGAGAAAATTACAAAGAATAGCACCTGGTTTGAAACATTTCATGTTGCTCACAACTCATCTCTAGACAGTGTTGATCACTGCCAGCAGGGCAGGAGGACAGGCAGCAGAGCCAGCTCAGAGGCAGCAGCACCGTCTGTTATAGTGAACACGGGCAGGTGGACAAGGATCTTTATCTTCTTCGAATTTGTTTTCTAAACATTATCAACTCAGATTGCCCTTCACAAATTTCACTCTAAAACTTCAGAGTAATTGGCTTTTACAATGCAGTAAAGAAAGATATTAACAGGTTTGGGGATTGACTAGACAACCATTCCCATCACTCTTTTATCAATATTGCCATAATTTGACACTTCTGAATGGAGGAGGATTGTAAAGTGCCTGCAGACCCTGTAAAACATGTTACATGGAGATTAGTCTTACTGCTTAGTTTAAGCCTAGTAAAAGATAATTAAATTGACTGATGCAGCTGTAAATCTCACTTTTATCAAATCCTGGCTCTCTCTGTCCTTATGATTTTACAGCATCATTAATGTTGTAACAATATCATTAATCTTCTCCTGCTGTTCAGAGAATAAAAGGCAACCAGCAAACACTATAAAAATCTGCTCTCTCCTCACTAGTGTTATCTTTTTTCCCTTCTTGACTCTCACACAACTTAGACACATTTCTTTCATGAAGTGATTTCATAAACTGAAAATTTTTGTAAATACACCATATAGTTTCTTTCACTGTGGTTTCTGTAAAATGGTTTTATTTTTAAAATAAAATTTAGTTAAAATTTAATTATTGTTAAAATATAAGTTTTGGAGTTTTAGAGGATTTGGGTTTTTTTGTCAAGCAAAAGGGATTAGAAATAATTACTCAGTGTTCTTCCTAGTTTTGTTTTGACTTTTTTTTAATCCAGCTCTTTGTAAGAACACAAAGGATCATGAGGCCTACAAGTGAGGGTACACTTCTATTTTGGAAACCCTGGGAATTCCACCTTAAGTCATAAAAACCTTAGTTTTTATTTTTCCTCAATTTATTAGACAGGGAAGATTGACTTTTTTCCGCTTCTGGTTTCCCAGGGAGGACTGTGACTGTTGCCTTCCCAAGGTGTAACTTGGTGCATGTGGGTCATGCACCTTCAGTTGGTCAGGGCACACATAATCCCCTCTCTTGGTATGAGGTGGACAAAATAATCCCACCTCAAACAGGAGGAGACTTTAGATAAGTGAAGTTCAGATAACCACACTGTCTGTCTTCTCCAAGGTCAGCTGGCTCAGCAGGGCTTTATCCATATTGTTTTACTCAGGATATTTACCTGCAAAGCAGGATTAAATCCCTTCAAAGCCAGATTTCTACTTAGGTACTTCACTTTAGGTGGTGGATCTCACATGACTGAGATTTTGTGACATCCTTCCTGAAAAAAAACCAAACAGCAACCCCCTAACAATCTGAATGCTGTTAGGCTTCTCCTAACAGGGGTCTCAGCAGGCTGATTTCTCCGACTGTCTGCATTTTCCTGGTTAATTCAAGGTCTCAGTCCGTCCCTTAGGACTAACATAAAACCAGAATCATGCTGCACTTGGCTGAATTCAATGGAACAAATTGACTACTTTAGCTCACTGTTTATGGGGGGAAGAGTTTACGTAAAAAATATTTCAGAGTTCATAATCTGGCATTTAAGTTACAGTTAAGCCTAAATATAGTGCTTTAATCAGCAACAGCTATAATATCACTCCAGTATTTCTTTAAAATCTTTGGTTTGAAAGTCCAGAAGATAAGAAGTACTTCTCAGTAATGCAAATAGACAAAGAGCGTGGAGTTCACACAGACTGTTTCTCCAGCCTGGGCTGTGCTTACCTTTTCAACTCTCAGATAACTGGGAGGAAAAAAAATCCATCTCAACTCTTTCAAACCCTTGAGATGGACAAGGCTTGCACCGCTGCAAAGATCTAGGGCAGCACCAGCATTTCTTTTCTGTGTAGGCCCCATGGTGCCATGGTGCTTCAGAGATGATCCCCAAGTTCTGCAGAGAGGAGGAAGTGATGAGGAGGGTACAATGCTATGGGGTAAAGGAGAGGTGGAAATAAAGGCATAAACTAGTTTGGGTATTACATGTGTTAGGCTGAGCTATTCTTATGAAAGACTATTTATAAAGAACTGGTGCAGCATTAACCTTGAGCCATGTGTGCATTTCTGGACACCACAATATAAAAAGAGGGTGTCCAAAGGAGGGTAATGAAAATGGTGAAGGGTCTGGAGGGGAAACTGCATGAGGAGCTGGAGACGGAGGGGAGACCCCATTGCAATTCTGCAGCTTCCTCATGAGGGGAAGAAAAGGGGCAGGTACCAATTTCTTCACTCTCATGAGCAGCGACAGGACTGGGAAAACTGCCCAAAGTTAAGCCAGGGGAGGTTTAGATTGTGTATTAGGAAAGGGTTCTTCACTCAGAAGGTGGCTGGGCACTGGAACAGGCTCTCCAAGGAGCTGGTCACTGCACCAGCCTGACAGAGTACAAGAAGCATTTAGACAATGCTCTCTGGCACATGGTGTGCCTCTTGGGACATCCTGTGTATAACCAGGAGTTGAACTCCATGATTCTGATGAGTCCTATGGGTAACATACAGTGAGTCTTGTCCAGCAAAGAAATTACCAGAAAAGAGAAACCAGTATGAGCAAAGCACAAGTATGACTGTGCAGGAGTTCCAGGTTCAGTGTGCGCAGCTCGCTACTTCCCGCTGCCTGCCAGGGATTTTGGTCATGCAGAGAGGGCCCTTGGGCAGGAAGGGAAGGGACATCATGTGGGGCAGGTCAGCAGGGCAGGAGAAGGGTTTTTCCAAGCTGTGGATGGCCTCTCGCTGTTCAGAGCCTGGAGAAACCCTCCAGCAGAGCACCGTGCCTGGCTTGTTCCAGGGCACCATGACCTGGAAAATTCACTTAGGCAGGTCAGCATGTGCAGGTGCTTAAAAGTCCAAGGGCAGAGTTTTGCCAAAGTTCACTCCTTTATGGCACACAAAGTTCGGCCGCCACGTCCGCGCGGCTCCGTTGCACCCAAATGCAAAGCCTGGGCTGTCCTGGCTCCTGTGCCCCAGCAAAACATTGTATTTTTCCAAACCTGCCATAAAGCAAGCTCCCAGAAGCATCTCTGGGTCCATCAAATGGCACCGTCAATGCTCAGTTGCAGTCATTCAGCAACTGGAGGGGCTCCAACATTTGATCCCAAACTACTGGCGCAGATTATCTGGAAACATAAATAGCAGAAGATACTGAGTGCTGTTACTCCTCAGTAAAAGGTGCACATGATTTGACTATAATTATATTTAGTTCAAGTTGCTTCCTAACGATTAGCATCTGAAAGAGATGTCAACAATTTTCACTTCGCTTAAATGAAGGGCGATAGGCTTTTATAGCAGAGTATAAAGATATCAGCTGGGAAATCTATGGCCATCAATGGCTTTAGTTTTCTCTCTTTATCTAGTGGTATAGCCCTAATTTGACACTTGCCTGTTGAGGAAGCTTGTAAAGCTACTGTCGACCCTGTTAAATTTAGATTAGTCTTACAGCTCACTTAAAGCCGGCAAAGTGATAATTAAATCCACTCTTGAGCTGTAAACTCCAGAGTACCTGGAATTAGCTCTATTCCTGCCACTGGCAATGCAGCTTCATTAGAATTTATACCGTCCCTGCTGCGGGGCCGCTACGAGCATGGAAGGGAGGGGACAATCTCTCTGACCACACTGTCCAGATCCTGCAGGCTCCTCTGGCGCATTCAGCCCTGTGAAACACTGCTTCGTTCCTGCCACGAGGCGCTTCGGAGCCTTGGCACAAGGCTGACATGACGATACTTATCTCTAAATTCAAACCAGAGGTCACAATGTGGGTCAAAACCATTCAGTTTATCAGAGAGAAAAGATAGCCCTGCCCTGCTGTTGGGGCAGACAACAAATAATTTTGCGTTATCCTTTCCTGGCTTTTAATTTGAAACAGCACTAGTTGTTTGGGAACTGAAGCTCTCAGACTTTGGCTGAGGTTTCGTTGTGTCTCTGCTGAGCTTTGAAGCAGGAGAGAGCTCAAATGCCCCATGGCCAAATGTGCCACAGCCCCATGGGGAGGGCACAGGGTGGGCTCAGCCATGGATAAGAGGAGAGCATTGCAGTCTGTCCTTCCCCCATAATGACCAGCTTCTTGGGTCATTGCATTCTGTCTCTGTATCCCTGGCATCCACACATGCATTAGGAAGCACGGAGGAAGACAATCTTCTCTCAGCAATCTTCTCACTATGTATTGCTTGGTTCGGAAGGATGCCTGCCGCTGCTTGTTTCTTTGGTAGGGGAAGGGATCTAAAATACCCCAAAACTGCTTTCACATGTATCAAAAGGAAAGAATTGCATGTCAAAAAAGTCGTGCAGAGGAGAACAGGCTTCAGGTTTGATCACTGTGACTCAGCAGAAGGCTTTATGACGAAAGAAGTACTGAAACACATTCAATGTACTTTGTTGTCTCAGTTCAAGTTTTGTCTGATTTTTTTCTTTAATTTCAAATTTTTTTGGGCAAGAATTGGATCATATTTTCTAAGAAGGTACTGCAGACACTTGTCTATTCTTAGTCTTTCTCCTTCATTCACCACTTACAGAACCAGATGCAGGTGGTGTTTGGGGCTGAATCCAAATAACCATTTATTTTCTAAATTTATTGAGAAAGTGGCTGAGTTGTGCCCACCTTTGTTTTGATGCCAGCTTGGTGGGAATGTCCTATGTTACATCCCTGCCCTGCCTGGATGCGTGACGATGAGATAACTTCGTCCCAAAGTAGCTACATGGGAGGAGGAGCTCAATTTTCAATGAAACTCCCTAAATTTAGCAGCTCTCTGTTGTAAGCCTAGCTCTAGGGCCCCCCTCAGAGGCAGTGCTGTGGTCAGGGGAGCAGTGCTGCCAACCCAAGGCTACCTGGCCAATCCTAGGAATCTCTGGTTGAGCACAGTGGGCTGCGCTGACAAGATCTCTGGCGATATCTCATGTGCTACGTGCTCATTGTGCAAACGGGTGTCTGAAGATAGCTGTCCTGACCTTGGACCGAATTATTTTATAAAAAAAAAAAAAAGGGTATAATTCATGCAAGTCAACATAAAATCCTCTGGAGCCTGGTGTTTGTACCAAATGCTTTGCAAAGCAGCAGTCCCTGATGTGAGGCAGCAGGAGGGAGTTGTGCTGTTTAGACAAGGGCCGCCACACATACAATGTTACTCCTGGAAAGCTGTTTAGTCATTGCTGTTCAGGGTGGCACAAAAGAAGTGCCAGCGTTATCAAAGGAAACCCAGGGCAGGGCAGGGATCACCTCCGGCAGCATCCAGCGCTGCGGGGAGCTGCGCCTGGCCGCGGTTCGATGCTGCCACCCGCCGGCTCCTGTATTGATGAGTTATTCTTCCTTTGGGCTTTCACTCCCCTTCATCGGACGGGAGTTCAAGGAAGGACAATCCGTCCCTGTCTGGGGAGATCATGTCCCTTGCCAGGGCAGTGGAAGCTGCCACCTCCCAGTCACCAGGATGGTATCTATCATTCCTTTCTGCCCAAATGAAACTGGTGTTCCTTCTTTGTGTCAGAGGCCTCATGGTGAAACCATTTGTCTTGACCTTGTCCTTCCACTTCTGCCTCTTTGCAGCCCCACAATTCCCAGCTTCTGCCTTCAATCCTCCTGGCGCCTGTCTCATCTTCAGCTGTGATCACCAGAGAGAAAAGCAGAGAATGCAAAACACCCCAAACAGGGATGTTTTAATGAGAGGTGGGAGCACAGCGAGACATGAGTGCTCTTTTAAAGTAACCAAGAGTTAGACACTGTCCCATGCTATTTGAAGGCATAATAAAATTTAATGCATAGCCTTTCAAGAGTTACCAGTGCATCTCCCCTTGGCTACCTTCAAAAACACTTTTAAAATATTGAAAATCCCTCTGAGCCTTCACTATGAAACTTTAATGAAGACAGATTCTCTAAGCCTGCTGAAAGAATTTCTCTGCAGCACACATATTGGTTAATTTACTGAGCTTCTTTCTCCCCAGCATCTTTCTTCTCTCTCTCTCTCTCTGTCTCTCAAGTGCCAGTTCTGCTCTTTGTTTCATTTTTCATTGCTTCTTCACTTTTGAACCAGAATTAATTAAACTTTCTAGCCATCTTTTTTGCCTCTCCCACTTCATTTTAGGTTTTTTTCTTTTATTCTCTTCCACCTTTTTCGCCTTTGGCTTCCACTTTAAATTGCCTATTTTCTGTAAATTTAGATGAACTCTTTTTCTTCTGTATCCTTCAAGGTTTCCATGTTTCTTCTGACAACAAAGTTTGTAAGTAATTGAATGTGTTAAAATGACTGGAACAACCCATTCTCTTCCAGATCACTGGGCTCAGGAGAACATCTATGTACTCAGAAAACGTGACCAAACATAGGGTGAACATAGGTTAAGAAAAAGGTCTTCCAGATGCTGATAACTTTGCTGGAACCACTTGAGCAGCAGTCTTTGTATCAGTGGTCAACCAGTTCTCATCTGAGTTTAGGGGATTGCAATACGACATCTGTTTTTGAGGGACTTGTCTGACACCTTTATAATTAAAGGCAAGAAACAGGCACTCTGGGGTATAATTAACTGGACAGAATTTAAATACCCTTTTGGATGTCAGACCATCATCTTTTGTTTTCTTTCTAACCTATTCCACAGAGCCTTAGGCAATAATTGTTCGGGTTTTCTTGAAGTGATCACTTACTTCTTGTGGCATTTTCTTTGAATACAGAGACTATTCAGCCCCTTTCTTGAGCTGGACATTAGGCATGAACACAATACCCAGGTAGTTCTTGTACCAAACAGGTTCACACATTGCTGGTATGGTGATTCGGAAATGGTGTATTATGGTGTGGTGTGTGCAAATCTTGTCACCAGACCATGCTGCAGCATGTGGACTTCAGGTGCCTTCAACTGTGCCCCTTGTCCTACAGTACTGGAGCAGCTGGGAATGACCATCTTAGAAGCCAAGAGTTCTGGTGGTCAATTACCTTTTATTCTGAAAATGTAACTATAAAAAAAAAAAAAAGAAGAAAAAAGAACAATAGAACCATGTAGCAGTTCCACTTCAGAGTCATCTGTGTTCCCCTTGGGGAGAACATCCTGTTCTCCTGTCTCTTTTCAAAGAAAATGTTGCTAGTTCTGGTGAAATAAAACACCAATTACCTATGGCCCAGATTTTGCTTTAAGAACCTCAGTTCCTGACAATCCTCATTGAAATTGTCCCCAAGGCCAGGGAGTGGGGTTGTGGTAGGTTGACCTTAACCAGCAGCCAAACACCTACACATCTGCTGGGTCTCCCCTCTGCCACATGATGGGAAGAAGACAGGAGGAAGGCACCCAGATAAAGGTGGTTTGGTAGGTTAAGCAAAAACTGCACACTCAAGCAAAGAAAAGAGAGGAATTTGTTCACTTTATCCCCTCAGCAACTGATGTTTTTCCACCTCCTGGAAACCCAGGCTTCAGCACATGCAAAGGTTAGTTGAGGAGACACATACCGTAACCACCAATGTCACCCCTTTCTCCTCCTTCCCTTGAGATGTTACTGCAGCAATGTTGCTGTAAGGCAGAAAATAACCCTTTGGCCAGCCTGGCTCAGTTGTCCTGGCTGTGTTCCCTCCCAGCTTCTTGCAAACCTCCAGCCTACTTGCTGGTGGGGCAGAGTGGGAAAAATAAAAATGCAATGCCGCGCAAGTGCTGCTCAGCAACAGCCAAAACACTGGTGTGTTATCAGCACTGTCCTAGTCACAAATCCAAAACTCAGCACTGTGTGGGTTGCTGTGGAGGAAATGATCTGTTTCCCAGCCAAGCCCAGCACAGGGAGACAGCTAGGTGGTTCAGCATGTGAACAAGCATCTCATAGCTGAGCGGCCCTCTGAGCTCCCATGACAGTTCGGGGTGACTCCAGGGGCTCAGCTGGCATGTGGAGGCCCACCAGCCCTGCAGCCACCGTTCCCCAAGAGCAGAGGTCTCTGTAAGTCCTGTCCTGTGTCTGCCAGTCCCAAATCTGTGCCTTGGAAGCCTCTGGAAGCAAAAGGACAGAGCCACCGTGCACCTGCAGACACCTCTCATGCATCTCCTCTCATGCTGATTCCCCTGCAGGGGCAGCTGCACAGGGATCAAGGGATGGGTCCTTCTGGCTACTCAATCCAGAGCACTTCTGTCGTCTTGAAGGCGCCTGGCAGGAAGCAGCTGGCAGAGCGCCCGGGAACATCACCTAAGGGAGAGGTTCAACAAATTGCTCTTAGACCCCATCACAACTTTTCTGTCCTGTTCCCTTCCTATTGTATACTCATTTCCAAGCATTCCAAATTACTGTGGTTGATATATTAAGCTTTAACTTTTTCTAGCATTTGCTAACATTTTACATAAGATATATTATATCATAAATCTTTTTGCATTCTTATTTAAAAACTCCAATAATTTTACCTTCCAGTTTGTCATTCAAAAAGAAATAATACTTTTCAGCACCCCAACTCATAATTATCCATACATACAAAATGGCACATCTTTGGGTTTTTATATCTAGCTGACAAATAAAGGTACTATCACCTTTCTGGACAAATGCTTCACTTCCATATATCAACGCAAACAAGCTCAGTTCATTGATGCTAAACACATCTCTCAGACATACACATATTTCTCCTGACAGTATTTCTACCAAGCTAAGAAGTGTTTCTACATTTCTGGACATTTTGCTGATGGATAAAGACGTTGCAGAGTTGGGTTTTAGTTGTTCCATCAGCTCTGAAAAGTCTTAGACTGGAAAACCAAACTTGTGTGGCTGTGAAGGCACAAAACAAATCCCTCAACTTCCTCAGCTAATAAACTTCCTGATCTGAAACAGCTGCTGCTATTTCAGTCCTGAAGCCATTTCATAGTTTCACTAAAGTGCACTGGGACTCCCACATGGCTTCATTTCTCACTGAATCTGTGAAGCCAGTGGAACCAACCCAGATCATCTAAGGAGCAGGGGTGAAAATTAATGAAACTGAGAAATGAAATGAAGTGAGTAGAGACCATTTCATTTATTTTTAGTGGTCTGGTCATTGAGGAAAAAACATCAGGATTTGTTCTGATATTTGCTTCATTGTCAGATAGCTGGGAAGGGAGAGGTTCTACCTCAGAAGGAAAAAAATCTGGTGTTATATGAAAAAATGGAGGTTCAATCCACAGAAACAATTCCTGGAACACTAGAAATAGATGGATCTAAAATACACTGAATACCCTCTGAAAACCTTTGATGGTGATTCAGAATGATACCTTGAGAAATAATTAGTATCGAACTGGTATGTCAGATCTTTATTCCATTGGCTAGCCCGTTTTATGATCCAAGCACTAAATGCTGCAAGACATTTCTTCATGCAGACAAATTTCTTGTGTTCCCAGACATTCAATCAGGTACATGTGGGAAGAGCTCGGTGGAAATTCATGTCATTCCTCTAGGAGCCACTCCACTGAATTGACTGTGAAGGAGCTTTCTCCAGGGAAACCAGCCCTCCTTAGTGTCACTGCTCCTGGAAAAGCCTGTTTAGATATTAAGGCTTTGCATATGTATAAATGCCTGTGCTACTTCTCCATCTCTTAATCACAGTACTAAACACTTGAGCAGACCTGCTTTGTGCTGGATCACTGTGTCTGGATTTTCTATAAGAATGACTTCATGATATCAGAATAGGTCTGTAAGAAGACATCTAAAAATGTACAGCTCTAACATAGCAATTAAAACATAAATGAGCAATTCAGAACATTCCTCAAGGGATACAAGGAAATTCCAGATGCCTTTCCCTGCATCTCAGATTATCTCAAAGGATTTCAAAATGAAAATGCCAAAAATAACAGTCAGGAAAGCTACGAACTGCAGAATATAAAATCACTAATAATAACCTGAGCTCTGGGTTAAGTAACATTGGTAATAAGGCAAAAACATCAGCAGACATAATTAAAAAATAATCCCTTCATATTGAAAAAGACAGATAAACCGTATGAGTTATGCAAATTTCTTCCTTAACCTGTTCCCCAGGGACACTAGTTCCTCCTGATTTCCTTGCAGTGATCATCTTCATTCACAGTCTGCCTCAAGAACAGAGTCTCCAGATGATGATGCTGCCCAGATGATGTCTGGACAAGGCCACGTGTCTCCAGTGCTCCATGCAAACTGACAGGCAAAAATGCCAGCTGCCTGGGACATGAGGTATGTTCTGCCTTGTGGGCATGAAGCATAGAACCATGGAGACATTTAGGTTGGAAAAGACCTCTAAGATCATTGAGTCCAATCAATAACCCAGCACTGCCAAGTCCACCACTATACCATGTCCCAAAGTGCCACATCTACATAGCTTTTTAATACCTCCAGGGATGGTGACTTCCACAACTTCCCTGGACAGCCTGTTCCAATTCTTGACAACTCTTTCAGGGCGGGTATCTTTTCTAACACCCAATCTAAACCTCCCCTGGTGTAGCTTCAGGTTACTTTGTCTTGTTTTATTGCTAAGAGCACATGAAAAGCACACGTGACTGAACATGTTAAGAGACAGGAAGATGCTTGTCCTTAGCTTGAACGTGAACAATCTCTGCCTGGGCTTCTGCTGAGTCAGTTCCTGTGGTCTCCTGTGTACCTACATAGTGATCTCATAGATGTCTCATAGATGTCTTTGGGGAATCACCACATTCATGAAAAGCTATTACATTTTATGTGTAAGAACATTTATGCCAGAAGGACAGCTAAGGCTGAAATGTTAAAGTGCTCAGAGGTTAGGAAATGCCAAAAGTCAGACTGCCTGAAAAGATGTCAGTCTGGGCCTGGGATAGTACATCTGGACCAAAAGTGATTATCTCTATTTGAAGGGCAGGGTCTAATATTGTCCCATTATATTTCTGAGTTTCAGGGCATTTTAAAGGCCAAAGAAATTTAAGAATTATCAAAGTGTATATTTTAATTTTAAAATGCATCACCTTCATATTCTATATTATGTCTTAAATAATAGATGAACTTGCCTCTAGCAAAAAAGCACTGAAGAGATGCAATGGATAGATACTGCCCCTCTACTGCATCTTAAAAAAGCAGTGTTTGACTTTCTACAGGACTCAGTGTAACTGACTAGTACATTCCCTTTGTATTCCAAGCACATAACCACCATGTTCTATTATTTTCTATTTGTAGCTTCCTAACTTCTAGAAAATAAACCTGAATAAATCCACCTCTTGCCACCCTACAAGCTGCTACTATTTTTATTTTTCCTATGCTTATGTCTTTCTGATAAAGTTTTTAATCACATTCAAATGGCCACTGAAGCAAGTGAACCAAGTTCTAAGTAAAAACAAGAGTTTTCCTTATTCCCTGAATACTGGTAAACCCCTTGTCTAGCACAGAAAAGTCCTAGAGCCCTGCCAGCCAAGAATTTGCAACTTCTGAGTTTAGGAAGGAGGGAAAAAAGGGTTTATCTTAGCCACGAAATGGCTCCTTTCTTCCCGCTCAACCTGCTGTGCTGTTACCTCCATGTTGCCCAGGCTTGCTTTGAGGTTTGGAGCCCACGGTGGTGAGAAGTGCTGCCTGCTGCTCCTGCTGGAGCTCCTGCCTGGACAGCAGCTGTGCACAGAGAGTGGGAACTGCAAGGCAGTGGGGAAACTGCTGCTGCTGCGGCTCGGGGAAGAAGCTGGGAACCCTTTTTAAAGCAAGATGTGCTCAGTCCTTTGAGCTTATCCAGACACCTGAGAAACAAGTTATCTTTTTTTTTTCACCTCTGGCCATCAGCAATAGTAGCCCAGGGTAGAGGCAGGAAATAGAGTGACATTTCTTAAATAGTGATTGGTATTTGACAAGTCAAAGTAGATCCTGTTTCCAGAGGAGACATCTGCTCCTCGTATTTCATGTATAGAAATGAAACACAAACCATCATTAAAAAAATGCAGCTTCTGCCAATTTTCATGTACTTGAAAGAAGCTGACTCAAAATAGAGGGGAAAATATCCTCATGGTTTTTAACTCCCTGTTTTGTTTGTTTCCCTTTTTGCTTGTGAAAGCTATTGAACTCTTTCATGTTTGCTTCTAAAAAAAATAAAATTGTAATGCTGCTGGGTGTACTTTAACAGCATGTTATCTCTGGCCAATCTCTCTGCATTGGACTAAACTCCAGGCATCAGAGAGGCTGCCCAGCATGGGGCTGATTGAACAGCTCCAGCAGTGATGGAGTGATTCCCACCATATATTGTGGAAATAGATCAAGCTTGCCACATACAAATAATTCCTGATACTAGAAACCTTATCTTACCTGTTGCTCAAGAAAGTTATAGATCTTTTTCTGCTCCTGTGATTTCACAACAGGGGTAAATAACAGAGATGGATATTCCTTCCATTAAGGATTTTCTTTTGAACTGAAACAAGTTTGAGAACAAACTGTTGAAGTTGAAATTGTTCTTAATTTTCCTATTATTTCATGAGAGCAAGTGACACCTTGAGATGAAAATGCCTCCCTATCTGTACCATCCTCCAGCTCATGCTGGGCTGCTAAGGAACCTTCTGATGAAAGGTGCCCCTGCCCATGGCAGGGGATTTGGAACTAGATGACTTTAAGGTCCCCTTCAACTTAAAGCATTCTGATTCTGTGATAATGCAGAACTCACTTTCCTTGAGCATCTTCTAAATTTCTTGCATACGCTCCTCTAGAAGTTCTTACTGTAAATGTTTCAGTTTAAACTGTCCTCCAAGGTCTTAGATTTTTCCTTCCTCATTCTGTGTACACCTTTCAGACTGATATTGCAACCTCTGCCCACCAGGTTCACCCCCACGTGTCTAGAATTACTCCATGAGGTAATTTTGCTCGTGCAGCTGGATGCTGCTTGCAGAACGGGAGCTCCCCCTTACGGCAATGCAGCTGGGGCGGGAGTTGTCTTGCTGGTCTTCAGCCTCTGACAGCGGCTGAGCTGTCAATCTGGGCTTCCTTTGGAGGCAGTGACCTTTTTTTGCCCTTCTGCTGGATGCTCTTCTCTAAAAGTGACAGTTTCTTTCCATAACTATGAAGGGAGTCTCTCCAGCATGGAGAAATCACTGCTCTGCCACACATGGGGATCACCCACCACCAAGACACCTGGGGAAACCTACCTGCACACCTCAGCTCCATGTCTGGTGCTGCCTTATCCTCACTTTCACGAGTATCTCACCCTCCCTAATTTCCTCCGAGTCTATCTGTCTCCCCTGGCTATTCTCCTGAGGAGGGTGAGGTCTTCCAGCAAGCAAAGCCAAAGGAGGATGCTGAAAAGGAACCCTATTGAGGTCACACAAATTAAGTTCCAGGCAGGAGAAGCAAACTACGTGCCAGAGCAAATGCAGCCAGGCTGCCAGCCCACCCTGTCCTGCCATGGCTCTGGAGTAAAGCTGGGTAAGCAGGTCCTCCTCACTTTACCACCATAAAAACCCAATTCCCAGTGTAAGGCATCACTCCTTGTCTGGATAAAGCAGGTTGTTAAGGTTTGATAATACTTTTTTTACACAACCACTTCTCTTCAAAACGTGTGACTTTAATTCAGATTTTTAAACCTGGATCAGCCACTTTTAAAACATCAGTGCTAATTTTTTTTAGTACATTTGCAATCAGCTCTGGTTTGCATTATTTTCTCAATATCACCATCACGATCCCAACCTCCTTATCCAAAGTTCTTATTGCTAAATGGACAGTAGCAACCTAATCTGCTCTCATCCAGTTTGCAATCAGGAGGATGTCTTGTTCTGCCTAAGATCCATCCAGTTCCCACTGGAATTATGCAAAGCAAGTTAGACAGTCCCTCAGAAAATAGACTACTCCGGAGCTGGTAAGAATAGATACTGTCACTACTGCAGGAGCTACTCTCCTGTGAGCATTTGGCTAGGACCAATCCACACCCCAGCCTTGTGGGGTTTGACTTTACATTTTCATTTCTCCAGAAAATCCCAGGTGGTCCTCAGTCCCCCTGAGTGTGCTCCTCACCTCACGTTACAAAAAGGACTGAAACAACAGCAATCCAGGTATTTACATCCTGAGCATCCCGATGTAAGCACACAGTCATGCTTCTGTTCTTCCCCGCTTCCTCCTGAGGGACATGCCACTGTCCATGGTGCTCCGTAGGCAGTGGCCCAAGTGCTGGGCAGGGTTGATGCCAAGCTTCCTTCAGTGGGGTTAACTCACAGTGCTCCTGGGTGATACAAGCACTGCACTGGAGAGGATGACAGCTGCAGGGGTCTGGGATCACACACCCACCCACCCCAATCTGTCTTTTTTGTTCCATAATAATTCAGTTTGAATCAAAATCACAGCAAGTCCAGGCCAGTTCTGTCTCAGACAGCAGCCAGAACTGAGAAAAGCCTTGCCAGGCAGTAATACAAGAGCTTTGCTATAAAAGACAAAGGTAAACAGGACACAATGTGAAAGCACATCAGGTTTCATTACAATGGGCCATTCACTTAACAGTTGGACTTGATGATCCTTGTGGGTCACTTCCAACTCAGAATATTCTGTGATGAACAAAATAATAAGGGTTCTAAATGGAGATTGGTTTTTTTTCTAAACTGCCCTTTTTTAAGGCACTTCAAAGGCTCTGCCACTAGATGTAGCAAAAGCTCTCTTAAAAGTTGCCTCGGGTACTCTGCTGTATTTCTTTTTCAAATGTTGAGAAATGGATTAAAGCTCAACAAGTAATATAGGAATGACCTTAAATCAGGAGCAAAAATGTCCGGAAGAAATAGCACTCATGACAAGCAGCATCATGTAGGGCACAAAAGGTCTCCCATTAGAAAACACAGATGTGAATGAGATTGGATTATCATGCTTGGAAAACTCTCTGCACACCAAATTCCGCTCAGCCTTCTTTGGAGTAATCCTAAGTGTTTTATTAAATGTGCAAGTGGGAGTTAGCAAAGGGGAGTTCAACACCCACAGGGGTAGCTGTGGATGAAATACTGGGGCAATCAGGGAGTGCAGGGTGTACTGCTCTTGTATTTATCTTCTTCTTTGAACTGCACTATAATTCAGAAGCAGGTATTTTTGTATCCCAAAAATGTAAAAACCAAATGTAATAAGCTACAAATAAAATAATGTGGTTTGTCTCATTTACTCAGAGGGTTAAACTCTTCAAGCTTAAACAGAACGGATTGGTGTGGGGGGAAAAACCCCTAAATGTCAAAAGTATTTTTTCTTCTGTTAAAAAAATATGATTAGGCATTTGTAGTGTCAAAAAAATGATTTCTGGAGAAATAAAGGATCATAAGTTAAGAGTACAATTAAGAAGACAGTTACATGAGGCTTTGCAACATCTGAATCCAACATTTCACCAAGCAGTTTATGATAGAATGAAGATAATTAAAATTTATTTTAAATAAAAAGAAAGAGTAAAAAACCCTAAAACAAACATTTTTGCATAGTTGCCAAAGGAAGCTGAGAACTGAGCTGAGCTTACCATGAAATTACAAATAAACTTAGGAATTCAGGCAATCCCAGAAATTGTCTTTACCGGACAGGTCTGGTGCACAGTGGGTAGGTTTCCTTCAGTCCCATGGGGATGTGCACATCTGAGCTGGTCACCCAAAGGTGCTTTCACAGGCACACAGGTGGTGGCTGATTCATCCTGTCCCAGAACAAATATCCCCACTGACCTGACAAACCACATGTCAAAAGTGGCCACTTCTCCTCACTGAGCCGTGGAAAGAGCCTGGGCTGAGCGGTTCATCTGCAGGTTGGAAGAAGAAGAAAACAAAAGATGATCTTCACTCTTTACCTGCACCTGATTCTGCCCAAGGCTTGACAGTTCACCTTCATTTTTTCTTACACTAGATTTACCCAAACGCAAACTATATCTGGAGCTTAAAAGAACTTGCTCTAATTTATGCAGTCCAGTTTGGTGAGATTTTACTTGAAAGCAAATCATCTTAATTAAATGCATGACTCTGCAGTCCCTGCTCATCTTGCTTACCTGGTGCCATGCAGGTCACAGTGAGGGGACAAGCAGCTTCTCTCTCTGCTTGTAAAATGGGTGATTTTAAAGACAATCACACAAGAAAACATGATGATAAGATGTGACTGTTAGCCATGCTATCTATCCCATGGGGAAAGGGCATCACCTGAGCAGGGGACTGACAGCATGTATCTCCAGCCTATTATGATTTATTAATAGGTGGTAAAAAGCATGGCAAATAAGGACTTTGAAGTAAAAGCAAATTTGGTACCCAGAAATATTTTTTCCCTAAACTCAGAAATAGGGGAGTGTCTTGTTTCAGAGCACTGTAAGGTCTGGATCTGCAGACTATGAAAGAACAGAGAAAAAAGCAGTTTTTTCCTCAATTAACACAACTCAGTGCAGGTCCCTGCAGCAGAGGGTGTAAAAGGAGTTTCAAACCCAGCTCTCAAGGTCTCCCAGCAGGCAGCTAGCCCAGATTCCATGGGGCTGGCCATCAGCTACTGCAGCCAAGAAACTGTCTTTAAGAAGCATGCAGATTTTGTGTCATGACATACTCTGAGAGAGCAGGCTAGCCCAGGCTGGACACCATCATGAGGAAACAGATGGTCATGGTGCAGGATAGAACTGTACTGATAGAACAAGGCACATCCAGCTCGTGTAAGCACCTCGAAGAGAACAGAGGCTACAAGATTTACAAGGGAGGTCAGAACAACCTGTGCTTGGGACATGTCAGCCACGTTACACAGTCTCTCAAGGGGATCAGATGCACAAGTGTATAACAGGGATGATTTTCTTTTCTTTGTGCCATTTTCACAATTGCTCTGATTTCTCACTGGTTTAAAGATGACCTCCACACAGGAAGCATGACATGCCTTGCAAGTGTCAGATGGTGAACTGGAAAGAAAGTTCACAAGGTGTTATAAGCTATTTAATTTATTTAATTACTTAGATTAAGCTTATTTAACTCCATATGGTAGAAAGCACTTCATCTGCAGGATCTATCATTGATTATACTGCTCATCATCTCACATAACCCTGGAAATTAATCCAACATTTCCTTGCAGAAGCACAGCCTTTCAGAGAAGACCAATGGTTATGCACCCACACCTGTGAGGGAGAGGGCAGGCATTTGGCCACAGACCTTTCAAGTCTGGAAGTCAGAAAGGGGGCTCAGTGGCTTGAGAAAGGCACTTGGACTGGGATGTCTGGGGTGCAGGCACAGGATGCACCCTGGCCTTTGAGGGAGAAATGTGCTGCAGGACCACAACCCTTCCCTGGCACTGTCTGGGCTGCCCTGTTGTTTATATGATCAGGGTTTACAAACCTACTGCAACACCAAACAGTGCCTTGTAGAGAAACAGCTCTAATGTCCAGCCACACTCTTTCTTATTCTTCCCATGCCAACTTCCTAATTAAAATTTGGGAATATTCATGTTTTCCTGCTTCCTACAGAGTAAATTAGATTATGTCTTAATAGGAAATTAAAAAAAATTATTTGATGGCAATAAGAACTGTGTAAATACAGAAGCAAAAACTGACCTTATATATGCCACAAAGATCCAGCAGAGCTCCTAGAAGCACTTTTATAATGGAAGGTCTGATTTTGTCAGGGTTTTATTTCCATGCTAATGACACATCCCAATTCTTGCCACAAATGCAAGACCTTCAAACCCTGTTAATTGGTGCAAACAAATAGAAACAGAATGACTGTGCATTATTAGAATGATACCAACCCCCATGACATTTGACCCTCATTAAGCAAGGAGCCCTTGCAGGAACATGGAATAGAATATGGATGTTGCTAATAATATACCTCAGACTAGGCTGTTTGTATGAATTGCAAATGGGCGGCATTTTTAGCAGAGTTTTAACCAACCAGGGGCAATTTCCCCTTATGTAATTACCAGTGTCTCTGGTTCATCCTTCCTCCTGCAGCCAGTCAGTGTTCAGGCTAGTGAAGCTGTAAAGGATGTTGCAGTGTGCAGATTTACTCCTGGCCCAGCTGGCTGAAGCTATCTCATGTTGACGCTGCTCACAAATTCTTCTCTGCCACATGTGAAGTACCAGGCAGCTTTCAGGGTCTCTGTTCTGCAAAAGAACATGCACTTATCACTTAGTTATTGCTCTTGTTAAGGTTAATAGCCTATAAAGGTCCTCCACCTTCCATCCTGTCCATTAATCAACAGTGATACTTGGCCTATTAAAAATCTGGAGGGAGAAGAGAGAAAGTCAGAAACTAAAATGGCCTCTGGGACAATAAAACAGCAGTACCATCCCCCAAGTCCAGCAGTGATGCCCAACACACATAAGTACTGAAGGCACTGGAAACTCAGATTTAACAGTATTGGTTAATTGCCTTGCACAAATGCCATATCTACCTCTGTCTTCTCTCTGTGGCCTCCTCCAAGCTATTTTATTATTCTGCCCTTTTCCTTCTGTGATTTACCCCAGATATCCCTCTGCTCTTTATCTTGCTCCACTTTGCTGTATTTTCCCTTTTCTCTTTGCCCCTACTCCTTCCCCTTGCTGTAGCATTTCTCTGCTGCCCTTTCTCTGTGTCCAGAGCAGGTCATTGTCTGTCCCAAAAGCTCACAGCTCAGACAAACCAGGACAGGAACCATCACTTCATACATCTCATTAGACTGGAAAGACTTACTAGCCTTGACAAGTGACCCACAACACACTTTGACCACAGACCATGACCAACAGGTCATGCAAAGTTGACATGAGCAGGGTAAAGCCAATCTGCAAAGCAGTTTTTCAAAGTGTTAGCAATCATGCAAGTTTGGTAACAAATATTTTTGCAAACATGCAAGTCATAATTCTTAGCAGCCATGAAAATATTTGCACTTTCTTGGACTAGCAGAGGCTGGTGTGTGTAATCCTCCAGATGAGAGGTGGCCACAGGCATATCTGACAGGTGGCCATGGCACAGCTCCCTAACCAGGCACTACGCCTAAAATCTCTGATGCTGCTGGGGAGTGAATATAGGTCTGTGGTTGCATGGTACTGCAAAATGGGCTGAGGTGAGAAGATGCTGGTGTTGATCCTGCTCAAATTAGCTGAGGTGCCAGGAGCAGAAATGTTGAATTAGCACCATGCTCTGATACTTTCTGCCTGAAGGAAAACACGACCAGTGGCAAGATATTTGCTTCATCACTGCTCTCTCAAGCTATTTTCTCAGGCCAACAGACAGAGCCCACAGGAATGTTGTTCTTCAGGACACACAATCTGTTCTGGTTGCTACCAACAATTTGCATCCTGAAGGCTTTTAAGCCCTGCCTACGATATCATTCACTAATACAACCCTGCTCCAGCAATCCCTCTGCTTCCAAGACACTGCCATTAATTTAGGAAACTACTATTGAAAAATATCAGAACAGTCAAACCAAGAGAAAAATGTCCATTCAGCTGGTACATAGGGGATAATGAAGTTTCTCCCCAAGGCTGGCCACCACAATAATGTTAGAAGAGCTACATTTTGTTCAGGTAAAATGTCATATGAACAGCTTGATGGAATCCCACCGAACATAAATCACTTCTTCTACATGAAGTACAGATGAGCAGTTCTTATTGTGAAAATGCAGAAAATAAAGAAAACTGTGCGTTTTTGCCTTTTTTTTCTTTTTAATCTANTGAATCTAAAGATGGATATTCTTTACCAGACTCTCCAGATTAATTGGGGGGGGGGAGAGGGGGAGGGACGGGATGGAAGGACAAAACAGCACCTTTGATTCATGTGTAGGATATGTAGCAGCTATGAATCCTACTTTGTTCCCTCCCATACCTATTTACTTCTCCTTTAAACCACAAGACCTAAAGGCAAATACAGGCAGTTCTTTCTATAATGTTCAGCAATGATGACACACCATTGTCTAGAGACACTAGTAATCAATTTAAAAGTTAGTTTTTTAAAACCCAATGAAACCATCCAGTCTTTCCCATCCAGATGGAGGGTTTCATCCCCTGCAACAATGATCTAATGTTACCTTTGTCAGTATTGACTTTCTGTGCCAGTGCAGCAGGGACATGTGATCTTAATCTTAGGGGTGACATTTTACCAGTCAGAAAACTATACCGTGAAATACTTTATCCATATCAACTTCATATTCTTAAGAATAAAGAGAAATGTGCTCACTGCCCCACAGAAAGCAAGTTCAGCATGAGCTGAAGGGTTGTCCATAGCCTGCCCATGAAGGAGGATGGGAAAGATGAGGAAAATGGTAATCACAACGCTGCTACACACACTCAGCCTGGGCTGCTCTCCTCAGTCAGGGAATTGGTTTCCTCCACCTTACTCCTGTTAAGCTGCATCATTATCTTAACAGAAAGAGAAGCATCTGGACTCAGGATGAGTGGTTATGATAAGAACTTGGTCTCAAAACTGTGCCTGCTCGTAAAGCTTCCAAGTGATCTACAAACATCTGAATTGTTTCACTGCACATGCCCGGGCGCTGGCCATGGGATGCCTCTGGGTGCCTGATGGGCACCTTTTGGGAAGGATGAAGAGTTAAAAGAAAAGTTTTATAGAGAGGAATGCTTAGGAGAAGGTTTTATAGAAATGAAAGCAAGTTTTGATATATAAAAGATTTTTGCACAGGTAGCTGCTGAAGCAGCAGAGAGAACAAAGGTTGAGTTGGAAGGTTTAGAGCAATGGTTTAGTTGAATCAGAAAGCAGAAAGTCCAAAAGGTTGAGTGGTCTACAAATAAGGCATTGTTTCCACCAAGAAAAAAGAGCATAGGCAGACAAAAAGATGTTGTTTACAAAGATAGAAGAAAACTCCACTGCAAAACAAGTTTTCAAAGTTTAACATGTAACTTCTAACTCAGGTGATTTGTTAGTTACTAACATAGTATGGTAATTTTAGCAGTTTTGATAGGTTATATGTAAATGTAAAGGTTTTGTGTATGATGTTAATTGGTTGTTATGTAATAAGATGCAAAGCAAAGAGATATAATGCTTTGTAACATGTATGGAATCGGACTTCAGGACACACAGCTCACCTTTGACCAGCAGCCATTGGCATTACCCACAACCCACGACCCCTGATGCAATAAACAGCTTTATATGAAGAGCCGTCTGGAGTCTCCATCTCTCCGTCAGGCTCTTACAGGCACCAACAGGAATCACCAATGGACCCTCTTCCCACTTCTCTTGGGATAAAAGCAGTCCTTGCTGGAAGTGCATGTTCCCTTTCATAGGCTTTAGGAATTCATTGGTGGGACCAGATTAGATGTAGGCAATGGACTTGGACTCTGAGTTGGGTGAGGTGACCTCCCCTGAAAAAGTTTGCTCCTCGCAGGTGACTGTTCCTAGCAGTGTGCTTTGTTACAGCCTTGCTGTCCTGCCTTGGTGGCCACAGGAGTAGGTCAGTCTGGGCAGCTTAGTGCTCAGGTTCTGTAGGAAACCATATCCTGTTGTGCTTGCTCTTGTAGGCTCCCCACAAAATATGACTTCTGGAGATTTCTCCAGCGGTGTAGATCAGGACTGGATATTCCACCAAACTCAAACTATGATGGTCATGTACTTCCTTAGATTAGACTCACTTTTATTTAGCTATATGCAACATACATCTCTCTAGCTCAGACAGGCTCACCAAGCTCCCTACATACAGAGAAATTAAGAGAAAGTGTGAAATCTTGTTTTATGGGATTGATTTTCCCCCAAGCCAGACATCTGAGGATGATCAGGCAAGTTGTCTACTTCTCCCTGCTGACTATAAAGGAAGCCTAGAGCTAAACTGAGGATATCTGCATTTGGCAGGGTATCAAATATATAATGTGCATATGAAAAGTGTGTGTTATACTTGAGAAATTCATAACTATTGTCCTTAGTGAATAGTTCTTGATAAAATAGATGAAAGGAGAAGTTGTGTCAAATCTAACCTTAAATTCTAGGCCTTTGGCTCATTTTACTTTAAAATGGATTTCTGAGCTTATTCATGGAAAAATAATGACAGAGCAAGTGATCCTAGCAAGTGATCACAGATTAGCATCTGTGACTAATTGCAAACAATCACAACATGAAATTATATTTTCATGTCTTTAGTTGGAGAATTACTCCCTTGCTTATTGCTGGTATGCTACTGTACTGCCTGATTTAACAGAGACAAGCCATTGTTTGCTTTTGAGGTCATTAGAACATATATTCCTGTACTGAGCCCACACCCTGCAAGGCAAGACCTTTTTTTTTCGCAGCCTAATACAAGTTCAGAAGGTTGAAGGTTGTACTTGATGATCTTCTAGGTCTCTTCCAGCCTTAATAATTTAATAATATTGAATTAAAACTGGCTTAAGAAAGCTCTCTCCCCTGAGTAAGGAAAATGGAAAATCTTGAACCTATCTTCTGTGAACAAGGCATTAGTCACAATTACTGAATATTACAGAGAGTATAATAGTGGCATGTCATACCTGGGAAACATTTCATTGTCTATTTGTGTGATAACTTACCTAAAGCAATGGCTGCAGCTACAGAAAGGTTTAAAAAGGCAAATGAACATGAAGCATCATCTTGAGGCAGGAGCTGGACTGCTACTGGCTGGTTCTGCCTGGCTGCTCCAGGTTATACCACTGCAGGAGGTTTAGCCCTGGGGTCAAGCTGTAGCACAGGAGGTCTTTGGACCTGTGCTGAAGATGGCTAGGAAAAAGTGGGCAATGTCAAACCATGATACAAGACTGGATTATTTCAATATCTGTCCTGAGAGCAATGGACTTGTCATCATGTGGGGCAGGCAGTATCACTATGGCACTGGTCATCTTGGGAATTTCGTGGCCAGTATCAGCAGCAGCAGCAGAGAGCAGATCTGCACATGGCAAAGTCTCCCAGAAGGCTCATGGCAGTCTCTGAAGAGATGCAGAACAGGCTTTCATCTCAGCTCCAGCTGGAGCTTCACCATCTCAAAACCACATCAGCAGCATCTTTAACCAAGATTTATTTCCTAAACTAGGGGAGAGTGTGCTGGGCCTCGCTGTGCTGTTTCTAAAATGGGAGATTAGAAATGTTTTCAGTCTGCCAGGTCTTAGCACACCCTTCATTATAATCTGGCCCCTACCTGGGCAATTCAATCCACCACTCCCACCACAGTTTCCATAGAAAGGATGGGGGCACAGAGGCAGGCCAGAGCTGTGGAACACTTTTTTACCCTAGAAATAGCCAGAGGAATTGAGGAGTAGGAGGGCATTCCCAGAATTGTGCAGAGCCGGGGACCTTTCAAAGCCACATGAGATGAAGCACCTTTGCCTCTTGCACTGCTAAAGTAATGCCAAAAACAATGCTCAGGAGATGTGTCTTCTCCAACCAGGTGCATCTGCACCTCTGAAGGATGTGCAGTGAAGAACGAACATAGAGATTGTGAGTTCAAAGAGATAAGCCCAGTAAGCCTTTCCAGGCATATAAACCCTCCTCAGCACACCCTTTGTTTGGCTGGTATTTTCCCACCCTTTTTTCATTTAAATTGTTCTGCTGTCCTTGGTCAGTTATGCCACACGTCTGCTGCTAAATGCATCAGGAGGCTCACTGTGTTTGCTCATGCCTCCAGCAAGGATAAAGAGCTAAAAAAGTGATATATTCCATTCAGCCTCTGACATGTGTGGACAGTAGATGTTCCACAGAACCAGGGTATAAGCTATTTTCAGATTATAAATCAGATGTCCTTAGACTACTGTTAAAACCCCCCTCTGTTATTAATTTATTAGGTGCTATTAGTACACAGTGACACATTTTCATTACTAAGTACCATTAGTAGGTAAGGAGACTTGTACAAATTATCTGCGCTATCATTTTAATTTGTGCAGGCTTTGCAGGTGTATTGGACTCACACAGCAGAACCCAAAAAGCCAATTGTCCCTTGGATATCTGTTCTGTTACCTACAGCTTTCCAGACTGATTAAACTGGCTCTCCCTCAGTGCATCTATCCTCACTGCGCTTATACCATCATAACATCCTCAGTTCCACACGAAAGTTAACAGCCCAAGGCACATGAGGACTGAAAGGAGCAGAATATTCCTGGCACAACCCTAGACCTGAAAGATCCTCAGGGGAAGCTTAACATCACTTCACTGATGACAGAGCCCTCACACAAGAAACCAGGCACACCTGCTCTTCTGCAGACTACTAAGCCCACCACCCCTTTATTGTCTGGGGCTCAGCAGATGTAACATTGTGAAAGAGCTCCTACTGTATCAGCTCACTCCTAGCTAATAGATCAATTGCTTGCTTGTATGTCAAGGCTAAAGAGAAACAGCTGAAACAAGGCTTTGTACAGCTCGGTGCTACATCTGAATTTACATTAAGAAATGCTAGAAGCTGTGGACATAGTACTGCAAAGGAAAGGAAACGCCACATCCAAACAGTGGCCCTGGGCACAAGGCAGTGCATAAACACTCTCAAAAGGTCAGGAGCAACTGGCAGTATTTGCAGGGTTCAGATTCAAAATCTAAAGATTTCAGAAGCTGTTGATTTTTTTTTTTTTTAACCAGTCAATTCTTTAGAGCTTTTCAAGAGAAGCCAGTAACCTGCCTTAGGGAGTGCACAGTATCTCGTGCTTCAGAAGCAGCCTGGGGCCAGTGCCCCATAGTTCTGCACTTCACACTGCCATTAGACTGTGGACGTGTAATAGTGTTGGATGGGAGCTGCTTTCAGCACCCCAGAGTGCCTGAGCCATGTCCACCATTTCACAACCTCCTTCTCTGGAGAGCCAAACCAGTGCAGCACCTGGTTTAGCCTTCTGCTTATTTCATAGATGCTCTTTCCTGGAAGTTACTCCCCCTTCCCATGCATCTCTACAACAAACTTTCTGCCCCTGCTAGAGCACCTCCTGGGTGTCCTGGGGGAAAGCAGAATGCTTCCACTGAGCTTGATGCATAATTTCTTATCAGAATTATCCAGGAGTGAATCAGTCAATGTTTTAAAATGAGAGAGGAAATGCAGACTCCTATCTGGAGATAAAAGAGGCAACAAACCTGGAGCACGCATCAGCACTGAAGGTTGGAAGGTCTCAGTGGCATCTGGCTCCAGAGAGCAAACATTTTTGTCACAAAATTAGCTTGTTACCTTTTTTTAATCCATTAGTGCTCTGATTTCTCAGGCAACCCTGGACAAGGCAGTGCACTAGAATTACTGCTAGAATGGAAATTATATTGTTTTCCCTTTGCTGTCCCTTTTACACCATGAGCCCTCTGGGTACGGTGAGGTGCCACAGCAGCTGCCATAGGGACATTCCTCATCTCAAATTGCTCCTTTAAGCATTCATGTAGCACAGTTTTCACAGAATCAGTATTTACCAACTAGATCCACAAGCAGTTCATTTTCCATGCATTAGTGTCACTGCGAGACAGTGATTTACTACCTCAGCCAGGAGATGCTTTCTCTGGGGAAGAAGCTCATTTAACCCTGCCCCAAGCCCTGCCAGATGCCTCTAGTCAGCATGGGGAAGAGAGTGGTGGTCTGCAGCATCCTGACACCTGGGGGCTGTGTGGTGCCTGGCTGTGCTAAGCTGCAGCACAGGGAGTGCCAGCCCAGGGCATCCTGAGAGCTCAGCTTTCTGCACGTGAGCTGAATCTAAGCCAGATACAGAGGAGCTCTGAAACACTGCCTGCTTTTAAAAGGATCATTTCAACAAAAGGGTCTCACCACTCTTGTGCACAGCACAAGCTGGGTGACATTCCTGATACATTCAGCACATGGCACACTTGTTCTGACCACTCCTTGTGTCACAAGACTGATGGTCCTTGATCTGAGGGATATTCAAGCGATATATCCTTCATCGAGCTTTCCTGGGTGAACTCAGTTTTTTGGCAGTGCAGAGATCAGGGCAAGAGCTGGGACAGTGCCCTCACTCCCAGTAACTCCCTGTGGTCTTGCTGATGAGGTAGCAGACATGTTTAACTTTGGTTTTTTTCCATAAAGTTTTCGTGTATAGTTTAGATTATTGGTATTTGGTTGCTTTTCCTTTTGAGGTGTGTTGGTGTTATGGCTGCACAGTGCCTTCCCTTCTGAGACAGAGTGAGAGGAGCAGGCTGGGTTTGGATATGAATGGAAGGCATAAACTGTGAAAGTCTCCCCAGGTGGCAGATTCCCCTGCCCTAACTTTTATTTTCCTTTTTCACACACACAGGGGAAGAACATTATTTTTGTGGGTGCAGGGTGAGGGATACATCAGCATCTCACTCCTTTTCCTGTCAAACAGAGGAAAGAGACACAGTTTCTAAAGTGAAGAACATGGAAATGTTCTTAGTCTTCCCCTGAAAAGATCTAGGACAAGACCTACTGAGACAAAAATCTCCATCTGTTTTATCAAATTTAATGACTCAGTCTTATAAGCCAATAGTGAAATAATGCCTTTTCCTTTTTACAAGTCAGACTCTAAAGATATCCAAAGCCAAGCCTGAAAATATCAGCAACTTAGAATACAAAACAGAGACAATTGGCAGCCCTGCATATAGCTAGATGGCAACATATCCAAGATGTTTGCCTTCTAATAATAGAAAGCTGTAAGAGGCATGTGGAGAAATTGAGCTCTAAGATTTTTATTTCCTATGTATAAATACACTGAAGTCACAGATGTCTCCCAGACTCAATCTGCCAGGACCAAATGCAAGAAACAGACCCCAAAGACACCAAGAAATGTGGAATAGCAAGCTCCCCATATTGAAATGTTTGCTCCCTTCCTGTTAGCTGGGTGTTTAAAAAGCTCTACCAACCAATCTGAAACAAACTGCCTGATCTATTAAAAAGCCACCTCTTCCTCACATCGTCTTTTCCCATTAAGCCAGGGTGTTGGTGCCTGTGCTGCTAAGAGAAGACATGTCTTGCCAAGAGCACCTCTGATCACCTCCCAGAGTCATGAGAACACTGTCAGCTCTACTACAAGCCTATAAAAAAGGTACAAAACATTGTGAAAACAGCCGTTCTGCAGGTAAAATATGGTATTTATGTGTGCCTGGTGACACTTAGATTAGATCTTTGCCATGTTAACAGAAGCTTTGAGTTCTAAAGAATGAAAATGCACTTTTCTTGCATATCTCATAAACAGAAATTGTTAAAATTCATGGCATTTACAGTCTCCAGCACTGCATGCAACACTTTTACACACAAGACCAGCTGGTAACCTGTGAGTCTTATGAGATAATACCTGTGACTGATACTCATAAAACCTGCAAGGGGAGTCTGCAGGTCCCAAGAGAGCCATAGACTGTCTATAGCTTTTACAAGTTCTACTGTAGCAGGAGGCCAAATTTGCAATTGCCAGGAGAGAAATATTTATGGGTCATGAACCTCCAGGCTGAGCCAGGAGGGCCTTCAGCTATTGTCAGGAGCATATATAAACCCTGCTTTTATGTTACTTACTTGTCCAGACATGGGGAAATTGGATTCATGCCAGTACTGCCAATATCTGCTGAACTGCTTGTATTTTTTTTTTTGTCATTTCTTTATGATGTATCTGGCAGAGTATGACAGATTTATTATTAAAGTCATATGGGAGGCAGAATGCTTTTGCTCACTTTTTCTAGGGTCATCAAAGTCTTATAAAATCTGGAAAGCTCCCAGAGCAAGTGAGAAAAAGAAGGGACCAGGAAAGTGAAAGGTGGTCAGGCTAAGTGAAAAGGTATTTCTTACCTAACTAATTTATTTTTTAACTTCTTTGAAATTTGTACTTGTAGAGTGAAGAGAAGGTGGGCTCTCTCTTTTCTCCTAAGTATTTAGGATTGCATCTTTCCCATTACTGGGAAGGTAAGATGACATCCAATATTCATTAGTTCACTATTCATTAGTTCCTTGCAATAAACAAAGAAACAAAAAGCTTTGATATTCCCCATAATTTCAAGAACACTAATTAAATAATTAAAAGTGCTTTCTAAAATAAGTCACAAAAACAGGCTTCCTACATAAGATTTTTGAAACACCTTGTTCCTCCTGTAAATCTTTCAGTAATTTATGAAGTCTTTTGAGATAATTTGTATTATATTGCAATAAAAATGGAAGCTATTATGACAGCAGGTGTCATTTGGTGCAAAGGAACATGTATAATCAGCCATGAAACACCTTCCTACTGGAAGAAGTTAGTCCACAATTAAAGAGCAGAGTTAATCTCATCCCTGATTGTATTTATAAGGCAGCAACCACCATGACAAGTAATGACACAATTCAAATCCATTTCCAGATGTCCTTGAACAGATCTCCTTCAAGTTGTAAGAATATATTTATTAATAACTAAATTGTACTGCAGCAAAGTAGCTGTCAGAAAAGCTTGGCTATTTTTTCTAGTGATATCTGTTCCTCTAATAAAAGACACTACCTCTTGTTCCAAAATCCTGCATTTTTGAAACCATTCCTAGAACCCATACTACTTTTTTTTTTCTTTTTTTTTTTTTCTTTTTTTTTTTTTAGGGAGCAGCAAGCATAATGCAAACCTTCTCCCAGTCATTTTTTTTGTGAGACTTTTTGGCTGTTTTTCTCAAGCGCTGTTATTTGGCATTCAGCATCTGCTGTACCTGATAAAACACAAGGATAAAAATCAAGTCTGCCTTGTCCAGATCCCCAGCCTGACATGTATAAAACATTATTTTCCCTCCAGCAGCAACCTCTGCAGATCATTCCTTATCCCAGTGCCTGGGCCTTCTGCAAAGCCATCTGTTTGTCTTGCAAAAAGATGGGGATCCTGACACACTGCTGCACAAGGATTGGAGCCTGAATGCAATTAAGCACCAATCCCACAACGTCCTGTGCTTCAGCTGTTCCCACTGACAGAAAATACTAAAGAAACATAAAAAAGCAGTGCAACCGCATAAGGAAGGTGCTAGCATCAAGCAAATAGCAAGGAGACACAAGAGGAAGTTACTCCCTTCAATATGCACAGGCAGGGGAATTCTGCTGCCTCTGGCCTGCAGGGTAGTCTGTAGGTCATAAGGCAACATCAGCCTTATACTAGTCACAGGAGATGGAGAGGGGAGCAAGGGACTCCCAGCATTTTTCCTTTCCTGGTCTTGCTGCTGAGAGGAGCCCTCCTGTGTTCTCCATCACAGAATAAGCTAAGTTGAAAGGGACCCATAAGGAAGGGAGACAGGACTAACTTGAATCTTCTGAAGGAGTCAAATAAACTTTTTGCTATGCCTTTGGTGATCCATGTGTAGCTCATTTTCAATTCTATCCAATCTGCCAACAGAACTAGCATAAGAATGTGAAACTCCTGTTGTTGTTGTTGTTTATTTTAAAGAGGGCTTATGACAAACATCAGAATCCCCCATCCTTGTCCTAGGAAGTGTTTTAAGAGCCGTCTTCTCTTCCTGCCACCATTTGCCTTATCCCTCCATGAAGGGGCTTTCCCACATGCTCCCTCTCCTTGCCCTCAGCAGCTCAGGCAGGAGATGCTCTGGTTGCTTCCCTCCCTTTCCAGGAGCTGCTTTTCACAATGTCCATTGCAGCTCTCTCTGAGCAGACCTCTGGTGCAGGAAGAGAGGTCTGCGTGAGTCTTATTTGCATTGAATCCACCTGAAAAATCCCTCACGCTGCATCCAACAAGAACAGGGCTACTTTAAGCATTTCAGAAAACCCCCTCTTTGTAGGCATAAGGTTATAAGCAAGCATCAGAGTGGGGGCTGTTTCAATCCAGCTTGTTCAGCTGCTGTTTGTTCACACAAACCCTCCTGGCTGTGCCCTTCCAATGTGTGGGACAGCAGAGCATGAACTATGGGGACAGCATCCAGACAGCCTGAAATTACATCAAAAACTGGCAATCCTGAAAAGACACACCCACACACACACAGAAGCAATCCACCCCTCTCTCCTGCCAAGGTCCTTTAAAATATATATATATATATAGTTGTATATGCATGTAATTTTTTGTGGCAGGAAAAAAAAATGTTTTTCAATTCCACACCCTCTCCTGTGGAAACTATTTCTTTTGCCTTCTCTTTTTCAGTACTAGTAGCAAGAAAATACAGCCCACCTCATGAGCAACAGCTGAACAAGGCAGGTCTTCTTTGCTTCAGACCTGCCACTCACACATAATTCAAGATGCAAGTTTCCAAACCAGGAATATAAAAATGCTGTTTCCACCCACCATATCAACCTGCTGTGGAGAAAATTACATGCAAAAAATTCACTTTAGATCTCTTAAGTACATGGCCAACACCCAAGCTGTGAAAATAATCTTATTTTCCCTTACTCCAGGCTGCCCCAAAAGAAAAAAAACCAAACATGAGTCTGTATCAGTAATCATGAGCATTGGCAGAGACAAAAGCCAAAGGTGGAGCAGAAGTGAGAAGTCTCTTGCTTGGAGCAGGGACAGGCAACACAGTGGGCAGGCGCCAAAGAAATCCCTGACAAAGAGCTAAGAGGTGTGATCCTACAGCAGAGCCAACTTGGCATTGAAAACCAATATGCACTGAGTGCATCAGAAAAAACCAGAAAAGATGGAGAAGGGCCCAGGACTGAGGATGTGCCAAGGAGTGCTTTGCAGAGTGCCACTAGTCTGGGACAGAGGTGTCAGGGAGCAGAAGAATGGAGGTGGTAGAGGGCTCTGCAGCCCTAGGAAGAGGTGACTGCAGTCACAGCCACAACAGGATATCATTAAACATTTATCACATTGAATTCTCTGAAGAGTGACCCCTCAAGGCTTATTATTGAGGCAGATGCTAAACCAGTATTAGAAGGAGAAGCTCATCTTCTGCAATATTCCCCGAGAAGGTACAAATCCATAGTATACGTGAAACCATCACATTAGAAGGAAATGTCTATGTTGTTACAAAGAAATCCCCATAAATAATCCCAAATTAGAACCTTGGTGTGAAAATGAAGGTCAGGTGCTTCTCAGATAGGGCTGGTGAACACAGCTTAGATGACAGCAATCAGTGCTGGGGGGATTTGTGCTTCTGCTTGCTGCCATATGTTGCAGGGTAGCTGCTGCATGAACACGGTCATTGGCTTCTCCCATGACTAGTGTAAGTAATGTGACCAAAAAATGGGTTTTCTAGGGTCACAACTCATATCATGCCAAGAAAACTTCATGCAGTTGAAAGGACAATATTAGAAACTTCCTTAGTGGAAAATCCCCTATTTATCAGTGATTTAAATTAGGTATCTGTGCAGGTACCTCTTGGTATTTACTGGAAAGTGTATTTTTTTCAGTAATGTGACAGATAAAATTGAAAAGCACAGGGACTGTCAATGCACTCTGCTCCTTTTTTCCCAGCTAGGCTTTTCTGCGCTACTGCTTGACAGTGTAGTAATGAATGCAGTAAATCTGTTTAACTTGACAAGTAATGTATAAATGAAAAAGTGCCACCCCCTCCAAACACACACATGACCATTTTCTAAACTGTGGAGTAATTTAGGTTGATGGCACTGATAGAGGTCCTCTGATCCACCTCCTGCTCGACCATGGACTCAAATACTTCATCAGTTTTCTGACTTTGCATCCTGAGAGAAGAGAACTCTCTCATAACCCAAACTCTAGAGGGGTGAGGTTTAAAACATGTGTTAGTCCTCAGCATTGCCCCTGTTATCTGAAAAAGTCAATGTTTCCTAGTGTTCAGGCATGCCCACAAAGTTCCAGAGAGGATGTTTCCTAAACTATTCAGAAATTTCCCAATGATCTTTGGTGTAGTACATGGTGAAGGATAAGAAAATGGAAAATGCAAATTGACATAGATAAGCAGAAAGTAATGCATATGAGGGCAAAGTGCTTCTGTTATGGACAGAGTGGAAAACTCTGAACTAGCTGATCAGGAAAGGTCTTGGAGCAAGATAATTTTTGAAAATGACAGCTTAGTGCTCAGGAGAGGTCAAATGGGAGGTTAGAAATATAGCTGGGAAAGGCACAGCAAGGGACATGGTGCTGGCTGTCAGCATTCCATGCATGGTACAGCTCTCTTCATTTCAGAAATGAAGTGGAACTGAGAAAGAGACAAAAACAAGGGAGAAGGATGGCCAAAGGCTTCTGTGCAAAGAGAGACTGAGCAGACTAGGACCCTTCAGTTAGGAGAAGACATTGCTGAGAAAGTGTGGGGACTTAGACAGGAAATTATGTCCACTGTCTCATTGGTACAGAAACTACAAAACACTCAGTAAGTTTACCAGGTGGCAGACTCAAAGCAATGGGGAGAGGTTCCTTCATGCAATGCACGATAAGCTGTGAAGCTACTTACTGCAGGACACTGCACGCAATGAGATTTTTCATAGCTCCAAGGAAAATCAAAGCCAAAGAGACATTTTCCCAAGGATTAGTAAATACAAAGGCATCGCTCCCGGCCCCAGAAGTGAACACAGGTCTGTCTTCCTGCTATCCACATCACCACACCTGTGGTTTGACCTGTGAATGCTACAATTACGTAGTCATGGTTGTGCCTCAGAGCTGTAGGTTCCAAAGGAGAGATAGCAAAGATGACTTGCAGGGCCCAGCATCTGGTTCCACACTATCAGCCCCCTGACAGATAAGCCAAGTTTCAGGCTGGCACAAAACTGGGGGGTGCAAATTAACCCATTCCTGACTTCTGAAGAAGGAGAGTGCTTGGGGAGCACCTGACACCACAATGACATAGTTTTAGTCTGAGCTAGGATTACTCAAGCAGGATTTACTGTAACCTTGAACCACAGACTCAGCTGTGCTGGTCAAACCAGATCTGTGAAGTCACCTGGCTGAACAAAACACATGTAAAGTCAAGACTTCTTTCTATCAAAAGAAACAGTTTTCTTGAAAATGCATCCTTTCATGGATCTTTCCAAGCCACAGAAGCAAAAAACAAGTCAACCAGCCCACCCTGGAGAGATGAAATTCCTCCAGGTGCAGGAGGCCCCTAAGTGTCCTGCTGCCAAGGATGTGTGATGAGGAACAGTCCCTCCTTGCATTATAACTCCTTACTCTTTTTGGTCTACACTGCTATATTTTCCACACTGCTTTCTAGATCCTTAATGCCCAAGAACACATCTGCTGGCTTTGTTACTCAAAACCAGAGCTGGAAAAAAAAGCAAAAAACCTCTTTTATTGAACTGCCTGCTATATGATTGAGAAACATAACACCCCAAGATGAGTTATTGGCTCAATTGTCACTCAGGAAATGTGTGCTCTTGGTGCCAGACTGAGTGTGCATAGCACATTTGCCCAGCTCTCTCAACACCTGAAGCCTGATTTTTTTGCAGGTCCTCCAGCTTGCCTTCCACATGCGGTACAGATGCCCCCCAACTTCCCACTGCCTACAGCCTGCAGAACACCAGAAAACCCAGTCTGGCACAGTTTAAACTTACATCTCTGTGGCTTGGTTTTCTTAATTATGTAATGGATGGGTTTGAGAGCACTGGTGCTGCGAACACGAAGCAAACCTTTGAGGCAGCCCCCACAGTTCGTGGCATAGCTGCTGTAACACCGTGTCAATCACTCCAGCTCTGAGCACAGAAGACTGCAGTGCCACTGTTAGATTTCAAATAAAGATCATTCACGGGGGAACTGGGTAATTTCTCTGCATGGAGCTGTCTATTTCAGATGCCTAGAAGAGAAAATGGAACTAAATATCCTTCATTATGTTTAACTCATGTGATTTTTTTAAAAGAAGAAATTTGCTTTAAAATGGTTTTAAAGCTCTCCTCTCTGGAGCTCTGGGTATTTCAGTCGCCTAAGGCTGGGAGGGAAGGGTTCACCATTTGCTTTCCTGCCCTCAATTTCATTGCTAAATGGTGAGATGCAATTAAAAATGTCTCCATGTGAAGACATTTTCCATAGCTGTGAACATCCCTGTGTCACACACAGGTTCAGCACAGATGAGCACAGACCATCTTGCCTCACCCAGACAAGCTCTGTAAAAGTTCTCTGCTGAGCCAAGACAATTTCTTCCCTGCAAAGGCTGGATTTTCCCCTAAGAATCTGGCTCCCAGCATAACATTAAGTGTTCAAGATTTTTCTGAAAGGTTTGGTTTACAATATATGCTGCATCTGTAATGACCTCCCCCTAGGAATCAAATACCTGTCTGTGCAATAATTTTGCTATAATGTAATTAATTGCACCTTCCAAGGCAGGGAACCTCAGTGGATATTGAAAACTTAAATTTATATTAAATCAGTAAAGTTAATTGCCTGTCCATAACAAATGAAAAAGAAATACGTATTTTGGAAGATGGCCACAGGTCTCCAGTCAATATAAATTGAATGTGTTTTTATGTATTTCGGAGCAAAATTTTATTTCAGTACTTTATTGAGTATTCTAGGAATTCCTTGACAAAATACCACTAGGAAATCAGGTTAACCACATATTTCTACAGAAGGCAATGGAAGGTCAAGTTCAATAGAATCAAAAGGGTTCACATCACCATCCCATGGCAAAGGCACTACTTATTTTTTGGGTTTATAAAAAATAATGTAATATGGAAAAATAAACCTAAATTTTATTACATATTTCATTAATAAGTAAAAATTACTATTATAACCTTTATAACCCAGCTACATGCAGAGTAAAATACATACTGGTTTTTAGTTTTCTACTATTCCTCACAGTACTGAGACTTTTTGCAGGAATAAGAACAAAAGTTTGCTCAGCTGACTATGAACTGGAAGGTCAGACCAAATTTAAGTGTTACAAGGTAGTGAATCTCCTGTCACTTTCACTCAGAAAAAACTGTTATCTCTGATTTTGGGTGGTTGCAGGAGAACAGCCTTGCACTCAGGAAATGAACATGTCAAAACCTTTTTTGGCTTGAGAATATCACGAGCCTTGGCTTTTTACCAGATTTTTACTACCCCTTGGGCTGAGCTGAACTGAAAATACTTTTAGAAAAGAATCTGCATCTCTGGAATAGCAGGCTCAAACAAAGCCAGGACATTCAGAGGGAGGCTGAACCAAGATAAGAGAACAGAGGACTTCAATTTGGGTAAAAATACATTTAACTCAAATATTTGTCACATTTGAGAAAATAATTAATTGCATTATAATACAACTTCACTATTTGGGAAGGTACACACACTCAGGTAGTACACAAAACTGCATCACAGAACTTTTGTGACAGTGGAACAGTGCACATGGAAGCCATGAGGAAGGTGGCCTGGGCTTGCACCAGTGTTTTCAGTGGAACTTGGCTTCTCTACGTCCCTTGGATGCTCAAGCTGTCAAAGTCTGCTTGATGCTGCTTACTAAATTCTGCCCTTAAACGAGCACACACAAAACAGAGCAGCCAAACACCAAGAAATATTCCGGGACTTGAAATCTGCTTTCCATCCCTGGGGAAGTGTTTTACCTGCCCTTTGTTTTAGTGCTTCCTCTCTGGAATATAAATCTTGTTCCTTCAGGTAGCAAATAAGCCCCAGATATACACATCCCATCCAACAGGACAGGGCACATCTTTGCATGTGTCCACCTCCTCTCAGGATGAAACGCTGTAAGAATTAAGTCCACAGAAGATCATGCTAATAAGGTAATTGAGTCATGGAGATAGATGAATCACACAAGCTGAGTGCACAAAATGATCACTTTTCATCATGTGATTCCATAAAGGGGAGCTTGGTTGTAACAAAGGGAAAAAGTTATTTCTGATCCTGAATTATGTTACCCCAGTCCAGCTTATTGAAATTGCATGGGTGAAACCAGCAGGAAGAAAGATTATCCAGCTGAAACCAAGCGTCTTCATTATGCATGCAATTAACAATCTCTGATTATAGCACTGGTATCCATAATTAATTAGACTCCACCAAGCTAGACCATTTTAATAATAATTTTATAATTTGGCAATTAATCTATTTTTGTTGATATAGTGTCTACTGTAAAGAGAAACTCTCAAGCCCTGCTAGATGGAGAAGGACCTCAAAAATAGATGAGAAAAGGTGCACTGTATATGTATTTTTCAGCAGCTGAGAACACTGCAAGGAAGAGCAGGTGTGCCACAGAGGTAGATCTTCCAGTCACCTGAAATGTCCAGTTATTAATTTACATATAATAATGTCATTTATAATCAATGACACTCAATCTCAGGAAGGTTTTGCATATCATGAATGGTTACTTATGTTCTGTTTTGCACAGTACCAATCACAGGGTTCCATTTATGGGTTTTTGAAGAACTATTATGCCAATAGAAATAACAGCAATTGTTATTAGTGGCAGAAGGAAGGGATGATACTGAGAGATTGGATAGCAGTGAAGCAAAAATTAGCTCATTCACCACAACAATCTCTCAGATACAAGACTGTGCCTAGAAGATTGTTTCATCATCCCTTCAGAATAAGCGGGTATAAATCCATTCACTATGCCCACTGCAGTAGTTTCTCCTGAGCTTGCCAAAGATCAGAGTTGTGGTTGCAGAGTGCACAGACGGTGTTGGTACTTGACAAAGAGGGTTTGCTTATTGCCTGTTCAACATCATATGGAGAACATGGGAAAGATGCAGTCTAGCCAAGACTGGGCAATACCCACTCCACCCCAGCTCACAATTCCAGCTCAGCCAAGCCTGACCCACACATGCCTGACAGACATGCGGAGCTCAGTCCCAGTGCTGGGAATTGTGCACAGGAAGAAAACCTCTCAGTGGCCTGTAACTGGAATTCAGGCACAGAAAGGTTTTCAACTTATTATTGTTCAACAATAACCTCAGGGACTTGACTCAGAGATCTAAAGGGCAGGCTTTAAAGGACTAGTTTTCTTCATGCCAGAAGCAATCTCCCATAGATAGTTTTCATCTAACCATCCTGTTTTGGAGGCTGAAAGAACTTACTGGATGATTTTCAAGCTGACCTAAGTTCCAAGGCACCATCTTCAACCTGTTTAATTTTGAAGCATAGATGAAACCAAAATGTCCTGCTGTATTCTCACTTCCAAGAATCATGGCTGTGCAAAGAAAAAAAAGCAAAGCCTCTCTTTTTCAGTTCAACAGTTCTTTTATTACAATATATTTTAAATATACCTTTTAGCCAGCAGGTTTTCTAAGACTGTCACCCTTTTCTTTTTTCCTTTTGCTTTCAGGTCTCGGATTCCTTTTCTATAGAAGCTATTAGCTTTGCACTGAGAAATAAAAGGGGGAATGTTTCAATGACAGCAAGATGCAGCACTAGGTGCAATGTTATATTCTGAGTAAATGATACCATTCAAAGGGCAAGCAGAGCATGAATAGCCTTGATTTCCAGAAGAGCTTTTTCAGTACTTAGCAAAGTTTGATAAGACTGCTCTCCTGCCTGAGCTGTTAAGAGGCTGTGTCCCACACCAGCAGGCAGCAATATGGGCTGAGCTAAATGTAACTCATCACCTCATGCAGGGATGTCAGCATTAAATTATGCCTGGGCTCACCACCCCAGCCTTGTGGAAAACTCAAGAGCATCCCACAGTACCACTGTGTGCTAAGGTAGGAGTGCCCAAACTGCACTTTGCACTCTAGAAGGGCTCACAAAGAAGGTTTGTATCAAAGCACTCAGTGACCTACTCCAAGGGTACCTGAAACCTGGCATCCAAGGGTGAAGGCCTGACTGGTGGCTCAGAGCCTCCAAGGATGAAGCTGTGCAGGAAGTGACCCTTTGGAGCAGTTCAAGTCAATGGGATACTCTTCCAAAACTTCAAAACTAAGAGCAGCAGCATCACTTCAGAGAACCATTAGTTTACCTAAAGGGTTTCATCTACCTCGAGACAAGGTGAACTCCAACTTGAGAGTGCTGTCATCTTTGCTTTAAATGGGGTCTGGAGGATCAGCTTAAGTGCAAAAAAAGTACATCCACAGTGCCGAATATGCAAAGCCACCTCCAAGCAAGGAGTTGCACTTCGCCCACCCATTCAAATAACTGTAATAAAACCAAAAGGCAGCCAAAATCCATGAATTTATGTAACTTTTCAGAGCAAGTTATATGAAATTGAAATATAAAAATTGCAGATGATTTGAAAAGAGAAAATAACCCACTTTTTGCTCAAATAACCTATTTTGTTACTGCATAAGATCTATTTTTAACAGATTTTGAAGTATCATATCATTCTTACTTTAGCCAAAATACCATGTTTTAAACCTACTTCTGGTTTTGAAAGTTTTTTGAAAGTAACTTTCAGCTACTTTACAAGCATAAATGTATCAACATGATGGCTTCTTATTAGAATGCCCTTCAACCACCTGAATAACTCAATTTTGGCAGCAGTTCAGACCACACGTCTTGGCAGGCAAACAACCTGGCTATATATCCAAAGCTATCACTGAGCACAGTTTCTGTGGCATGCCAAACTTGAGTACCTGAAAGTGTTCGAGCATTTTAAGAAGGTTAAAATATTGTTGTCAGTTTGTCAATTATATCAGTTCACCAACTACCACAGCTTCAACAAATCCTTAGATGTCACCAGTCTCCTGAAGCTGCTGCCGAATTAGAAAAGGGAGAGGGATGGATCAGCAGAGCCATTGAGGGAGTGAGAGTCACCGTGTCTGGAGGCTAGAGGCTTGTTTACATCATTTTCAGCCTGTTTACTGAACATTGAACTGGGAATCTTGATTGCCCCTGAGGAAATAAATAGAAAATGTTGTATTCTTGAAGTTCAAACTCTTCATGCAGTGCTGTGGAAACTGACACTGTGGGCAGGAGAGGACTTTGATGGGACTGATCTTTCCAAAGATAAATTGGATCTTAAATCATGTTCCTAATCTTCCTGTTGCTCCTCCAGGTCTCTGTCTTCATGGCCCACCTCATCCACCCACAGCCCACGCTGTGGGAGCAATCAGGCCCTGGGCAGGTGATCGCAATCACAGCAGTTACCAAAGCAGCTCTGACACCAGGTTCTAGCTCAGGCCTCCCACCATTTCCAGTCCATCACCCCTCCTTTCATGCTCTGACTGTTCCCCTCAGCTAACTCTCAGACATGTACAAAGTCATTGCTCCAGAGCAGGACCCCCCCCTAGAGAAAACCTTTCCCTTACACATCACCCCTTCTGGTAAGGTTTCACCTGCACCTTTACTGTCCTGCTCATCACCCAGCACTTCCCCTGCATTGGCCCTGGCTGTTCATCTCCTCCCGGCCTCTCTGACAACTGGGCAGCCAGCAAAAGCAGCAGGAGGCCAGTAGAGTTAATGCTGTCCTGTCAAATCTCAAATCATCTGCTTCCAATCCCAGCTGGTGCCTTCCAGGAGAAACAAAACAAAACAAAGAAAATAACCTAGAACACAGAAGCATGAAAATGCATTTGCAAAGATTGAATGATGATGTTTAGTCTCTTGACATGATGAATTTACCCAGAAAAGATGCATCTCAAGCATACAGGAATCTGTTAAGAAAAAGGCACTGCAAGTTGCTGGCAGGCAGCAAGACATTGTGTCAATGACCATTACCCTTCTCGGGTAATATCCTTGTCAAAGACAATAGGACAGTTCTGCACATATAGGATGCAGAAGCAGCCACTGAGCAGGCAAATTCCAACTCATTTCACCAGACATAAAATAAATCCTGAGTTCTTGTGTAGAAATGAAAGCTGGTTTATGACCAAAGCAAAAAAAGAAAGCCCTTCAAATGCCCACTTCAAAGTCTAAAGCTTTCTTAACACTTCTGACACTTTCAATCCTTTTAGCTTTTTGCTGAGTGCAGTTTTAGCAACAACAGGAACAAGGAAATAACACCACCAAATTGGCTTAGCACCACGTGTGAATTCTTATTTACGAGCTACCCATAGCAGCATTTTTATCCCTGGCTCAGCTCGAGCTGCAGCAAGTGAGTCTGAAAGCAGCTGCACATCTCAGGGCTGACAGCAAGAAGGGCACTGCCCCAGCCCAACCCCTGCTCCTCTCTAATGAGGCCCCACACCACTGAGGTGACTTGGTATTGCCATCAAAGTGTCCCTGGGTCAGTGGGGGATCAGGAACTCACTATGCACCAGTATGACCTACTGCTGCCCAGGCCCCTTCTCTTCTATTTCTTACCTTCTGATTTTCTCACCTCACAAAAAGTGTGCTCTTATTGATGTTCCCAACGAGTTTTTTTTCCTGCTCCACATGGCAGCAAAACATTCAGTGATTCCTGAAAGGAGAGCAGGCACTAATAAAGACTGAGCATGAGCCAGTGCCCAGGAGTCAAGGGACCCACACAGGGAGGAGTCGAGAAGTCCTGGTTCCCGCTCCCCAGAGCATATTGTTCTACCAAGAACAGGGGCAGGAGCTCTGGACTCATCTTTGCCCCTGTATTACTCTCCAGGGCCTCTATCTATTACATTTATTCAGCTGGTTATAAATATTGCCACATGAAATAAAGTAGTTTGGGGCTTTTTCTCTAGCTGACATTCCTCATGTTTTCCCACATTTCTTATGCCATGTGGTAGGGGAGGAGATCCCACAAAATCCATCATCCTTTTTCATGGATTTTCAGCAAGATACACAGTGACACAATAATTAAGACCTCAAATCTACATTTTGGCAAGGTTTTCAGTGGATTAATTTGAAATACATAGCAAGGTTATATGTTAATGATTTTTTTTCAGATTATTTTATAAATCACACCACTCTCTCCAGAATGATGGAGGGTCCTATTTTTTACTCCCTCTTCAGTTTCCAATCACTTGCTGTTGCCCCAAAATATTTAGAGCTGTTGTAATATCTCTTCCCAATGTACTAAAATACAATCTACCTGTTGCTACTGAAAGACACCAAAGACAAAGTGATTGGGTTTTTTGTTTCAATCTAGGAAGGAAACTTCCAGGACCATAACAATAAATTATAAATAACATCCACTCTGGTGCACCTGACAATTGCAAGCCATAAAAAAGTAAAAAGATCCATAACATGCTCCAACTAATTTATGATCTTTCATCTAAAAGACTGAAGGCCTCAGATATGGCAATGTGCAAGCACATTAAAAAAGTCAACCAAAAAACCAAAAAACATCCCATCCAAAAACCCAGAAGAAATGAAAAGTATAATTTTCCCAGTGTTTCTGTAGGATTAGAGAGTCTATTACGTAACAGAACTGAGACGACCCTAAAAAAGACTAAGCTGTAAAAACAAAAATTGATAGTGCTTGCTAGTTTGACCTGAAGATAAAATTTTTCCTGGTCTTAAACCTCCTGACTGGATCCAGGGGGCTGTGTATCTCCATTTCAGCCCTGTCACACAATAGGATTTTTTTAGGATAAGTATTTTGTTCATAATGTAAATCAGGCAGTTAGTTCCATCTTACGCTAGGAAAGCTGTTCTCTATTTGCTTAAACTAAGGAAACTTGGCAGTGTGACTAAGCTGAGACTCCCAAATATGTTTCATTTTACTGTGAGTCATTTTTAGCATGCAGAAGTCCTGGACTAGCCTGTTAAAATTGGTACAGCCCCTGCCCTGTGATGTGCATGGGAGACACATAAGGCACGTATAGTTGGACAGAAGGAAAGAGCAGAGTGAAACAAGCCAGCACTAGGATTGTCCACAGGTCACTCTCTGTACAACCAGCACTGCTTTATTTTAAATGTCCCAGCAGAGAAGATTTTACTGGGGAATCAGAATGCAAACAGTAAGGGAACTTTTTCACTATTTGTCTGGAGCTCCTCTACACACTTAGGAGACATTCAGCAAGTAAACCTCCATAGATAAGTCCACAAGTTCTCTTAAACCAAAGGAGAAAATGTAAAGTTATTTGCAGGAATAGTTTATCCAAGAGGTCAGACATTCAAGGAACAAAATCAAGCTCCAGTTTGGCAAGACCAAGGGATTTTTCAGAATTGCATTTATTTCAAGAAACCTGGAAAAAGTCCAAGTAGGGTTGTTTTACTAAAAGCCGGAGAGAGAAAGACCTCATCTGACCTGCAAAATCTGAGTGCTGCTTGTGTATCATGAATGTTAAAACGAAAATGGCCTGTGGATGCCGTGCCAGAGAGAACTCAGTTTTCAGCCCGAATAGCCAGTACCCATTTTCATTAATCCAAACTGATTTATGAATCCAAGCTTCATAGTAAGTAAAGTAGAAGTCTTCCTACAAATTCAAAAGCAAACCACTTTCCAATCTCCTGTCATCTGTTTAAATTATGCTGACTGCCATAGGAAGCATACCCTTTAGAAATAACAGATGATTAAACAGCCTGCCTCACCTGTAAATAAGCATGGAATTTGGTGTGTTAGACATGTTATTTGCTTTGCTCCTACCAGTCAAGCTCAAGTCCTGTGACTATTTATCTACCAGAGAGCCTCCAGGTTTTTTTCATTTGAAATAAATGCCAAATGACAAATTGCTTTTGACTCCAGAGATTTGGAAACCGAACTGCTGCCACACATGTAAGCTTTTTGCTGGGGAGCCATCTGCAAGGCAAACACAAAACTCCAACATTATTATTCCAACCCAGCATGAAATACTGCAAAATACAAACTCAGCCTCCAATTTCACTCCTACTAATACACACACAACATGACACTGAAATAAAAATGTTCAGCTGTGAATATTTATGTCTTATTCTTAGCTCCATTGTGTTTAGAGGCTTAGTACACCTTTGGTTGCTTCTCATCCTCCAAACAGACAACACAGAAAGACTTTTTTGTGCCAGTCACATACCAGCATCTGCAAGACAGAAGGAACATGGCAAAGGTACACAAAACGTAGGAATAGGTTTGCTGGTTCTTGCTGCAATTCAAACGGATGTTTAAAAAATGTTATTAGTTTTACTGATTGGAGGATATACTTTCAAGAACCATCAGATTTCTTATGTCTGATAGTCTAACTTGTCCTGTCACGTCTCCAGCCAAAATTGCAGCAAGGTGCCAGTGGGCTCCAGAAATCTCTGATGCTTCAGTTGTGTTTCTTCACCTATGGACATTGGGCAAATCATGCAGTTCTGTCAGACAGTTTTCTCTGAAGACATAGGAAAAATCTTTCTGAACCTCCTCATTAAAAAAAAAGCACTACCTGGCAAATCTAACATGGTTTACGTTATTAATGGAAAATAAGAAGAAACCATGCCTTTCAGACACTAACATAAACATTCATTATTGTATCTCTGAGTATAACTTGGCGAATTGCATAAGCTCTGCTAGAAAAGGTGCATAGTAATGAAATAAACTAGTGCAAATTTGATCTGAGCAGTAAAAATTAATTATAAAAGCAATATGTGACTGCCTTTACTAAACAATTACAGTATTGACAGAAATAATGGTTGCAACAGCTCTGCAGTAACTGACAACTATTTCTTGAGGCACCACCATAAAACACTATGCATTAAAGATGTTGCAAAACAACAACTTTTGAAAAAACTGAATGTACGCTAAAATACAGAATCTGAATACAGAGATTAATCAAGAGAGGAAAGTCTGTGTTTTAGCAGCTGTCTTCTTTCCCTCTGATTTGGATTTAAATACTGTCCTGGAGGACACAAAAGTCGAAACATTGCCAGAAAAGGTGTATCTGATATAATTAAAGGAACGACTAGTGACATACACAATTTCTCCACATGTCTGACCATGAATCTTGTTCACAGTGACTCAGGTACACTAATTACGATTTCAGGGAGGAGACACCAGGACTATCCATGCTGTCCACCAGAAGTTTTTACATCTAAGCTTTATCACTACCAAGCACTTTTACAAACTTTGTGATTCTACTTGAATTTTTTAGATTTTCCACAGAGAAATGCAAAGCTGACAGTGTGATCCTAGTAGGATTTTTTCCACTGCCACTTCATTGATGTCTACAAATTGACTCACAGCTGAAGGCACCACATAAATCTGAGGGTTTGTTTGTCCAAGGCACTGGCAACGTCCCCATCACTAAATGGGGATTATCCAAATGGCTCACAAATTAACATCTCTTAACAATTTGACATATTTAACCTTGTATTAACCCCACTGTTTCACAGAATATTATACATATGAGGAATTACAGCACAAAGAAGCCAATCCTCAGGTCCTGGAAAAAGGACACTAACAATAATTTACCATTATGTGCCATTGCAATGCCCAGCTTTCAGTACAGAGTTTAGCTCCCTTTTGACTCAGCAGTCTTTTAGCTACATATCTTACGAGCATTTTTTGCTATAGCACCAAAGTAGAATTTCATATTCAAGTACATGGTCACTGGGATTCTTAAGCTTTTATCAGCATCACTGTTTTCCTATGAAAAGCATCTGTTTGATTACACTTAAATACAACTTTGTGTAACAAAGCCAACTTATCCAGCACTCCAGAATTCTCTGTAGATCTGTCCCCTTATCTGTACAGGTCTTTCTATAGTCTTTGTGTGAGTTGCAAGTTTTCTTCTGGCTTCGAGCTCAGTACCAAAAATACTAAGTAGTGCTGGTATTTGTGTGGAGCTTAGAAGACTCTCATGAGACACACTTTAATCTGGCAATGATTTCCTATGACAAGCTTCTAGACTTACGCAAATTCAAGACAATTTAAGATGCTTTTAGGAATGTTGCTCCAAAAATATATCTTACATGATACTCATGTCTTGCTTTCCACGAGCAATCCAGAGATGTGTGCTGGAGAGTCTGGCTCAAAGTACAACTGCCACAAAAAAAACCGGACCCAGGTTTGATATGTATCAAAATAAAGTGAGCAGAAGTGTGAACAGGGTGGGAGTGAGAGCTTTTACACAGACAGTGAGTGCCAATTAACAGACATCAGAAGTTTGAGGCAGTGTGAGGCAGGCGCCCCCAGCGCCCCCACCCACCACGGGCTCTGCTCTGCCGGGACTCACTACAAGCGTGAGCCAGAAGCAGTCGGGGCTGTGGAGACAACGGAGTGCCAACCTGAGATTAGCAGGAATAGGAAAAGAGGGCAATGAGGATGGTGGGATTGATTTTGGGCTCTGGTCTGTGGACATGGGGTGAGAGAAGAGGATGGAGTTTTATATCCAAACATTTAAAGGATGGATGATGTGGGAAGCACTGCTTTGAGGATGTGGCACAGCAGGGATGGGACCTCCCAGTATTCAAAGCCAAAAGCTTTTTCTCATAAGTAATTACAAGTCTTTCTCCCTTCCTTTTTTTTCAGATAAATATGATTCTTTTTAGCTTCCACTAATTAGCTGGATACTAATTTATTAAATGTGTACATTCTTGATAGTGTAGGGGTACCTTTGCAATCCAAATGTCAAGTGTCAGATACAAATGCCTCTCAAAAATTAAAGAAAATGCAGGTGCTCCCTTCCTTTTGTGTGCAACATTTATAATGGCAGCAAAAATGAAAGCAGATTTGGTTGACGAGATGTAGCATGAAATATTGAAATCCCCCTTGCCCTGGCTTGCCAGCCAAATAAATCACAGGCCATTTCATTGACTCCCTGTCTGAATACAAAAACATGACAGGACAGCACTGGGAACATCTAGTAAATCTCATTAAACGCTTCCACTGATAGCATAATAACATGCAAAGCATATTCTAGCTGCCACACTGCACTGAGAATCAGAATTCCTCTCTCCTGATTTTTGTAATGCTGAGCCTTGCTTCAATAAAAAGAAAGATACTATCATCATTTTGTTTTAAAATACTGGCTCACCCTGCAGGACATATATTTTCAAAACTCAGCTTTTCTCACTCTCGTTTTTGGGACACATCATTTGTTAACCTTGCACTGCTCTCCTGACAAGGTGAAAACTCATTAACCACCTCTGTATAATTTAAACACACAGCTTTGTTACTATGCTGGCACCACCCCACAGGGACGGCTGGGTTCCTGTAGCAATAGCTTGTTCTCATGGCAGGTATGTCCTCAATAGCTTTCTATGGGACAGAAGATAATTACCTGCCCAGTAAAAGAATCACAGTACCAGAAAATCCACAGAAACTCTGTATGAACTTGTATAAGGCATAATCACCTCACCCAGGACTGTCATAGAGCAGAAAAAAATAATGCTGCTCTTGAGTTTCCCTTTTCATGTTATCTGAACAGTCCCCATGGGAACGATTCCTCTCCCTGTCTCTCCCAGTACCTTATGGTACAAGAGAGAGAGAGAGGCACACACAAGAACTTTTAGCTCTCACGTCAAACACTTTTCTTCCCTCAGCAGCCATTTCAGTGGTAGACAGCTTCTCAAAAGTGATTGTTCTTAATAATCCCCAGGAGAACAATTTCAATGCTGGCTATCTCTAATACTTTATATCACTGTCCCCTGGAGGAGGCAAAGAAACAGTAACATTGCTGCAGGGAGATCAGGGAAATGGACCCACCGGTTTGGAGCCACCTTCCTCAGCACCATGGCTACATCCAGCTGATCCCTAGTCACATCTGCTTAATGTGGGCTCCTGGTGGTTACCTTTCACCCCTCTGCCAACCTTCCAAGTGTTGTTCAAAGCCTCATGGCACCAGGGATGAAGGCTCCTTCAGCGAGGATCACTGATTTACATCCACTTTACAGAACAGGCTTTTATGCCTGCTCATTGCTCCAGTTGCTGGGTGCAGCCAGCACCAGCAGATCTATGAAGTCACCAGAGACCCACCAGGCTTCAAGAGCTTGTGGTAGCAATATCTGACAGAAAAATCAGGACTGCATCATTTAATTTATGATAGTGTTGGAGGGGAAGGGGAAGCAGCTTAGCATGGTAGGCACTGGGTAAAGGCATTAGCAAATGAAAGCCTCTGGAACCCTTACATCAGATTTCCTCACATGCATTTATTTCTAGGCTGATGCTAAGCAGGATCTGTCTGCTTTCCAATTTCAGTTTGAATGATGCCAAAATCTTTTGAGTGCAACCCAAGGAAGTCAAAGTGGCAGATACTCATTTCACTAAAGAGAATATAGTCTAGGAAGCTCTCTAGAGTGCAATAAAGGCCTATGCAGAGAGAACCCTGAGATGCGGTTTGGTATTCAAAATGCAGAGGGCTTCTGGTGTTTGGCATGTCCCCCACATTGCCACCTCCCATGTCTCAGGTGCCACCTAGAGCTGCTTGCTATCCACTCTGATGAAGATACAGCGACAGTCCAGGGGCAACAGCAAGAAAGCAAGAAGAGAAAAGAAAATTGAGTCTAGCATTTAAAGAGCCAAATTCACCAATTTTTTCTCAGCATAATTAAAATGGTGTGAGACAATTTTGAATAGATCAAATATGGTTCACCTTACCCCTCATATCCACCTTTATGTCATTGTTATAATCTTCCACCACAAAACAACTGAGGCCTTGTTAGTCCTTGCCATTGCACCAGAACCCTTCCTTATTTTTCTTTCCTGGTCCTTCAGATCAGGACCTGACCACCTGCTTAAGGGCTGCCTAGATATAAGCAAGGCTTGCAAGACCTAGGAACCTCATTTCTCACTATGTTTGCCTGTGTGTAAGGCTCTGGGTGGGAATAAATCCACGCTTCTGGCCCACACCTGGAGCACTGCACCAGCTCCAGGGGCAGCACAGCAGCCAGCCTGTGGTCCATGCTGACAGGGAGATACCTGACTCAAACCTCCACAAGTTAGTGGCAACTCTCCCACTAACCCAGGTGGAGTCTGGATCAGCAACATTGTGGGACAATTATGGAAGTAATCTACGTGGAAGACTCCAAGTAAATGATTGCCAGTGAATGAGGAGCTGATGAGCAGAAGGGAGAGATTGCAGTAGGAGGGAAAAAATTTAGCAGAAGGAGCAACCAGTCAACCGTGGTAAAGTAGAATAAACAAAATTCCTACAGGATGATACATAGATAACTTCTCATGGTTTTCCTCTCTGTAATCCCCTCCTTGCAAATATCTTTTATTCACATATAGCTTACACTGGTACCCATTTTACCTCCAAATCTGGACTAATACAGTTCAGTTCCATGCAGCAAGCCCACTTCATAGCATAGACAATACAAAGAAAAATCTATTTCTCAGTTCCCTCCCAGTTCACATTTTGTGGATCCTTCTCCGGGATTACAAAAGCTGTCTCTGTAGCCACAGCAGCAACTTTTACCGTGAAAACTGATTCTTAAGGACACATTTAATGCTGTTTATTTGGCATTAGTTTAGAAACTGCCTTTTTTTAGGAAGATGACCAAATCTCTAGGCAGCTAATGCCAGTGAGGCCTTTTACAGCAAATCAGTACATGGAAACTGCTGGTAGAACTACATGGAGGCTCATGCCAGAGATGTATTCAGCAGAGCCAGCGGCTAAAGGAGACACTTAAAGGAGGAGGCTAGAAACCTCCAGTCCAATGAGAAAGAAAGAGAACTCCAAAGCATCCTAGACTAGGCTGAGCTCTCTCACAAGGTACCTGCCTCTTCCCTCACTCTGGAAGCCAAATTTTGCCTAATACAGACCTGTGTTTAGAGGAGACCTGGAAATGGATCTTTTGAAATGGACTGGCTGCTCAGTAACATGAGACTGAGCAGATGAAACCACTGGTATCATTTTTCCTTTTAATCATCTAGTTCTGGGGTGCTGGAAATAGTTGATGTGGGCACTTGCTCATGCAGGCAAACAGGGAAAACTTTGGAGGGCAGTAGGGTCACCCAAGCACCCAGATTATCAGGGGGTTTGCCACGATGGGGCAGGTCCCACAGGTCAGGACCACGCTCCACAGAAGCACCCAGGGTCACAACTACCCTAAGATGGTCAGGGCTTTGGGGAGCTGGAGACCTGCACTGCTGCATGGGGGCTGCAATGGGGCCCTGGCCCAAGGGCAGGATGGGGGAGGTCCTGGAGGAGGTCAAGCAAGGCCACCAGAGCCTATGAGCGCCCTAAGGACCCTGACAGCAGCTAGACTGTAAATATTCAAGGACTCCAGCTTCTTCAGACTTCATTAAAACTAATGGGATGAAATCACACCTATTCATAATGTGCCTTGCCCTCCTTTTCTAAAAATTTAAAAGTCTCACTGTAAGCAGAGCCTTGAGAACAGCTGCAAGCGTGGCTTGTTATGAAGAACGCAACCTGCAGTGCTGTAGGCTAGTGCAATTACCTAAATCTTTACTACTGCTGCAAATTACTCTCATTTGTCAATGTCCCCATCTTGTCCAATCCATGATATGTTATCACTACCTTTGGATTTGAATATTCCACAATGCCACATTTGTTGCAGAAGGAATCTATTAAAAAACAACATGAAATTTAGAGAAGACTTTTGATTACAGATAGCCTATGTAATACTACATTAACACTCATCAGTTTCCTCTAATTCTTTCCTGCTCCCTTGTAATATGCATGCAGACACTGTGTAAACAGGAGCTCTATCAGAACAAATGATTCTGTTTCATTCCTCAAGCACAGGAGACAGATTCTCACTCCATAAATTATTCCATTTATAAATTATCCTATAGGTTAATAGATGTTAGAGCCTGAAGGGACTTCTGGCATCATCTAGCCTGTATTAACTCTGTGTAACCATTGCATATTTTAGGTGTAAAATTTTATTCAGTGACTCCCAGCAAAGAAGAAATTATTCTCCCAAACTTAGTGCAGTTGCAGATCTTTGAGGGGAAAAGTACGAAGGAGATAAATATTCTTTTGCCCTTAAAAATTACTTTGAAAAGGATATTTCCTTGGTATATAAATCACCAGTAGTTAAAGGCAGATTACATTTATAATAAATTATACATGTTATATGTTATCAAAGTGATTTCAGGCTTCACTCCACAAAGGCACTTAAGAGTGAATAGCTTTAAACTCATGAATTTCCTTGTAGGTTTCCATGGGATCACTCCCGGGCTTCCAACAGAGCCTGCATGTAAGAGCTTGCTAGAATAACTCTTGCAAAAGCTGACTGAATACATCTATAAAACAGCACCAGATGAGCTTCAGTGTGAACTAATACTCCAGACTCTAATAGCTGCACTGCAGCAAAATGCCTTCAAGGCAGGTCGGGAAATATTATGGTGTCTATATATCACACCCAGCTGATTTCAAGTTGTCTGTGAGCATGGTGATATCCCATTAAAAAAGAAAAAAAAAAAACATCAGCCCTGGTACATGACATTCAGACTTGAAAATCTTAGATTTTGCTAACAGTAATCACAAAACAATGCTCATTTCTGCAGCATATGACAAGAAATATTTGGTGTCTGTGGTACATACTGAGCAAAGACTGGCTTTTAAATAGTGACTACAGCAGCTGTGGATGTTTGTTTAGCTGAAGCCATCTTCATTTACCTGCCCTTCCAGAAGGCAGCATTGTCACAACAGCTGTGTCATGTCATAAGCTCAACTTCAAAACAACAGTAATTGGAATCCATGGGAAGCACCTGATACTTTCAGGAAAACACAAAATTGTGTCAAAGCACATCAAAGAAAAGTAAGTTGCACATGAAAGATGTCAAAGTAATATCAATGTAGACAAATAAGAAGGTGAAAGATGAAATGCAGCAAACATTATTGTCAGCTTTTGGAAATAGCTGCAGAATATTCAGGTGTCTGAAAAAAATTTAATTGGAACACTGAGAAAGGAACAAATTAGCTCACCAGCAAGTTAGGTATGAGCTAGGAACCTAACTAAAACTAGCAAGACTGAATAATATGGCTTCAAGGGGTACTTTATAGAATCTATACAACAGTGAACTGATTTTGGGATACCTTCAGGTAGACTATTCATCTACTCTATATCTTAAAGAACATCCTTTATTTCCTTGATTTGTGCTACAGGTTTGCCCCCACCTCTGATGCTAAAGATCCTTTTATCATGAGGTCTGAATCAATTAATTAAGCCTCTGAAGAGCACCAATAAGATGCTGATTATCTTCCACTCAGAGCAGAGCCTGAAAAAAACTACCCTAGCAGTACTAATGACAAGGCTCCTCCAAAACCAGTAGAGTTGTTTTTCTTTCCTCCCCTCCTGAGGCAGCAGTGAATGGGATACTTGCACTAAAAATTATGAAACAGATTTCTCAGTTAAGATTTCGTCAGTTAAGGTACTTCCCGAAACCTTTGGTTTTGCAGTTGTAACTTGAAAAGAAATTGTTCCAAACCTCTAAAAAGATTTGTTAGTGGCTATGAAGACAATAAATACCTACATGAGGCATACCAAGAAGAAAAAGGAATGCCTTCACTGAGTGAAACAGCCCCATGCCACTTGCACCCCACAAGCAGCAGCAGTGCACAGGGTGGTCCTGAAGGGCATCTCTGGTTCAGCAATGTTTGAAGGGAGTTCAATCTGTGTGCTCCAAGACCAATTTTTGATGTGAACCAAAGCATGCTAAGGGGGCAATTGCTGCCAATGCACAATTTTACTTTGCACAAAAATATAACTGGCATATTGCCCGCAGGCACCAGCCTTTTCTGCTGGATTCAAAAGCTGAGCAGCAAGTTAATGCTTCTGTTAGGACTTGAAAACAGGTTTACTAAGGTTCTTTGGGATTTCTAATGTAAGTTCAATATACAGAGGGAAAGATCAGGCCTTCAGGTGTTTTACTGTAGCAAGCTGCTGTTGAGTTCTGAGTGTCAAGGTAGTCACAGAAGACTTCAGCAACATTTTGAAACTAGAAAAAGAAATCAATCCTCTTCAACTTTTGTACACATACTGAAAGTCTAATAAATGATCTGAGGTGAAAAAATTAAAAATAATTAGGATGGAGACAAGAGTTTGAAATTGAAGGACATGAGTACACAAAAAATTAGGAAAATTGAGGAAACCATTGCAAGGGCTCATTTTCTCACTATAAAATTCAGCAGAACTTGGAGGACTGAAACCTTTGGCTGAAGGATAGAAACACAGTGAGAACCAGAGGTGCAAAAAGCCGTGAGTGACCTGCTTTGAACTTTGAATCCCAAAAAGGAAAAGAGCAATACAGAACAGAAACTTCTCTAGTAGTAGTAGGTCCTACAATCTCCTTGGCCCACATCTGTTTCCTGCAGTTAGTTTGTATTTTGGCACTGAAGCATGCTAATTGCCCAAAGAATTGTTTTGTGCAGGTATCTAGACACAACCAGGGTTATAAACATTTTGGGGTTTTGTCATTTGGTTGCTTCTGAGAACGATTTTCCTGGCTTTGCAAAGACTAGTCCATATCCAAACTGGCAAAGTCTCCACCACTAAATGAGATTACCCAAATGGCTCACAAATCAACATATTTTAACAATTCAAACATATTTAACCTCATATTACCCCCACTGTTTCATATACTTATGAGGAATTACAGCACAAAGAGGCTAATGCTCAGATCCCGGAAAAAGGACACCAACAATCATTTACCATTGTGGGCCATTGCAGTGCGCAGCTCTCAGTACCCTTGTCCTCCTGATGGAATATGGACCTCTGATGGTCTGATCGCTTGGATACCTCACGATGGGGGTGCACCCAAGGCAGCAGGGAACTGCACAGGGCAAGGAATAGCCTCCTGGTATAAATCCTGCCTTCCTTCTATGGCAGCAGAGAGAAACCCCCAAGCTTCCCTGAAGGTGATGATGGATACACACTGAAGAGGTACACAGCAAGAGATCTCCATAATAGTAATCGGGATAGATGAGTAGCCTTTCAGGGAGCTGTAGAGAGAAGTGGCACATAGAATAAAACAGACAGAGCAAGTTACACACAAAGCAGAATCACATCAGTCCCTCTTGTCTGTCTTGTCCTGTGCAGTTTCCTGTACCAGGACTGATACCCCACATGCTCCCCGTGTGGCGGGATCAGAGCAGTACATTTATGCAGTGGGTTTCTAGCTGCAGTCCTCCGAGATACTGTGTTTTCAGATACAAACATCACTTTCCTACCATGGCTAACTTGAATGTACCTTAGCAACATGGCCAAAAATGAAAAGCCTCAGGTGCACGGATGAATTACCAGGCAGTGAGGAGTCGCTGGGTGTCAGCCACCCTGCAGTGGCTGTCTGCACTGATGCTGTTAAATGTCTGCAAGGAAAGACTTGTGGCTGCGATTTATTTCTGCCACAGACTGTGTGCACAGTTGCAGCTCATCAGCTGATAGGAGGTAATTTCTTTCCCATTTTCATCCTGCCTGTAGTATTTTGCTGGCTGATTTGACAGGTCCTGTGCAGACAGAGGCTGTGGATGGCTGGAAGCTTGTTTCTATAATTTCCCACTTCGCTCCTGTTTCAAGGACAGCCTGGCAGTGTGTACACACAGACGTGGGTCTGGCAGGCACTGGTTGGCACAGGGCCCAGGGAAGCACCCGTGGAGTGGGAAGAAAACATTGACTATGATTTAGTGGTTGGACAGGGGTAGGAAAAAACAGGGCATAGAGAGAAAAATTATTCAGATGCTTCTCAGTGGAATGAGGACAATGAGGGTTCACAGAGGTTGGAAGATAATAGCTGATAGCGTGGCTGTGGTTCTGAGGGTGTTGACTCAAAACAAAGGAAAAAGCTCACAAAGGACCCTCACCTCACTCCCCATAAAAGCAGAAAGATACTGGGAAGAGAAAGGGAAGAAAAACCTGCTTGCTGTCTTTGTTTTCTTCTTTTTCTCTGAAGGCTGGTACAGTATAATAGGAAATTTAAAGCACACTGAAAAGAAATTTCAGCAAAGTGCCTTCTCTGAGAACAACCTGTGAATTAACTTGAAGGCTGAAGTTCAAAAATATTTTACTGCTATACCTTTTTACTCCAAAGGCTTCCTACAACTACTCAGCGTTTCAAATCAGCTTATTTCAAAGCTTACAGTACTACCTTGTTACAGTTCCCATTTGAGCCTAGTTAATGTTTGCAGTAATAGGAAAATAAATTGTTTCAGCAAGAAAATAGCTACTGCAGATATTAGCTTGCATTGTAAAGATGATTGGGTCAAAGAACAACTTCCCCAGAGGGAAAAAAATAAAGAGATGCAAATAAAACCAGAAACAAACAGAAACGTGCATCACATCTTTATCCTGGCAACCAGCATGAAGGTTCAAGAAATCTGCACCAAATGACATCCAGCTCAAGGTCCAGCATTTTGTCTGTATTAGTTAGCTTTTTTGATTAAAGCTTTGAAGTTTTTTCACCATCATGTTTTGAGTGATTGGGACACGCCTTTCACAAATTAAAATGTCCTTTTTTTCCTAAAAATGCTGGGTTTTGATGGATGGCAGGTCACATGTACTTCAACAGAAAAACTGGCACTCTCTTCTTACTCAAGTTGACTACATAAAACAGCATAGATCAAACCAAGCAAAGTCTCATGGGCACAAAAGACAGGGAAACACACACACTCCAGGATTTGCTGGATTGTTTATAAAATATGATTACTTCAAATAGGTAGTTTCTGTAGCAGCTCATGGACCCTCTGTATAACTGAGATTCCTGTTGTTTCTTTTTTTATTTTTTTCCATTTTATCTCCTGGGTTTCTTAAAATATAAGTTGGATATTTCTGCTTGTTTGCCTTCCCTCCCCAAACACCAACAAAAATTCTGGAATTGGCACTAGCACTCTGGATGCATAAAGAAACAACTTTTCAAATTAAGCCATGCAAAATAAATTTCTCTTGGGGTCTTAATAACCACAATATCTTTCAAACATAAGGTAAAAACTTCATTAAAAAAAAAAAAGCTTCAATTTGTACATATCTGCCTTATTCCCTTACTGAAGACAAGATCTCAAATTCTCAAAGCAACAAAGGTAAAGGCAGCTATTTAGTTATCTGAATTTGTTTATCATCATTGTTTACTATTTATATCCCAGTGGCATTGTATTATTCACAGTGCAATTTAGATGAAGACAGTTCCTCTGCATCACACAGCTCACAGAGATAACTGTAGCTAATAAGAAAAGGGAAGAGTAAGATGGTCTCAATCTCTCTGCCTCAGTTCAACACCTTTAAAAGAATGGCATTTATGCTCAGAATTCTTGGTCACACGTCTACCATGGAAAAAAGCAATAGCAAAACATTTAAGTAGCTAGACACTTTTACAGACTTCAATGGAGACAATTTCAGCACTTCTAACGTCACTGTTGTATGTGAAAAACATATTATTACAAATGTGGGCTGCATGTTCATGGGAATCCCAACGGCTGAAAGACAGAGGGAAAAGAAGACAACCACAATTTATTACTAAATAAACTAGAAAGCACCTTGTGTTTTGAAGGCTGTTCTCACAAACTTTAGATGTACTAATCATGGTTTCAAATATTTGAGGTTGCAGGCTTTGCCCCTGCATTTTTTACCGCTGTCTGTGAGTAGAGCAGCAATCTCATCATTAACACAGGTCTTTATGTTATTCTGCAATATGCCAAGAGCTTCATCCTTAAAGTCCATAGATTTGAAAGTATGAATCAGCAAAATTCTCACATTTTGCTATGTACCACTCTGTCTTGGGAGCTGCCATTTAGTTAAGAGAAGATAGATGTACTTTGCTCCAGAATACATCACTATGAGAAAAAGCCACATAAACACTAACTGTGTGGAAGAGAAGACCAAAAAAAAAGCAACTCAGAGTCAAGCTGTGTAATGAATCTCCATAGGAAACATATATGTAATTAATTAAAGATTAAAAGAGAAGAACAAAAGCTTCCAGCTAGGTCACAATAAAAAAACAATAAAAAAAAAATAATCCAAGAGGCCAACTCACCAACTCAGTACATGAGGGCAGCTTCTCTGATCAGCTAAACCAGAGATTACTTTCACTGCTACCTTAATACATCTCAAGAATTCGCAGGATAAAATCTGCCCGAAAGCTTAATTCTCCCTGCTGTCAGAACTTTCTCATATCCTGCCTTTCATATGTGAACTAGGTCCTCCCTCACCAAGCCACTGTGGCCTTAAATGCCTCTAGACTGAGCTCTATTATGTATTCCAGCTGAGCATGCCTAGTAAACAGATACATGAGAGATACATGAGCCAAACTAATGATCAGGTTTATCAAAACCTGCTGCACTGACATCTCCGCCCTTCTCACACATAACACCTGTTCTCCAGCTCATCTGGTTTGGGGAGATTTTTTCCCCCATCCATCTAATATACCTTTCACTGTCTTCACTGGTAAGCCCTGTGTTGCATCATTGTGTAGTAAGCAGCACAAAATTATACTTGCCAACACTGAGCTATTAATTAAGTTAGCAGTAGTGGGATAATAACAGGACCCTGGCCCAGTACAGTTTTCACCTGAACCAGCTGGACACATTTACCTAAAGGAAACAAAGGCCACTATTCCAGCATTTTATGTATACATGACTTTTATTCATGGCACAATTGACCATTTCTACTATTACAGACAGTGCTGGACAGTTTTATTTGAACAGCTTGGCAGGGAACAGCAGACAGGCATGCTGTTGCCCTGTAGTGGCAACGGCTCCCTGCAAAGCTGTAATAAGCATGCTGTGACAACCAGTAATGACACCAGCCAGAAGACATCTGAAAAATAATATTGAAGTGAACAAAATATTTAACTCTGCAATTTCTTAACTGAGAACCTGGCACTGAACCCAGGTCAGCTGCCTGCTGAAAGCAGGACCCTGTGCAGCTGGACAGGGCTGGACAGGGACATTTCAGCATGCAAAGAATGGTGTGTAAAGACTGGAGGTTTGTTTCCTTCTCTAGAAAGCAGAAGACTGTCCCTTGCATGCCACACATGATGTATATTTGCACAGATATGTATTAAAATATGTCTGCATAAAGTAACCTGCCTTTCTCCATCTCTCCCAGTCAAGAGATATGGAGAATGTGTGTTCATCACAGAGCCAAGGTGCCAAGTAAGGAAGTGGAGTATTTGTAACCTTCTCCTTTTACGTAAAAGAGCTTAAGCTATGCATATTTTCTATCTTTTATACTTTCATGCTACATTTGCAGGGAGGATTTTTTCGTTCCCTGTGTCTGGACATCTTTTATGGAGGAACCAAGCATTTCTCTTAAATTTGACCTTAATTCTAAAGCAATCTGACTGTTTGAACAGGGGTTGAAAAAGACTAATGAGGAAAACACAGCAGCTTTCTAGAACTTGTGTCCATCCAAGCATTTCACTCAGCATTGGCTCTTGTCACAGCCAAGCAAATCCCAGTCACCTACTCCCTTACCAGCTCAAGGATATATCCTTCAAAAGATGCATAATCAGGAAAATAACAAACTGCAACATTTAATCTCCCCATCCATGCATTCTGTACATACCCATCCAAGGCACTGAATCCCAACAACCTTAAAGTTAAAAAATACTTATTGATTTCTGGGTTTGATGTCTGAGGCAGCACTTCAGCACTTCATCAGGGACCTGCTCAAAATTACATAAACAGAGAGAATAAAACAAAAGGCCTCCAGACCCCAAGGACTGGCTGAGTTCTCCCTTACAGCAATTTTGTGATCCACAGTTACACCTTTCATACAGAGCTACTGGCACTTTTTGAAGATTAGTTTACATCTTGACAGCTCCAGCTGGGTCAGTGCTACAGACCAAGAGAAGCTGAGAAGGTCAGGGCTTCTCTCAAAGTCTTGGTTGTTTCAAAAAGTCTATAGCCAGTTTTACAGAAATAGAACGCTCCCTTCATGAAGTACTGCAGTACAGACTATTTCCTCTTAATTTGTGAGGACATACAGACTTTTGATACTTTCTTTCTCATGTATTCCATCCTGTCTGTATCAGAGATTTCCATTACTTTTCGCATGGTTCTCACTTAAGAGTTTAGACTTCTTTCAATCTCATTGTAAAGACAGAAGAGCAGATTGCTCTCTAGGAAAATGCACATGAAATAAAACGTGCTTTCCCTGAGCCACACAGCCCATTCCATGGAGAACGAAGCTAAATGCCTCTGCATTGCCAATAGGTGCCTAATGCAAAAGAAAGAATGCAAAAGAGAAGTAACCTGCTCTGCAAACTACTGGCATAGATGCAAGTATTACCCAGTGCAAGAGTCAAATACGTATCTGCCCGTAGCTTTGCCAGAGTTACAACTGCAATGCTTTGGTCTCCTCTGCTTTAATTAATGTCACATCTATTACAGAGCTGCAGCAAAACTGACATTTCAGGAAACAATGTCTGGCTCTTGCTAATCAGAAAGAGAGCTGTAAATCTTTCAAGGAGAGTGGTTTTAATTTGTACCTATGGGATTCTGACATTGAAATGCTGGCCTGAAATATCTGCTCCATGGGGAGTTACTGCTGCACATTAATTCTGAACTTACCAGTTGTTGAGCTGCAATAAGACCAAAAAAAAAGAGCGATGAGTGACATAGCACTAAGTGACATAGCACCAGGAATGCTGCAGCAAATGCAGGAGTGCACTCACCCATGAAGCACATCACACCAATATTCACCCCCTACACACAGCCTGTATGACCCACTTGGAGGAGGAACCAGCTTCAGACAGCCCAGCTTTACCAGTGATCCAGTCCTACTTACACAGAGAGAAAGTCACATGGAACAGCAACATAGCCCATCAGAGAGACTTGGGAGGTCACCATCCGATTTGCCACTTCATGCCTTATTTTCTTTCTTTGGTTATAATGACTCATACTGGGACATTTCATTGAGTCATCTTCCATGAAGCCTGTAACAAAACAAACAAACAAACAAAACAAAAAAGTGTCTGATAAACTTATTAAAGTTTTCTGAAGTGCCTCTCTCCAGCTTAACACACTTTTTGATTATGCAGCTTCCTATCTTTTTTTGTGAGGTGACATGAGATCATCATGATTCATTCAAGCTGTCCATGTTTCACTACATTCACTGCTGGAAATCACACTCCAGAATGCAGATGGACTTCAAATTCCACAATCAAAGGAAAAGCTTGCACACCGTATTTAGAAAATCTCAAATCCCTCTTTGCTGTGGCCCTTCACAGAGGAACTTTCTCCAGGGACGGCTGTAAAATGGATTGCTGCTTATTTTTTAAGGTGCAATAAGACAGTTTAAGGGTTTGTCTGTTCTTTAGAAGTCTTGGTAATATATATACCACTACATTTTTGCTTTTAAATGAGCCTGTAAAAATATGTAAAAAATCAGATGTCCCACATTTTACATGCAAAATCTCTTTAATACAAAATGGTAGCAAAAAATATATTTGGTAAATGCAAAACTACGAGGAAGTCTCAATTGAATGGAGACAGAAGCTCTCCTTTTTGCATGAGATAAATATTTATATTCATATAAACTTCTATTATGATTCATAAATATCTCAGAATTATTAGCACCCTTGTGTCAGCTTCCTGAGGCATGGTAATGCTGCCACGTCTGCTTCAGAGAGGAGGAGCTGAAACACTGAAAGACTGAGGTTCACCTCACAGTTTCTTAATCTGGGTTCTTCTCATCATGAAGCAAAAGAGAAGCAATCACTTTCAGAGTGACTGGTCCTTCTTAAACTAAGCCAGTTGAAATTACACTCAGACGTTATCTAATACTAAACTAGATACATAGAGAAACAAGAGGGCTAGAGGATACAAGACACTAGTTTTGTTCCCGTGCATAGGAACTTAGTTAACAAAGAAAGTGTGCAGCAAAACATATTTTTGATCTTTTCCTCAGAAGTCAAGCCCACATCTTAACTATAGTAACATAAAATAGTGGGCAAGACACTAAAATAAGCATTTACTAAAAATCTTCTTTGATGGATTTGATGCAATACAGAAATGACAAGATGAGTTTAATTTACCAATAATTCTATAACACAGCTAATACAGATGCAAACCATAGTAGCTTGTTTGAAAATGCATGGTAGGTACAATGGTGTATGAAAAAATTATTACATATGGGAATAGTAAATCTAGTGACACGGCTGAATACTACAAACAACTCAAAATTGCATGCAGCAAGTCATCAAACACATAGGTGGATCTTGTAGCTGTTTTTCCTTTTGAATCCACTAGAACAGAAAATTAAGCAGTAAGGTCAAAAACCTTTCTGTATTTCTGGACTAAAATGTATCAACTAATAATGCAGATTTAAGGAACCATCTTGTTCATTTCTCAAACATAATTTTACTTGTTTTCCTTTACTTTGTTTCTATTTCCTTGAAATATTCCTCTGACACAAATCTTTCCTGGAACTTCAGCATGAAACATGTCAGCTTTCAAGTAACACAAGGGCAGGAGAAATGAGCTGGCATCCAAAGAGAAAGGAGAGAATGAAGCCACAAAAGCACGGTTGAATTTCAAGTGTGTTATAGTCATCTTATAAAACTCCCATCAGTTTGGCTACTTACACTGTAGTTTTTCCCCAAGACTTCTTTTCCAGAAGAAATGAAGTGTGATATTGTGGGTTGTGTTCAAAGTCAACTGCTATCACTGATTTCAGTAGAGCTGTTCAGAGTGTAAAGCTAAGTGCAGAACTCTGGTCCATCTTGTACAGCTAAATGAAAACAGGTGTTTAGAGCAGACAGAAAAAGGGTGGCCAAACCATAGGTCTATTCAAACTAGTATTAAATGTATTCCACATTTTGGAAGCCAAGCCACAGCCGAAGAGTTTTGGGTTTTATGTAATGAGTGATTTTATTTATTTCACTTTTACAATGATTTGACAATAAACAAGGTAATCAATTATGAATTCCAGGCAAAGTTCTGGTTTCTGCTGGACTTGGTTTTGTACGCTGTGGTACAGCTGAGAAACTTACAAGGAGCAGTCCTTAGTTTTCTTTACTAAACCTGGCTGGTTTTCAACATTTGTATTTATTCTGAAATCAATTCAGATTGACTCACTTCTAATGAGCCAGGTCCTACATCTACAATTTTAAAGAGGAACAAAAATGCTTTAAAATAAACGTATTCCAAACCTTGCTTACTCTGGTAAGCAGAGCTTACATAGTGCACAGGCAAGGAAATGTCAAAGCACTGAAATAAAAGACCAGAGGAGTCAGTCTGTAGAATGGAAGCACAACTACGCCACAGCAGCTACAGAATCAAAAAAAAAAAAAANCTCCTTTTTTATTATCTTCTACTAATCTCTAATTTTTACTATCTAATTTTACTAATTTTTATTATCTTCTTTTTCATTACAAGTTATCAATATTAATATTATTATTTTATTTTATTTCAATTATTAAACCATTCTTATCTCAGTCCACCAGTTTTCTCACTTTTATCCTTCCAATTCTCTTCCCCACCATCCTTCTGGCAAGGGTGGGGAGTGGGGGACCAGCTGTGTGGTGCTTAGTTGCCAGCTGGGGTTAAACAACAACACAAAAGCACTGGTGATTTAGTGATTTCTATAATGTTCCTCTTTTTTTTTTTTTTNCTGGTCATTATTTTTTATTTGCATCGCTTGTCTTTCTAGGGTTTTACTAATCTCCTTTTTTATTATCTTCTACTAATCTCTAATTTTTACTATCTAATTTTACTAATTTTTATTATCTTCTTTTTCATTACAAGTTATCAATATTAATATTATTATTTTATTTTATTTCAATTATTAAACCATTCTTATCTCAGTCCACCAGTTTTCTCACTTTTATCCTTCCAATTCTCTTNGAAACATATTCCAGGCACAAATGAAAATATACTGGTCAGTTACTGGTTGCTAGATTGTTTTCTCTCATAAATAGATCTCTTACCTACTCTTGTCTAGCTACTGAGTAGTCCGGAATTTTCCTCTCTCACTCGCCATAGATCTGAATTCTGAAATAAAGACTGAAAATAAGACGATAAGATTAATCGCTTACAGAAGGGTACACAAAAGTAGGGCAAATTAGGAATCAAAATGCAGAGAGGTGAAACCCTTCAGCAATCTGAGACCAACAACTGTGCAGTTCTGCTTCTATTGTAATATGTGTTTATTTTTTCTTTACATCATACCACACATTTTCCTATTTCTTATCAGCCAGCTACTATCAGGGATGACGATGTGCTCTCCAACTCACTGCTTTGCTTAATAATGTACTTGCTATATCTTCTTGTCTCACTTTCTACACTTGTCACATTTCCAAGCACCCATTTCAAGCAGCTAATTACAGTCATAACTGGGGCACTTTCAGACCAGCATACATGTCTTGTGTTTGCCAGATGGTGGATCCAGATCTCTCTGTTTTGTGTGTACTCAACAAACAGATAAAACCACAGCCCAACATTTTGGAAACCTGTTTTAGATCAATGTTGCATCAGTATGTCATTGAGAACTGACTTGGTCTACATCAATAGAAGTTAGTTCTGCTTAATCTGTTTCATACTGAATTTCCCCAAGAGCTGCTCTGATACTAAAAGCCTTTAGACAAAGTATTTTAAAGATTCTAATCCCCAAAAGATGCAATCTTCTGCAACTTGCCTATGTGAATTTTAAGTGTGCTATGACAATTAAGGCAAATAACAACTTCAAGGTCCTGTCACTGGATTCACTACTCAGGATCTAACACATCTACAGCCCAGAGTTTCACAGCTTCTGTACTCTCAGCTTGTCCTGCTCAGCACACAAGTCAATGTAATGACAGGCTAATCTCAAACTGACAATGAATAGCCATAGAATTAATCAAAAACACTGAAGAAGAAGAAGAAATATTGAAGCTAGAATGCTTAAATGGCTTAGAGTGTTTCTGCCACAGGAACTTTACAGTTGCAAGGGTGTAAGCACAGGTATATTTACTTTTTCCGTACAATAGCCACCACACAGGAATTCAGAAACTTCTCATGTTACAGTTTCTCAGCATTGTAAGTCCTTCATCTGGCCACTTAGCCACCTTCTGTCCTCGTCCATGTGCTATAAATCATCCCTGTGCCACACAGCTTTAGGAAGAAAGATGGAAGGAAGAAATGTACCGGTCACTGCACCCATAAATGAGGACAGAGTACTGTTATAGCTTCTGGTCAGGCCATTTCTGCAGTGGTTATTGGCACATACAGCAGATCTCCTGGAAACAGATGAAACCTGAAGGATTACAGCAGCGTCTGTGTCAAGACTGTTAAAAACAGAGCTAAACAAAGCAATAAAGATACAAAAAACAAGGCTAGACTCTTCAGTGCTGGGAATGAGCTTGCTACAGTGTTAATCTATGACTATGGACTAATTCTACACAAAGGCACTGGAACAGCATTACTTTAGATTCAGAAGTGGTGCTTTCCCCAGGGAAGGCTCCCAGGAGAACTACTTCCAATGATTTTTGTCGCACCCCCCTTTCCTCTCAACCCTGTGAAGAAGTACTGTATTTCCACCCCTGCCAGAGAGAGAAAAATGAGAGAAAAATCATTCTACCGGGCTTGAAATCCCCAAATGCTTTTAGTGGTTGTAATTTCCCCAGTGAGCAATTTTTAGCAGAATGAGCAGATAAAATTACACTGCAAACCATCAGACTGAAGGATAGAATCTTCATCATAATCAGGCATCATTCTTGCAACCGTTTCATCTCAAGAATTCCTTGCATATTCATCCCTCTTAAAGGCAAGGGACAAAGGTCTCTGAATAGATGCTGTATTCAGGAGTTCCTCCTAGATTTTATTGCAATAGAAACAGTGGCTGTATTTACTGGGCCTGTATTTGCTGTTCCATCAAGGAAAGCCAAGGCAGCCCAGTGCTCCCAGCATTCAGCAGCTGTACAGCTGCACTGTTTGCACCATCGCTGCACCAGCTCTGGGCTCCCTACCAGGACTCTGAGATTATTGAATACCACTCAGGCACTGACCCCAAATATGTACAGGCGACATCGAGCACTTACAGATTTACAGCCATGTAAATGAAATCATGATGAACCACCAGCTCTGCTCATCACATTTCTCCTCCTGGTCCTCAATCTGTCTTTCAAGTACCATTTTTTATTTCATATGACTGTTGTGAAAAATGATGGCTTTTATAAATCTTCACAGGTTCAGATAATTAATCACACACCTCCTGTATCTATGAACAGGGTAGCAGCCCTATAGAACTGGATTTATAAGGCCACATTTCAATTATCAGCTCTATGGTCACGTATTTCACCATTTCTCTTTCCTTCACAGTTTCTAAATGTCAGATGTATAAAGTATTTGACATTTAGGGAAATACCAGCATTATAACAAATATGATAATGCACTAATTTTCAGACAATACATGCGAGTAAGCACGTAATTTTCAAGACTTAATTTCAACCCTAGTATACATATTTTTAAATCACCAATTTTAAAATTTAAATGAGAACAACTGCTAGTATGAAAAAAATTTAATTATAAGCATGATCACTGAACCAAAAATAGGAGTGAGTTATAATTAGCATGCCAGCATATAAATGCCATAGTAAGAACTGATACTGGTTACAAATAATTGATTTGTGAATAGATATGTTCTCTGTGAACTTTAGAAATTTGTAACTCAAAATCATTCTCATTACAGAAAATGGTCATCTTAGTTGGAAATACTTCTATGGATGAACGAGCCAAGAAAATCAATCACTTTTATAGCCACAGAAAGAGGTTGTTCTGGGTCACTGTCCAAATAGTAAAATATTAGAAGCCTGTGATCTAGTTTATAATTCATGATAGGCTATAGTTAGCCCTACAGATATTAAAAAACCCTTTCTTGTTTAAACACCAAGTCCAATGATTTTGTTAATGTATGTCTGTAAATTACAAAATTTTTGAAGAAATTGTTTATTAGTGTTTGAGATGGGCATCCCAAAAGAAAACTAACGTCTTAAAATTTCAGTATTTCCGTATTGTCTAAAAAGTACCATAGTAACTTTATTCTATCACTATTTGTTTAACAGAAGAGTGGGAGTGAATGTAGGATGAGTCAATAGGAAACACAGGTTCTAATTTTTACCACACCTTTGTCTTCGAGAGGGAATTCTGAAAGCAATCAAAAAGAATCACATGTGTTGATGTTTCATGATCTGTCACTGGGATCATGGTCTTCTGTCTAATGTCCAGCACCACCAATAAGAGTAATAATAGTTTTTTTCTGTGTATTAATTTGGTCTGTATCAGCCAAATGGGAAGATGCTGCCTAGACAGCTCAGTAGCAAAGGCAGTCAGAGGAGCAGGAGGATTCTGAAGAGGCTATTTCTTTAGATATCACATAAGGTAATTGAAAAATACAGGAAAAGCTCATTAAATACCTCTGTTTTATACAAAATAAGAACTCTTTTAGAAACATGATACACAGAAGTAAAATGTAATACGTATACCCAGCTACAACCATGGCACAGAGTACACAAAGCACAAAGATAAAATAAAACTCAGAAATCATTGAGATTCCTAACATTTAGGACCAAAGTGTATCTTTGAATCAACAAGTGTGACCTCTGCAAGACCACATCTAATAACTCTTACATTTGATTTAATCAGTCAACAGCTTAAACAGTAACTTGAAAGGGGATACTGAGGTGGTGACAATGATATTTTTTTACAGGACACAAATGCCAAGTGTCAAAGGAAGTGATCAATAGGTAGGATGGCTATTGAAGCTCATTACAGGTGGTGAACACATCTCAATACTAAATTTAACGTTTCCTGAAGGGTATTGGAAGAGAAAATAAGCCTCTCATATTTGAAGCTTGAGAGGCCACAGTCAATGGAAGGTTGTTAAGACAGGGTGAAATTGTTAAAAGCACTTCTCCAGGTAAGTTACCTCTGCAAGCAGCATTTTGGAGGGATATCAGCTGGAGAAGGCTCCACTTGTTGAGCTTGGGTAGAACAGTGCGTCAGTCATGAGGGACTGGACCGTGGAGGGGGTCAAGAAAGGCAGTATCATAATCTAAAGGACATGGCTTGAGTCTGAATCCAAAGAGACAGGGCTGAGCTGGAGAACAAGCTATGAAAAGTAAGTAGGGTGGTGAACACTGACCAAGGCAGGAAATAACTGGGAAAGTCAGGTAAAGAGGTGAGACTAGCTATGCCAGTCTAGGGAAGTTTCATAAAATGACTAAATGTGTTCCCTTTGAATAAAGTGGGGGGAATAGCTTCTGCTCCTGTCCAGAATGCTTTCTTTCACTCATGCATTCCCTAAGGAATGCACACACACACACACAGAGGTCTATTTCCTTCGTCTGGAGATGATTGGATGAAAAAAAGTAATTTTTAACTTGTAATTGTTGTGATGTCTTGATAGAAAACTTAAAAGCAGTTCTGCTACTGCTGCTCTATAGACATGGTCATATGTGGTACCCATTGTTAATATCTAAGATTTGAGAGGTCTGGCTAAGAAGTTTATAGTAACTAAAAGAATATTCCTTTCAAGTAAAAACTAACAGTGATGGTTTCCAGCTCCCCACTTTTCCACATCATTATCTATGATCACAGATAGTTAAGCTTCTGTCCGACCTGTCCTAAATTGCACTTGTGTTATTACACACTTGGATTCCCCAGATCTCTGACACTGGTATTTACAAATAAGCAATTCAGAAAGATGCTGTTATTCAGTGTGAAACCGCAAGCTTTTTCTTTCAGTGGATTTTTCACAGGGAAAAAAAAAAAAAACCAGCCTAACTTTCAATTGATTGCATGGATTGGAGTGAAGCATCACTTCCATGGACGTGATAATTCTGTGAAAGACATGTTGGACCCAAAAAGAATTTCTGGCATTTTCTGCTTCGACACAGAAAAGGAAGTCAAACTCTTCCATTCAGTGGATTTTGTCACCAACCAAGTTCACAGCCAAACCCCTCTCACTGAACATCCCGTGTAATACAAAGCAATAATCAGACAATAAAGCTAATGTTTCTGCAGGAGAAGTGCATGTTGATGGACAACCCCTCCATCCAACCTCCTCACACAGCTAACATTTCCCATGCCATGCACTGTAACACATCTGACTTCAATAATTATTTTTATGACATTTGTGAGCTTGATAGCATATTTTTAAGCATTATTACCACAATTCCCACCAAGGTGCAACATGAACATTTAAATAATCATTTATATGTCTCAACAATATTGTCACTTACCCTTCAAAGAACTATCTATTATAACTGCACATGCTTTTCAAAATACTCCCAGAAATATTCTCCATGCTTTTAAGACCCATGATGACCATTATCTCCTTACAAAATTAGCAGAATAATCAACGTGCCTCAAATCATTTTCCACTTTGGGATACTACTTTGCTGGACAACAGAGCAACCAAATATAGCTGCAAGCCAGCCCTTTCTACTTAAGCATGGTCAATATAAGGGTTTGCAGCACTAACTTTTCCCAGAACAACATATACCTTTTAATATCTTTAAGATGCTTGCCTTGTTTTCTCTTCCCTGATGTCCTCTGCAGTCTTTTGAAGAACTCCAAGTGCTCTGTGGGACTCTCCAGAAGCTCAGTGCTTCTCTCTCATTGATCTCATGCTTTATGCCCAATAAGACTATAATGAAAATAATTTTTGTCGATGTCATATAAAACTAGCAAAAAGCTGCTTATAAAAGTCAAAGCAAAGTGCACTTGCTTCAGTTCCAGAATAATCCACTCATGATAAATCACCGACCCCCAACAAAAAAAAAAGAAAAAAAAAAAAAGAGAAAGAGAAAGTTATTTAAAGCAGCTCTGAGAAGCAGTAAAAGAAAAAAGAGTCTGTTGTGTTACAGGGAGCAAGAAAGAGACACTAGCTACCAAGAAAAACATGAGATATATTTGCACGGAAATACACCCCCAAGAGACAGACAATTCTGAAGACTGTGAATACTCAGCCATTTATCAGACATGGGCAAGGAGCCCATCAGGATAGGACAACTCCTCAGAGCAGCCCAGACCACTGAGAACCCAAGGGAAAATGGTTTGTTTTCAAACATCTCAGACCATCAGAGTCCCATGTTCTTTCACCTGACGAAAACAAACTGAGTTATAAGACACTTCTCCTTCCTATAATTGCCTGCAAAAAGGAAAAAATAAAATTACTACTAATTTTGGGTAAGGCTTTTATTACGGCATGTGCCTGTAGAGAATTTGTTTTTGATAAGGGTGTCTTCCAAAAAGGTGTCAAGAGGAAATTGAATAATTACTTGCCCTGGATGTGTTGATATTAAAATTTTGAGCTTAATTTTGAATCTGAACTTCTCTAACTTCAGCTTCCGGACATCACACCCTTTTCTGATAGATTGAAGAGCTGTTCAAAATCATGGTGAAAGTATGCTGTAATCTATGCACTTTTGATCTTCTCTTAGACTAACTGAACAGAATAATTTCTATAAATCCTTCACTAGGAGAAATTTCCTCAGTTCTGCAGAATACTTTTTGTGACTCTTTCCTGCATTCGCTCTCATTTCTCAGTACTTTTTAAAACACACTGGCCTGTATAAAGCTTTCAAATATTGATCCCAGAAGTAATAATTATTTCCCTGCTTCTGCTCGTGATTCTTTTATCACAGCAGCCCTCCGTCACAGCTCTGCATAGGGAACTCATATACAACCAGCTACTTCCCATGCAGAGTCAATGCTGTCCCATCCTTGGTACCCTATAATGTAGGAATGACTAAATCATTTTTTTCTGAGAAATACAGTTATGTTTATAGCTGTATATATATTAAAAATTAAATTGCCTGAACAAGCTTTGTAACAAAAGCTCCCCCCCTCCCCAAATGCTCTGCTGCCTTCTTTATTTACCACCTACCTTTATAACACATCCATTCTTTGCCTGTTCTGTGGGCTACGGAGTAATTGCAAGTCTGGCACAAGCTCTGTTGGAAGCTGGTGTTTTAAGAGGTTGTAAGAAGACAGGTATTATTCCTCTTCACAAGAATTTTAATGAAAACTGGCACTTCTGTTATAATGGCATATAAGTGCCTTTCAAAAATCCGTTGCATCTGTGGAGAAACAAAATATGTCTTCCCATTTTAATAATATCTGGTGACAAGACTTATTTTCTATTAAATTGATATAAATTGTCAAGTATTCTTTTATGCTCCATTCTTTTTCTTTCCTTTGGAAATGGACAAAGACTGATTTAGAATAAACCCAAAATATTCTTTATATATAACCCCTGCTTTAGTTATGCTCCTAATTGTTTCCAGCTTGCCTAGCAATTCAGAAAAAATAAGTGAAGACTTCAAATTTGATTCACCAAGGGGAGGGGAAAAAAAAGAAAGTTAAAATAAAAACAAAGGTTAAATGGGCTGTGCGGTGCCCAGGGTATGTTGGTTCAAAGATTCTGAACGATCATTAAGAACTGCACAGTTCTGTGTGTGGGAGGAATTTGGTTCATTACATGGCCTGAGTTCTAAATTACATTCATGTAACACTGAAGATTAAATCAATGTGAAGATCAAATCTCCTGAAAGAAAATTCTAACAAAAGCCATTTTTACAATGCACACAGGCTGCTCTCATATATTTAGGGTTTTCACATTTATTTTGTACAGCAAACCACCACTATCTGCTAGAGTTGTTACCAGAATATGACCTTTCTTTTCTTAATTTTATTCAAATTACTGTAAGACTACATATGGCAAAAAAAGAAATCCAAAGGAAAAATAATTCCAGGCAATGAGGACTCACACTTGACCAGGCGTTCCTTCAGGGTAGTTTTGATTAGGAGTCAAAACACAGAGATTAAGAATAGAGAGGGTGCTTAGGAAGGAATGAGAGAGACATGGGACCCTGTTGGATTTCCTGAAGGGAGGCCTGCTAGATGGTAGGGACCCAGATTAAAAATATGTCAATGTGTTATTTCGAGATAATTTTTCTATTTGAATGGGACTGTTTAGTTTCTGTGGATAGCTCTATAATTTACTGGTTGGTAACTCAGGATGCATCCCAAAGCCTGATGCTCCTTTTGTTCAGATCAGGAAGGCAACGGAGCAGATGACATTTTTCATCCCTCCACTGTATGAAGAGGCTCCCTATCCATGGCACATGGGGTCCTGGAAGCAGATTTGCCCCTCAGACCATGGCTGGGGCATGACCCTGGAGAGGAGATTGCCATGTATTGCCAGCCACAGATACCTGAAGGAAAGAAGGGCATGTCCCTGAATTCACCCAAACCTCCTGGACACAGCAGGTCACAGACTGCCCGAAGATGAGAAACTTCCAGATTATGACCAAGACACATAACAGCACTAGACTCCACAGGTACATTATTCCTCACAGGCACACATATTCCTCAGGATATGTCATTATTATGCGAGGTCTTGTTGTGTTACCTGAGCTGGGCCAGAGTATCTTTGTACGTCACCATGGCAGTCACAGCGTCAGACAGAGATCCTGAGATCCTGGGTCCAAAGCCAGCACAGCCCGACCTCTGCTTCCTGTTCCAGCACCAGGCTGTTCTGTGCCAGCCTGAGGGTCAGCAAACATCTCTATCAGCAGCTTCATGAGAGACAGAAATAAAGAGCAAGGCAGTGGTACAAAAGCTCTTTAGCTGTCACCTATCACTAATTTTGCATCTGGTAATCTTCATATTGCCACAGATTTTAACAAGCAGAGATTCTCCTCTAAGTGACAAGTGTTCTGTTTCCCTGGGTGAAATCCAAGCCAATGCCATTTGCCCTAATGACGACAGTCCAGCATCTCGGGAAAAAGTTACAAACTGGCAATACAGGATACAAACATTAGCTTGTTTATAATGTGTTATAATTGGAATGGAAATCATTCACAAATTAAATAAGTGAATAAACACAGCTCTCCAAAGTCCTAAATTAAAATATTAAATTGAAACGCTTGTCTTTGCCATTTGTGAAACAAGTGTTAAAACATTTGAAAAAAAGCTTTTGCATTTTCATTGCAACTGTTCTAAATGGAAGAGTGACAGATGATGAAATACACTAAACATATTTAGTCCAGATCACAGGAAAGTACTTGTCACACTGTCACACAAGAAATCACTGGATAAAACTGGAAGACAATGATCAGCAGCAAGGCGATATCCATTTTTAATCCTTGTTATAAAGCAGGAGGGGCACCAGAAATATGAATGAATCATCTTGAGTCATCCAGCAGTTTCACAAGCTTAGCACAGTGACTGAGGTGTACCTGAATGAAGGATGGCACCACACAGACTTGCTGAGTCCATAACTCAACAAGAGAGAAGAAAATCTTCCCTCCAGATTCCAATCATTCCCCAGGGCCTGATTTTCCAGAGGGTTTTAGGTGTATACTGCTGCAAATGAGGACAAAGCATGTTTTCCTAAAATTTCACAGGCTCCTCTGTGGACCAACTCATCCCACTGTTTTGACATGCCCTGGAGGACAGACTTCTCGCCACTGACTGTACAGAGGACCTTGGGAGACTATTTTCTGTGCAGAAACCAGAAACCATCTGCATCCGGCACTTAAAGCTGTTTGGTGCAGCTCCTCTGACCCAGTGGCCTACATCCGAGTTTAGTTCCAACTCATTCCAAGCCCCACTGGCCTGCCTGCACTACTCAATACCTAACACCTTTGTAAATATACCGTGTGTCCCCAGTGTCACCATCCAAAGATGGCAGGCATCCCCATGCCCATGCTACCCCAGCAGGCTCCCTGCTCAGGCAGAAGCTGCCTGCTCTAGACCTGACACTGGGCATCACCGTCTTAAATATTTTGTACCATATTTTCATCTTCACGTGGTTGTAGACCACAGAATCATGGAATGGTTGGGGCTCCAGGGTGCCTCTGAGGGTGGTCTGGTGCAGCCCCACTTCTCAAAGTAGGGTCAGTTAGAAGAGGTCATTCAGGACCTACAGGGAAGGAGCCAGGTGGGGGTCAGCCTCTTCTCCCAGGTGACAAGTGATGACAGGACATAGTCTTAAGCTGAGCCAGGGGAGGCTTAGGTTGGACATGAGGAAGAATTTCTTGAGAGAAAGGGCGATTTAACATCGGAATGGGCTGCCCAGGGACGTGGTGGAGTGACCATTCCTGGAGGTGTTTAAGGAAAGTCTGTTTGTGGTACTCGGTGCCACGGTCTGCTTGCCAAGGTGGTGTTCAGTCATGGGTTGAACTCAATGATCTCAGAGGTTTTTTCCAACATAATAGATTCTGTGATTCATTTTCATATGGTTGTAGACCACAGGATCACAGAAGGGTTGGGCTCCAGGGAGCCTCTGGTGAGAGTCTGGTCCAGCCCCACTTCTCAAAGCACTGCCAATTAGAACAGGTCATTCAGGTCCACACAATCACGGAACTGTGGAATTGGAACTGGGTTGCAAAGAACTTTAAAGACCACCTAGTTTCAAATGCCCTGCCACGGGCAGGGATGCCATCCACTAGATCAGGTCACTCAGGACGCCACCCAACCTGGCCTCGAACACTACGAGGGACGGCGATGTCATCCGCTTGTGAGTTACCTCCGGAGGCAGGGACACCGCGACCTCTCCGCACAGCCCCGTCCCGCCGGCACTTGACCAGCCCCACGGCAGGAGGACAATTTTCACTTGAATAATTTCGGGAGGCTCTGGCTGCGCGGGCAAAGCCGGCCGGTCCCCGCGGAGCAGCGGGCGGCCATAGGGCCCACAGGGCCGGGCGCGGCGGTGCCTCGGGGGCGGAGGAGCGGGGCGGGGGCGGCCGCCCCCTTTTCCCCCCTCACCGCCTCCCACGCGCGCACCTGNCTGCGCTGCGCCCTCGCCTCACCCCCCCCACCGCACCCCCCGCGCGCGCGGCGCCGGCCCCGCTGGCGCCTGGAAGGGACCGCGGCGACCCCTCCGTGCCTCCTCCTCCTCCTTCATCCATCCATCCACCCATCCATCCTTCCTTCCTGCCTCCGAGCCGCCGGGGGACAGCCCAGGTGATCCGCCGCTGGGGGTGCGTCGGGGATGCGTGTGCTCTGTGTGTGTGTGTGTGTGTGTGTGTATGTGGTGTCCGCGTCGAGTTTGTAAGTTCTCCGAGGATATCGCCCTACTCTCCCCCCCAGCCCGGGCGGGGTTTCCTCACTGGGGGTCGGTGCAAGATATTCCGCCTGCCCTCCTCCTTCCCCATCCTGTCCGCTCCCTCCGTGGCCAGTGTGATCGCGGCTGCAGGATAGCCCCGCAGCCGGCCCCCACCCCAAATTGCGGCGCTCAGAGCGGGCTTTAGCTGTTCTGTGGGTTGCCTCCCGTGCCCGTGCCTCCCCCGCTTAGGTTACCCTAAGGATCACTCAACCTCCGTGCACCGGTCCCTTGGAGGATAATCTCGGGCAGTCTTAAATATCTTCCCCCCTCACCCGTTTTTGTTTTTATTTTCTATTGTCACATTTATGTAACAAGTGCCTGCCTGCACGCCGGGCTGGTGTTGCTGTCTAGGGCGTTGCATGCTCCGGGGGGGTGGTGTATCCAGTGCTGTGGCTGAACATTAAAAATAATGTCTTTCTGTTGAAGAAGACAGGGGTTAAAATGAATGAAGATCTGAAGGTTAATTTGAGCTGGCTGCCTCAGGATCATGTAGAAGCCAGCTCTACAGAGAATGCCTCAGCTGCAGGCTCCTCCCTGGTTCCTGCCGTAGACCCTGAGCCAGAGCTTTTGGTAAACCCCTGGGACATTGTCTTGTGTACTTCAGGGACCCTTATCTCCTGCGAAAATGCCATTGTGGTTCTGATCATTTTCCATAATCCCAGTCTTCGCGCCCCCATGTTCCTCCTGATAGGCAGCCTGGCGCTGGCAGATCTCTTAGCGGGCATTGGATTGATCATCAATTTTGTTTTTGCCTACCTTCTGCAGTCAGAAGCTACGAAACTGGTTACGATTGGACTGATTGTTGCCTCTTTCTCAGCATCTGTTGGCAGCTTGCTGGCTATCACTGTTGATCGTTACCTCTCCCTGTATTATGCCCTGACTTACAATTCGGAGAGGACTGTCACTTTTACCTATGTCATGCTTGTATTGCTCTGGGGAGCATCTATCTGTATTGGACTGCTGCCTGTAATGGGCTGGAACTGCCTCAGAGATGAATCCACCTGCAGTGTTATCAGACCACTCACTAAAAATAATGCAGCCGTCCTTTCGGTCTCTTTCTTGCTTATGTTTGCCCTCATGCTGCAGCTCTACATTCAGATCTGTAAAATCGTGATGCGCCATGCCCATCAGATTGCCTTGCAACACCATTTCCTGGCCACTTCCCACTATGTGACCACCCGAAAAGGAGTGTCTACTTTGGCCATTATTTTGGGGACTTTTGCTGCTTGCTGGATGCCTTTTACGCTCTATTCTTTAATAGCAGATTACACCTATCCTTCTATATACACCTATGCCACCCTCCTGCCAGCTACCTACAATTCCATCATCAATCCTGTCATATATGCTTTTAGAAACCAGGAGATACAGAAAGCACTTTGGCTCGTCTGTTGTGGCTGTATTCCTTCTAACCTGTCTCAGAGGGCAAGATCACCCAGTGATGTCTGATTGGCAGCCGTGAGGACACTCCTTAACATGTTACTTTTCAGACATTCTGTCTTTGGTTTAGATGCATTCATTAAATGGTGTGTGATGGGTTCACGTAAAAACCACAGGATGGACTGACCTTTTTGTAAACGGAAAACCCCAGCGACCAAAATCAATCGGGTGGTTTAAGGAAGATTTCCAAAATCAAAATAATCAGTGTTCTTAAGAGATTTATAATGTTGCTCAGGGTCTTTTTGTCATATTACCCAGACTTTGCCATGTTTACCATGATTTTACATTAAGTTTTCTAATTAAAATTAGATTGAAACAGCAAACTTCTTTAAAATTGTTTATGTGATTGAGTTTAGTCATACTGCATGTTACAATCTGTTGTTAGGATATTTTTTTCTTCTTAATTTTTTTTTTTTTTTAACAGAAAAATAACCCAAACCAAGTCCTGGTTTTTCATCTGTGTATCATCAGAGTATTCTTCAAAATAATGGCCAATTGTACTGATTTATATGGAATTTATTGTAACAATCTCACCACAGCAAATTTGCTCTGAGTGAGAAAGTACCTGCGCAGCATTTTATTTTACATCTCAGCATTCATTAGGTTGACAATTGTTTTCGAGAGTTACCTGTTCACTCATGTATTCTGGCCGGATGTAAAAGCAAGAGATATGTGTTGCTTTCCTTCTCAAAAGTCAGACATATGTTTTCACTTGCATGTGGGACATTGGAGCTATGCTGTTGATTTTAAAACTGACCGGGGTATCTTTGAAATTGATGAAACAGTGTGGCCTCTTTCGGCTATGCATTTGTAATAGATTGAAAGCTAGGTTTCTCAGACAAGTTTATCTTTTCAGAAGAGTGTAAGAAATGTTTCATAGAACAATCTACAGATTGCTTGCAGCACATATTTAGCACTACATGAAATGGTTCCTCTGCATTTGTTACCAAGTCAATACTATTACCATTTGTTTTCCCTGTTCTCCTATGTAATTTTAAATACATTTCTACATTTATAAATTCTCAAAGCATATCTGGTTCATAATTATATGCAACCAGAACTGCAAGATGGAACGGTGTTTTCTCCTTTTCTGGCAGTTTCAATCTTTGCACTGTATACATCTCAGTTCACTTCATTATAGGACTTCATTATAGTTCTGGTCAGGAAAGCAGAGCTTCCTCTCAAGAATGGTTAAATTTCAAACTGCTTCTAACCTTCCACTGAAGCCACATTAAAATGCACTAGAAATAAAGCATTGTTTTCTGATTTGATTGTCAGAGAGAAAATCTTCCTGGCACTTGTCTTCGTGACTCTTGTGGTGTACCCTCATGTCAGCGCATGGGAGTTTAGAGTACAGCTTCCATTGGAGCCGATGGGAGCTCTGTGTGTTCACACCCTGCCATCAGCAGGAGGTTACACTCCTTTGAATGTCAAAGTCAGCATATTGTATTGTTGCTTCGGTACCTTCCATTTAAAAAAAATAATCCAAAACTCAAGTGTAAAAATAGCAATATTTACAGTTCAATGAAAAAAAATATACCTGTGTCGTAGAGATAGTAGAGAACTGCTGCTGGTCTGGATTTTTCCAAATGGAATCTGTCCTTTCCACGTGGACATTTGGATGACTGTAGCTTCTTGTGGCAAAGTTTCTGTGATGTTAAGAATCATATGCTATAGGCAAAGCTGAATCTCACATGTGAGTTGTCTGTAAACAAGGCTCTGTAGAGATTTTTATGAGCAATAATTCATTTTAGTTGCAATGCTGGGTTTAAATTTTATTTATTTGGTTCAATCTTCATGATATTTGGTTCTTACTTGGTAATCTGATTAGTTTAATAATAATTGCATGGCATGACCCAGTAGAGCTGTGAATTTGAAGCTCCCCTGGCCTCCCTGTGATTTACAGATGCTCAGCAAGTTAGACTATGACCTCTGTTCAGTGTAGGGTATTGGTGTTCTTTATCTACTTATGAATGATACTGAAACTCTAGTCATTGAATTTTCTTACAATTTTTGTATAAGAAATACTCACTTCATAAATATCCATGCTACATATGTGTGCAGTTTTGCAAGTATGCAAACTATTGGGAAATAATGGCAGTATAATTCATGAGATGAATAATGTAGAGAGGCTGAATAATGTAGGAGGGCAATTTTAAAAGAAAAATAAGTTAAAGTCATGCAAACTTTGCTCCCCCTGCTTTTTCCCTTATTTGTTCTTCTGTATCAAATTGCTAAAAGTATGATGAAGATGAGCAGCTACAACTGTGACCAGAATTCAGTCCTGAGGGCAATTGCTCTCCTTGTGCAGACGTGCTCTCATCCTCTTGGATAACCTCACAGGCATTAGTGCTTTTCTCTAGGAAACACCTGTGTGGTGGGGAAGCCAGAGAAAAACAACACAGAGGGAGATAATGTCATCCCCTCTTCTCACGCTGTTTCACCTCGTGTCCTTGTCATCTTCCTCACTCCACAGGCTGCTCAATTCCACAGAGGCTCTCCAGTATGCCAGGGGAGCCGACCTCTTCCTTGTGCCAGAGCAGAGAGATTTGTAATTGGAAGCTTCTCTCCTGAGGAGCAGAGCAAGTCAAACGGAGGAAAGAAGGATTAATTATAGCAATCCCACAAAGCTGGCTCATAGGGATGTGATTTGCCCTTGTTTGAGGAGTTGTGCATGGTTACCTTCCACCACAGACGGATAAGAAACATGATTCTGCCTCCAAAGATACTGCTGTGACCTCCAGTGAGGATTTTGCCTCTTCCAGAAATATGTTCCAAAACTGAGACTGTGCAGCACGGGCCAGAAAATCGTAGTGAAAGTCAATCACATAGGATGGCCTGCAGCTGTCAGGCCAAACCTGACCACAGTCTGCAGCACTGGGATGGGTGCTACGTAACACACCTCTGAATGAGCTCCGGGAAACGGGCAGAACTGGGGGTGCAAAACTGTCTACCTCACTCACACAGGAGCATTGCTTGACAGCCAGCCACCTTTCAGACCCTGCAGAATTAAGCCGCTCTCTGCTGTCCCCTCAGAATGACAGTGGAGTCCCCTGTTGTGTATGCTGAGGTGCCAGTATCCATCCAAGGTCCTCCTGAAACTGGCAAACTTTCGGCCGACTTTCAGTTTCTGATATTTTGTTGTCCCATCAAACAACAACAGTGCATAAGACCAGGGGGGTTAGATTGACCATTCTGTTTAAAGTGAAGTAGCTTTCATATCTCCATTCTAATGACAAAAGGTTTTGTTGTTTTGTTTTGTTTTTCTTAATATGTAATTTAGTTTAAAGAATTGAAGTTCATGTTTATTTATTAACACACTTGACCCAAAGTTAGTAACAGGTTCTATCCTGATGGAAAAAATGTATTGTGGTCAGGTTTTTTTCATAAGTTTATCTTCAAAGTTTAGGAGAGTATTTTTTTAATTGTCTTCCTTTTTTTCCCTCTTTTTTCTCTTTTTTTAACCATATCCCCCGATAGTAGATTTCAGCAATAAGGAGAAATATGTTTTTAGCACAAGAGCAATAAAATCCTCCATGATATGGATACTATAAACTGCTGAGTAAACTCAGAGCAATAGAGAGGAAGCAATATATACTTTAGACAAAAAAACAAAAAAAAAACCAAAAAACCTTGTATAAGGACTTTCAGTAAGTGAAAGTCTTCCTTTGTTAAGCACATCCTATCGGACCAATGTGAGACATTATTTCTGGTTGATTTGTTTTATAATCATTGAATTCCTGAATAGAATTACACAGCAATAACATTTTACCTTAATTCTTGGATCCTGAATCTGTGCTATTTGCTGAAAGAATTATGTACTGCATTGGGGAGTTTTATTCTTTTCATTGTTTGGCACTTGGTTGTACAGCCTTCTGTGGATAAATTAACAGTGTTCAGCATTTCCAGTTATAACTTAATCCCGAGAATACCCCAATTTGTCACACTCATCAGGGTCACTATGATAAATGGTGCTAGCCCATTCTGAAGACAGCTTGGTTATGATACCAGTGAAGAAAACCCCTTCCAATACCCAGGCTCTTTGGAAGCAAGCTCAAAGGACTGATATTGCTTCTGTATCTTCCTGCCATGGACACTTGGTGACCTAAGCAGCTGCATCCATCCTTTAGAGTTCAGGGACCAGCCCTGAGGCATCTTGGAGTCACTAAAACTCCTCCATGGACAGCAGTGAACTTTGGCATAGACCAGTGCTCTTGCTGTCCCCAAAGAGCTGTTATTCTCTTGCCTCATTTTCTTAGGGATTTTTTAGCTTTTAAAAATAAAATACATGTGATTTCATTTCCCCAAGGTGGTAAGCAAACTGCTGTGTGACTGGAAGTTGGGATAAAATAGCATTGCTACAAATCGAGCCCCTGGAGCATAACTGCACACTCATTACTTTAAAAAAAAAAAAAAAAAAAAAAAAAAAAAAAAAAAAAAAAAAAAAAAAAAAAAAGAAGGATTCTGTAACATTCAGAACAATGCTTTCAAAGTATTGCCCTGACTTTTATGAAGAGAAAGAGAAAGGTTTTTATATGTACAATAAATAAATAAAACTAAGAATTGGACAGAGTAGTTGCTATTTAAAAGCTCACCAGCTATCCTGAGACTGTATCTGAGATACTGAATGGTTCTAGATTGGTTTAGTGGTAATCCAGAAATGTTCCATGGAGAAAAAATAAGATTTCTCAATCTCTGCTTATAGAGAACTAAAAGGAAGGAACTATAAGGGAGTGATATAATTTATATCACATGAATAAACAGGAAAGATAAATTAGGCATGTGTATCTCCCTCATCTTTCAGTAAAATAATGATGGTACTCCCAATAAACTTGAAAGGTCTCCTGCCTGGAAATACTTTTTTGGTACAAGAGGAAATTACCCCTTTAAACTGGGTGCTGCTGTCTTCTTGAGATCCAGAATGTGCAGTTCCTTTTAATGGACTAGAAATCTGAATGAACTGCAAGGACATCTACTTTCATATTAAGTGGATGATGAAAGATGAGAGATGGAAGTCTTTATAGCTTGGTGAATCAGCCAGATTCAATCACTCGGCGCTTGAGCTTGGCAGGGGAGGATGCCTGAATAAATGCACCCCCTGTAAGAGGGATGTTTAGAAGTGTCCATGTGGAACCTTACCCGAGGTACACAGAGCCCCCAGGAGGAGCCCCCAGGAGAGAAAGAGTTCCCTGTTCCGGGGTGTGGTGCAGCAGCCCCCTGTCCCCGGGGCTGGCAGTAGGGCTGCCCCTCCTGGGTGGTGTCCAGAGAGCAGAGAGGAGGAGATACGAGAAGAAGTGAGGTGCACCTTACTTGAACATGTTGCCCCATATTACTTGTCTTGTTAGCACAGCCTTGTGTGGCCCCTCTTGAAATCAGAAGAGGGTTTTCGTGGAAAAATATTGAACATTCAAAGTAGGACCACCAGAAGATTATTTAACAGTAGGTCGTTATGTATTTCTGTTCCTTTTGGGGAGCAGCTAAGCCTGTAACTTTGTAGTAAATGTTTCTTTGAAAACAGTATTTCTTTGCACTAAAAAAGTCCATGCTGTGTTTAATTCACAAGATCGTTGTGATCTTTTAAGCCCCACAAGAAGAAAGAGTTGCACATTTCACTGTAATACAAACTTTGTATAGAAGGGAAAAATCCCAACCTGAATGTAGGTTAGATGAAATCATATTGCACTAATTAGTGTGTCACTGCTGTGATGCAGACTAATTCAGTGCCCCATGGAAAGGGTAGGGGGAGGTTTTTCCAGTGGAGATTCTTTGCAAATAATTGAGAGAGCGAAACTAATTTTTAAAAAATGGTCAGTTACAGTTGCTGTCACAAACTTCTTCAATTGGCTTTTCAGGAAATTATTCTCTTCTCCCCAAACCTTAGTTTTGCACTTTACGAATGCCAACAAAATTTTTACATAGTTGCTGACATGCCAGATGTTTAATTGGAAAAGATAGTACTATGTGTCTCCCCCTCCCAGGTAGGAGGAAGTGTGTTATGTCCCAGAACTAATGAACTAATTTAGTTATCTGATATCTCCAAGTAGCACAGACCTTTCTGAAAAGCATAGAGTTCTTATGGACATTATTGCACATTTAGGGGCTTCCTTAAACTACCAAGGGTAGAGTACTAGTATTTTAACTGATGGCCATAAGATTACAGGTTGGGTTATTTTTCTTTTTTTCCTTCATCTCCCCACCACCCCAGCCCTCAGCAGTAAGATGTCTGGTACAGTTCTTTTTGTTCCAAGGCAAACATTGGTTTGCAGTTGGACTCAATTTTCCCAAAAGTTTTTATCAACCTAAAAATTCTATGGTTCTAAGTTCCTGCCTCTCGTAAGTACCGTGGTGCATTCCTAGGTAAAAGCTGATCTACAAAGTTTTTAATAGTTTGTTATAACCCTTTAAAACATGTCAGCAGCCTTTTTCATTGAACAGCTTTAGTGAGCGTTTCCCTTACACAGGAAATATCTGATTCACCAGGGGCGAGGGAAAGCAAGTGTAGTGCTACTGTTTTCTTTACACTGGTAATACTTTATTTTCCTCTAACCACTTGATCCCAACCATATGATCTACCATGGTGCCCGAGCCCAGGCCTAGTCCTGGTTTCTCAAGGAAAAAGCAAGCCAATACCAACTGCCCATGCTGAAGACTGCATCCTGCAATGATTTGCCTTAGAAAATGGAAGGGCCTTTCACTTTCAAGAAATAAATGCCAACAAAATAAATTTAAAAAATTTTTTTTCTTTTAAGTATAAATTCATTCTTAAAAGGAAATACCTATGTCCAGGTTTAAAATACTAGTTATATTACATGCTGAAGAGAGAAACAGTTTCGTAGAGTATTTTAGTATGCCATTAACTTGATTAAGTATGATGAGCTATCACTTTTAAATAGCATAATTACATACTTAGATATAATATATATACATACATAATTATTATTATTATTAAATTTAGTTTTTATGTGTATGACATGCCATCTATAATGGTCTATACCTTCATTGTGGATGTGGTTAAAGTGTAACCACTTTGCTGGGCAGTTTCTTATGATCAAAGAAAAATATTGCCCAACTTGTGTGAGTCCTGCAAACACTGAAAGCTTCAGCAGTAATTGATATTTCAACAAACAAATAAAGGCAAGAGGTCTCAGAAGGGAAGCAATATCTCATGTCTCTGATTTGGACAAATCCCACTGCCAGCTTTGAGATTACAGGAGTGCTTTCCGTGACCACAGATGGTACAGAATGCAGGAAGGGCACTTTTCACAAGCATGGGCCTATAAAGCAGTTACAACTTTCTCCACACACTGTTCCCTTTTCTCTCTTGCTCTTTTTCTGTCGTCCATAGGTGCTTTGGTAACAGGGCTGCACAGATCATGATTCCACACACTTGTGGGACACAGCTGGACATTTTGCACTGGCTGATACTAACTTGAGGAGTGTTAGAGTACCTAAAAATTGGTATGCATTCATTTTTAAAGGGCACACAAAATACATGTATGCTTCAGGGGTTTCTGGGAAAAAGGCTTAGGACCTCTAAAATTTAGGGCCAAGGTATAGAGCTCTAATGCATTGATTACTTAAGGTCACCATTGAATTCTCCTCTTACTTCAGTGTTCACTAAGATTAAACCCATCATCACAGAAAAGGACAAAAGGGTTATGTCCCCATGGAGTGTGGGCAGTTGTGCCCCGTCCATGGGTTTTTGTGTTGCCTCACTTTGGTTGCCCTCTGACAATGTAGTCCCTCAATATATGATCAACACTTGGTCCACCTTGTGGTGCCTCTGCCCCAGAGGGCTCAGCAGAAAAGAGCACAGAGGTGAGGCTCTCCTGCTGTGCTGGTCCCAGGTCTCAGCACAATGGGTGTGGAAGGGAGCTCTGCTCTCAGCACAGAGCTTTCTGAAGATGTGATAGGAAATAGGGAGCCTTCTTCAGTCACCTTCCAGCCAAACTGGAGCTCTTTTCTTCTGTATAACCCTCTCAGTGCAAGCAGAGACTTTACTTAGTCCGGGAGGAGGAGGGGAAGTGGTTGCTGGGAATTAGCACACTCCAGCGCACAGCTTTTTACACGGCAGCTATCCCAGAGCTGAGCAGCTGAAGGGACAGTAATCTGCTGCTGAACTCAGGCTGGTCCCTCTAGGAGGAAAATGCACTTTTCCAGAATGCAGGAGCCGTGTGACTTGTGCCAAAAATGTGGAATGAGTATTGCAGCTGAAGAGGCAGGTAAATTACACATACAGCAGAATAGTCAGGCAGTCTCTAGGGTTACTTGCATGTGCTCAAATATATTTTTTGTTGAAGCTGATAGCAGTCCCATATATATATATATGGAGAAGGAGAAGAATATGGACTTTCCTGTTGGGCCTCAGCCAGAGCCAACTAAAGGAAATGGGCATTCTTGGTTTTGTCATTGTTTCTGGAGAGAAACACATTGCACCTCTGTCCGTTTTGATGTCTATAGCTTTTTACTCCTTGGGGCTAAAGCCCTCCTTTGTTTGGTCTGAGCTTTACTGTCACAGCCAAAATCTACAAAAGTTGATTGTAAATGTGTTTACAAATGGAATTTCATAGGATAGGTGCTGTAAGTGTGCCTCTGAATTAAAGCTGTAAACTCTGTCTTTAACTTCAGACAGGGAAATTTGGAATTCCTTGGCTAAACAGAACCACTTGTAATTTTCTAGACTTATTAACTAGAACCCCACGGTTTTTGATGCCAAATGCAATTAAAAATAACCTGTAGATTACCATGTTCATATCATCAAATCCTCAGAGAGAACTTTTCTTAGGAAACATTGTACATTTCAGGTAGACACCTGATACTACTGACTGCAGTGTAGTTCATGCTGAATTCTAAAAGCTTTAGCAAAAGCATCTGCATGGAGGACAGTTCTCATGCTGACCAGCTCACTAGGAGCCAGGTGGATTGAAATCCTGCATGTTGTGCTTTTCATATGAGAACCAGTTACTGGTTTAATACATAAAGACCTGTGGTTATTTCTTATACTAATTTAGGTTTTTGGTCTGTGTTTTGGTTTGGTTTTTTTGTTTTTGTTTTAAGTAACTGTGGTTGGAGTTTGAACCATAGCTTGCCAGTGTATGAAGTGATTTTAAAAGGAAGTGAAACAACTTTGCCTCAGTTTCCCTTAAGCTTAAAGCTTTGAATTGCAACTACAGAGCTTCTTGTTGTATACAAGATAGTCATTTAATGCACTTTATTTAAAAAAGGCACAAATTATTTTCTTTATAAAATGTTACAATTGCACTATGCTGTAAGAATTGGTTACTAAATACAAACTGTACAGTTTTGTAGTCAACGTTGTAAGTGTTTAGTCATAAATGATTGAAACAATTACATGTTTCAGTTAAATGTTAATTTTATATGTGGTGTATGTAGCCATAAATAAATTTTCCTTTTTAAAAAAATAATGGTTCGTCGTTTCATTTCATTGAATTCCCATTCTGTTTCAAATAACAAAATCACATCCTTTCCACCAATATAAGATTTAAGGGTGTTCCAGTGCAAAGAGATGACAGATGACACTGACTAAACTTGGGGGATTAAATTCAGATGTGCAAACTTAAGTTGAACTTCTGTAGATCCCCTGCATCTACTAACACTGCAGAAGGAAATACCAGGCAGTACAGACAAAAACTCTGAAGGAGGAGCTAACAGGAGTTCTTGAATACAGAGCTGCAAGTGAAAGCCAGACTAACCTTCCATGTCTACCTTTCTTATTCAAGTGAATTTATCTATACTGCACTCTCTTCTGACACACTGCCTTTTAGTATCACTGTACACACTCTGTTTTGGGGAACAAAATGCAGTACGGATTATGAGAGGGTCTGCATTGGGTCATGCTAAATGGGTCTAAATACTTAATATTTGTGTTAGCAGTTGTTAACTGGGAGAGGTGAAAGTTACTATGGAAGTAAGAAACTGTGTTAACCTAGATTTTTTTTAGAAGTTTGATCCTAATCTCCTAGAATTAAGTAACTGAAAAATCAGATGCATGATCGCAGTTCTGTATTTCCAATTTGACAGTTTTAGATAGGCTAAAAGAAAACAGTGGACTCATTTTCCAAATTAAATTTTAAAATAAAAAGTGTATCTTAAATCCTCTGAATGCTTTTCTTGCACACTCTACTTATTTTCCAGGCATATAAATTGATGGAATGAGTTACATCTCTAACCGTAGGACTGACTGTTGTGCCCCACAGCCATTGAAATGTGGCTTCTGAAAGAAATGGGGCAGTGACTGACAGATATCCAGGTAAACGATCAAGAGTGAGGCTGCCCCCTTTACACTGTCATGTCCTTTACATGTCAGATGGATCCTGGAGGAGATCTTAGGGATGTTTCCTTCTGCCAGATACAGCTGTCCTCTCCACCTCTCACATCAGCATTAGGCACCACCTGTTCTGTCCAGAGAAGAAGAAACTGGTATCATGGTGCAGGAGTAGGGACCCAGTTTGTTTCTCTGAGGTCAAACTATAGCCAAAAGAACTGCAGCACAGTGGTGACCAGGATGTATTTGATAAAGGTAACAGAATTATGAATAAGGGGTATGCAACAGAACACTTATGTGGCCAATAATAAGTGGCCACTGTACTACAAAGATAAAACAGCTGAAAGCTGTAAGGACACAAAATAGTTTCCATGCTACAGTAGGCAAAATAAAGTTCCGTTGTATGAGGCCCACAAGTGGAAATTCAAAAATGTAGTTTCAGTATTCTTTAGTTCAAGGATGCCTGACTGCATCCTTCCAGGAGTGCATGCCTGTTCTTAGGTTTATTTAAGTGTCTGTAAGTCACATCAGAGATGAGCTGCTGAGTTGGGCAGACTTTTGGACACGGTGCAGCATATCTTACCTCCTTACTAAATTCTTGTGAATTGTCTTAGTTATAGCAGGATGTCAGAGAGTGTCTGCTAGCTCACCTCTGTCCTGTACCATGAGTCCTTGATGTCCATGCAAAGTGTGAAGCCTGTGCAGTTAATGGAGATTTTACATTCATTGCTGAAAATCTTACAGGACAAATTATCAATCTGGCATGTATGACAAATACAATTCCATTTGCAGATATTTTTTTAAATCCTCCATTTTAAAGTTGTTTTGAAATTATGTGTAATCATACACATCCAAGTATTTTTTTTCTCTAAAATTGCTTTTAAAATTAGCAGCTCAAATCTAATTTTTCTTTTTATATTTTTTAAATAGAAATGCCATCCTCATAACAAAAATGCTCCATGGGGTTGGTACTACTTTGCATTCCTCTAAGGTGGATATGAGCTCTGCAACCCCACTGCTGCACAGCACCTGAGCATATACTGCTTGTGAATTTTATTGGGATTTTCTTTCATATCTGCAAAAGCCTCTTTCCCCCGTATTTTGCACTAATAGTAAAGCTGGTGGCCTTTCAATGCAGGCATTCTTTGTCTGACAACAGAAAATACTTTAATGTAACCAGGACACTGCCTTCCCACCAGTGGCCTAGCAGAGTTGCTTTCACCTTCATTTTTATCATGATGTATGGCATTTAAATGGTGCTTGACAGAAAGCCTATATAAACACATTTCCTAAGATACATTGAGTTTGCCATCATCATCATTTTGAGCTGTCAAGCTCAAAAACACACAATTTCCAGAACAAGGATCAACACATTCCGAATCATTCAGCTTACAAGGAGAATACAGAGGATATGGCAAGCTAAAGTGGGCGAGACCCCTCACAGCTCCAGTTTCAGGCATTAGACAGGTTTAAATGGTGGCAGAAGATTCCAAAATCTCAAACGAATCTCAGGATTTCCTTCACTCCCCTGCCTATTCCTGCTTTATACCTTTGCATAAGGGGTGACAAAGAGGGAGCTGGTTCTTGTTCCCCCTCCCCTCTCTCACATGGCATCAGTTGCTGCAGCCTTCGGCTCCACTTCTGTTTTCTTCCAAGAGCTGAAATTCCTCAGTGGTGCCACTGGTGATGCGGTGCAAGGGCATACATGGAAATTACTGTTAACGTGGCAAACCATGAATCTGCAGGGGCATCAGGCTGGAGAAGGAAGCATTTGCTATTTGCCAGTTTAGCCCAACCAAAAAAAACCCATCCAGGCAGGTCAGGTAGCCCCACTGCTTTCAGAGGGAAGCAAGGGCAAGCTCCCAGCCCGCTGGCCCTGGTCTAGAGGCAGGGACTGTTGGAGTGGAGGGGCCGGTCCCTGCCCAGCCTGCAGACACTCCCTTGGCTCTATTACTCTGCAGATGTACTTGAGCTCCCTGCTTGGCAAGGTAGCACATGTTAAACTGAGCCAGGGCTTGGAAGCAGCAGCTCATCTCTCCCTTGATGCTTTGGATCCTTCTGCACCCTTGTTTCTTGCTCAGATGGGCTCCAGGATTTACTGTCAATGCTGGATTCACAATCCCTCCACAGCTTTTTGTGGGAACAAATAAAACAGATCTGGTTTTTGTTGTTTAATTAACCAGCCTATATTAGTGTCTCTGGAGCTCTCTGTGCTGAGGTTGGTTTTGGTTTGGGTTTTTACCCTCTCCTAGGAAGATGTCACAGAAAAATGGTGTGGTTTCTTAGTGTTCAGTCCATTTCATTCATCACACTTTTTCTGGAGAGGGTTTGTTTGCCTTCCACCCTGCCACAGCTTGTGTACAGCCTTTTGAAAAACACAGTCAGCGTTGCCACTAGATGTGTCTGGTGTTAGATCTGCAAAGCCCTGTGTCAGCCTGGTCGTTCAGGCTGGCTCCAGTTCAGCTGCTGCGTGTCAGCTGCAGAATCGCACTCAGGAGCCGCCCCCTTCCCCAGGAGCGGCAGCAGCAGAGACCTGACTTTGCTAAAACTGGGTGTTTCTGCTGGCAGAAAGGGCAGCCAAGGGAGTGTTCCTCCGTGTGCTGTTTGCTGCTGCTGGGGCCACCACGGCCCTGGGGCCTGCCGAGAGTGGGTGTGAGGGACAGACAGCAACAGGCAGCATTCAGGGAGGATGATTTCCTTCCCTTGTGGATCCCAGGTTGTGAGCAGGTGTAGGAACAGACATTTACCTGTCCAGGATATGTTTGCTGCTCAGCCATCCATGGTGCATCTCCTCTCTAAGATTCAGCTGGCTAGCTGGGTGCTAGGCACCAGCCCTGCCCTGCGGACACGCAGCGAGGCCGTGCTGTAGGAGTGTGTACACTTCACACCCACACCAGCTTGTTGGCTTCCAGCTCGTATCAATTCCGTGTCTTTCCTTGCCTTTCCAAGGAATGTTGTGTTCTTCTTCAGAGATGAGATAAAGCATTCCTCAGAGCTCGGTAGCTTATTCCCTTCGGTGTTTTTCTGCTTCTCCTCGATTCTGTTAGAGGCTGTTTTAGCGAGCAGTCGCTGATCACACACGTCTGTCTCCAGAGATCTAAAACAGCAGAATCTCCAGAATTTCTACTGCTTCACAAAATTATAGTGTTTCATTAAAGACAAGTTAAAAACAGAACAAAATGTTGCTCTATGTCCCTTTCAATCACCTCACCTTCAGCAATCAAAAAGACTGTTCCTTTTTCATCCGCTTAGAAGTTATTTTTTTATACCATTTAAATGACAGCTTAATCATATGATAAAAGGACTTCCCCGAGCACAGGTCTTCCCCTTGTGTCAAAATATCGGTGGGTTCCATATTTAACATCAGACGCAGCTGCATTGCAGCCGTGGGTGAAGTTTCCCCTGTGAATAGCTTGCATGAAATTAAATCGCTGTGGAGAGCGCTTCTTGTTGGAAAGCTGTTCAGAGACAAAAGTCAGCAGGGCTCCAGCCCCGACAGTGGAAATCAGCCGCAAAAATCCTGTGCAGCAGCTAAGTACCTGTGAAGATGTCAGTGTCCATGGAAAGGTGGGGCCGTGTATAGAATAATTCAGACCTTTTACGATAAAGTGGCAATATTGTTTTGAAAGATACAGAAGGCTTGACAAACACCGGTAAAGTGCTTCATAACAGATGGCAACTTGAGCACAAAGAGGTCGTATCAAGCATGTGGCAAACACAAATATCTGCTGCTCTTCCTTCTTGCTTCCCTAAGTGCTTGCCGTGAGAATGTGGCACATAAGACTAGTGCTCTCTGTCATTCTGTGCATTTGTGGGATTAATGTCTAAAAGAAATTATTACAGTAAATTTAACATTTACTTAAAATTTCTGAACAAATTCCACTCCTGAACTGGGCTACATCACATTACATCACCTGTATGTCTCCCTCTCAGTAGCTTATATCATCTGGAAGAGTGCACCACCACATAGCAGTTGTAAAGCTTAACATAATGTTGCCTTGTTTCAGGCTTAGAGTGTAAAACGGGCTGGCATCAGCCTCCTGCTGATGCAGAAACAAAAAGCAGTGTAATAAAAGAGATGATAGCAAATTGAAAGGCTTCCAATAGTGGGGCAGGGGAGAGACAGGGATACTTCACCGATTCTGTAGAGCTTTGGGCACAGTGCCTCCCCTTGCACGCTGCAGACATGTCTCCAGTCTGAGCCAGGGAAAACCCAAGGGGAGAGACAGCAGCTGAGAGTTTCTGGGCAGTGCATCAGATTAAAACCTATGAGGGCTTAAGGTTTATTTGACCCATTAAAAGTTACTAAAAGCCTCGCTTCCAAGAGAGTTTTACCAGATGCTTTTCTTTCCTGGTGAAGCTGGAGCCCGAGAGGTATTTTGCAACCAGCATCCATTGGTTCAGCTGCAGCAGAGATACAATTTCCTGCAGAAAGGTCACAGGCCATTTGCAGCTTCCCGAGTCAAAAGCAATCCTTAAAACTCCATCTAAAAACCACCTGGCAGCAGTTGTCAAGGGCTGTAATTGCCCCTGTGCTGTAGCAGCTGACTGTGAGAACCAGAACTCGAAACAAAATCCTGCCCAGGAGAGATTACAGGTTTGTTACTGATGGTAAAAGCAGAGCAAATGTGTAAGTGGAAGAGCAGGACGTTGCTTTTGAGTGCACAGCATCACGGCTGGGATACGGTGTTCCAGAAATAAGTGGGGTAATGAGCTGGTGCCAGTGTTACGTGAGAGCTCATCTTATCTACTGTGAGCATTGTAAAAGAATTCAGGAAGCAATGCGGAAACTTTTTTGGTAGCTCTGCTTTCTCCCTGTTTCAGCATCAGGAGAAAGAGAGGTCTGGCTAGCTGGTGAGGTATAGAGATGGTATTTCAGATCTCTATGAGATTAAAAAAAACTTGGAAGCCAGCAGGGCAGCTGAGAGGGACTCAGCTTAGACCAGCCTGAAGGAAAGGATTTTAATGTTTGCAGGACCTCCCACTAGACCAGGCAGCTCAAAGTCTTTTCCAACCTGGCCTTGGACACTGCCAGGATTGGGACATTCACAGCTTCTCTGGGCAACCCATTCCAGTGTCTCACCACCGTCACAGTGAAAAATTTCTCCCTAGTGTCTAACCTAAATTTCCCATCTTTCAATTTGTAGCTATTACTCCTTGTCATATTTTTAGTTCATAACAAGGAGGTAGGTAGAGATCAAGCCTTGGAAGATACTCCCTAGGAAATGGGGGATCCCCATCTCCTGACATGTAGATCAGCTGCTGAAATGGCTTGAGCCAAGCACAAACTACTGGATTTAGTAGGTGAAGAAATGACTGATAAATTAAAAGATGCTATACAATACTGGTGGTGTGGCTCGAAGATCTAATGGGCATTTCTGGAATCAATGACCATGGTCCCAACAGAGGCTCTGACACAGTCTCCACACATTACATACTGGATCTTCCTCCCAAGCCCCTTGGTATCTGCTGCCTTGAACAAAGAAATTTGATGCCTACCAAAGGGCAAGGGCAGAGAAAGAATGGGCCCCCAGACATTTTTTTTCCACTTTTTACAGTATCCGCTTCATAATTTTAAGGAGTTCCCCTATTATTCGTAACACTGGGTGCTCACAGAAGGTGACACATTCTAAAATTTCAGACATTACAAAAAATTCTGTCTTGGGGCATAAGCATTAGAAATAAAGTTAATTAAAATTATACCAAGGTCTTCATTGGCCCACAGTGTGTTTATGTCATATCAGAGGCAATATTCAAAAGAAAAAGTTGACACTTGTGTGTCAGTGTACTCAACAGATAAACCAGGACAGCAGAAAGATCGGAGTTACAGCATGAGGCAGCCTTAGCATTTGGATTCAGAGTGGGAAGAATTTCCTAATACCATTAAAAGCATGTTCTTTGTCAAACCAAACAGCTCACAGTCACTCCACTCCAGCCCAAGTTGTAGGCAGATTTCAAGTGCGCAGGGCCATTTCATCTGGAAGGGTTAAAGCAGAACCTTGTGTCTGCAGGGTACCTGGCACAGCATACCTTGGTCCTCACCTTAGAATCATAGATAACCTGTGTTTAATACAAATTAAAAATTACAACTATCAATCACAATTATGAGTTCACCATGATTTATCGATCACTTGAAATAATTTGAGGGTTTCAGTCTAGTTGGTGGTGACTGATCCATTATTCCTTTGATGTTTGCCTCTTATTCACAGACTGGAAAAGAACCAACAGCACAAAAGTAACTTAAAGACGTCCTGTCCTCAGTAGAACTGAGGTACAAGGAAAAGCTTGCACAGTTTCTGGATGAAGTGAGCATTCCAGTCACCAGGACTACCAGTGCTGAAGTCACAGGGGGGAAAAAAAAGGAGGAAAAAAATCCTGCCTCTGCCAGCATTACTAATCAAGTACTAATGGTTATGACATGGACATTTTCTATGGCAGCTGGTGCATTGCTAAACTAATATATATTCCTTAATACTATTTTCCATGTTATTATGTCTGGCATTATCTCTCTAGATATAATACAATTTTGCTGCTATAACAGAACAAAATACTACACATCCACAGTTTATAGAAATTCCTGTTCCCTGCTCTGCTTTACAATGGACTAAACCACCTGAGCAAGTGAAGTAACAGCTCATTTGTTAATGTCCCAGCCACTTGTAAAAGCTCCCTGCTAACAATCCTGGTCAAACTGCTTTTATGCTTTTGTCCTATTGAAAAGATTAATTGAAAGTCTTGAATCTGCAACATGAACTTTTTCCTGACTTACATTGCATGCATGTTTAAGAAATGTTCACCTTCAAAAGTATCTGATGGAAGTACCCATATCTGGACCAATTACAATGGGCCCACCACTGTCCTGCCCAGCCAAAACCTGTTCACCTGGCAGCTTCCATCTCCATCAGCCAGAGAGAGAAACACATCCCCAGGTCATTTGAGCTGGTCACTGAAAACCCCGAGTGCTGACTCCTGAGTGACATTCAGGGAGCCCACCCTGAAACAGAGCAGAAGGTGCCCTACAAATCCTCAGCAACTCAGCCTTGGAGGGTGTGAGGCTGCCAGGGAGAGTCATCACTTAGCCTGGGGATGAGGGAGGATGGGGGAAGGCTTGTCCTCAGGAGAATGTGGGTTATAAACTGTGCCAGGTTTCACCTTAAAAGAAAAACATTATTTCCTAACTTTTCATGTAAGGGTTAAAAAACACAGAGCTGCACACCAGCTGTGCAGGGCACCTGCCACCCACCTCTGCTACAGCACCAAGTTGTGCGTGAGAGCACACTTTCACTTGAAAGACAGAGAAACTGAAATAAACAAAGGAAGAAGTTTTGTCTTTATGAGTACAACTCCCAGGACAGCAGGGCTTTCCCTCAGCTCTACATAACCAATAAAAAGGAATATCAGAAACCACATTACTAAAATTATCCTAGGCCCATGCATATTCCTGCAAGCATTAGGAACAGATTAAAACCAGAGCAGCTAGTAACAGTGCCATCTCATCCAAAAGATTTGCCTGTCAATGAGAGCCTGCTTGTGTAATGCTCTCCCGAGGAGAAGCCGAGCGCCAGGAGCTGAAGGATTCCGAGGCTGCTGCAAGGCAGCCCTGGTGTGAGCAGCAGGGCAGAGGTGCCCTGACTGAGCCCAGGGGGACGTGCAGGACAAGCTGCAGTGCCACCTCCCTTTTTGTCCTGGTTTGTTTATTTTTTCCCTGCCCCATTCCAGCAGGTATTCTGCCGTTCTGCTTCCTCTCTGCCTCCTGCCAAAGTAGTTCAGAAATTAGCAGGGGATGCTCTTTGGCCTCCTTGTCATTACATTTAATTAGAAGACACCCTCATTTGCTTTGCTTTTGCTCTCCTACCTGGCAGAGTAATTTGCATTTCACAGGCCATTCTTGAGTCTTGTTCTTCCTCTGCCTGAAGTGAGCAGCACAGAGGGTCACACTGAGTGGCTTAGCAGCAGCAGCTGTGGCACAGCCAGAGCTGACAGCTGAAAGAACACCTGGAAAGTCTACAGGACTGGTTAAAAATTAATAAGAGGCAAAAATGCTGAACATGCAGTAGGCCTGGCCCGTCTAAGGTCAGTGCAGACACAGAGAGCATCACAACTATGTGGCACATGGAGAACCAATCAAGCCCTAAGCACCTCTCCAATACGGAGTGATAAGAAATTCCTAGCAGTTGTATGATCTACCCCCTATAGCAAATATAGCTCTGGAATTCCCATCTCTTCAAATGGCACCGCAGTGAGGCAGCAGTTCAGTTTCCAGGCCCCTTTGTTGTCAAGCTGTGCCAGTGTTGCTGACAAGAGCAGTAACTCATACCAGATCCAGTGCTGAGTTACTTTTTTGGCTTCATTTCATAATTTGCATCAGCAGTATCATAACAAACCATCTGCTTTAAGAGACCAGACATCTTTGCAACACCATGCCCCATACCATAACTTAGTAATACAGCAACTATCACGGGTACCCAGATAATCACAAACACTTGCATAATGTATGAAATAAATCTGCTCCTTCAGGAGCAGTCCCCTTCCCAGTGGATGCTGAGTGGTAAGAGCTTTTCAGATCTCTGCTATAATAGTACAGATTGCATTGAACCATTTCAGGTTGCTCTTGACTTTGCTTTTGTCCATGTCTGTCCTTAGGCTGTGCTTCCATGGCTGAAACTTCGAGCCTTCAATACTTGCAAGTGAAATTTGAAACTTTTGATGTGCATGAACTGACCCAGAATTATTAAACATACTAGTGGGCCAGGAAAAAATATGTATGTAGATACATCAAATCCTAAAAGAGATTCATTGCTGAGGAGGCAATCTAGGAACAGAATGATGAAAAGAATCCTGTCTGCCCTACTTCTTGCCACCTGTTCACATAAGGCTTTTTTAAAAGGTTCACTTAAAGAAACACAGTCATCTGGCAGAGCTGAAATGCAAATACAAATTAAAATGCTAGCCCCAGAATTTGTTTTGGCTAGAGATAGGAAAATAAGATAATTGTACAGTTCACAAACTCTAGGCATTTCAATAGAATTACCTATAACTCAAGTTAATTACCTTGAAAGAAATAAGTCAGAATCTGCTCTCTTTCCTAGAAAATATCAATATATTTAATAAAATTTGCAGTATCTAAGGTTTTCCTCCATATTTTTTGCCTAGATAGGGCACAACCAAAGAAATTAAACTAATTCCTCATGACAGTATGGGAAATAAGGAATGCATAGTAGATGCAAGCTTTAAATGCTGCAGTAGAGATGCAGTTTTACAGAAAAAAAAATCTGTCTGTACATGGTTTCGCTGTACACACAAAACCAGCTGTATTACAGAAGGTTATTAATCAAATAGGCTCAGCTCTTTAATTCCTAATCCCCAAGAAATTCTGAGAAAACCTTAGTCTGAAGAAGTCACAGTTTTGAATCAATTACTTGGAAGTCATTTTGTGTTCTCTGAAAAAGATACATTTTCAAGCTACAAAACAGCCCATCCAAAAAGCCACCTGCTTTCCTCCCACTCCCACAATTCTGTCACCCTCCTCTCCTTACTTCAGTCCTCTCGCACCTGCTGGTTCTTCTTGCACCTTTGTAAGCACAGAAAATTTAAGACAGACCTAACTTGGTTGTACAAGCTGATTAAAACCAGAGGAGAAGAGGTGATGTAAGAACCTGAAATAATAAAGTTAATCTTGGATTAATGGCTGCATTCATCATACAGAAGAAGAGAGAGCATTTGCAGAGGAGGTGAAAGAAAAATAGCACAACTAGGAGAAGGTACAGAGAAACAGCCAGGGAGTGTCAATAGTCCAGCACATCATGTTCACTGTGCTCTGCTACTGTGAAACACAGCGCAAGGTTTTCTGTACCAGCCATGGGCATTCAGTCAAATTTAATTGTATTTCCTGTTGTGACAAGCCTTTGGAAAGAGACATTGTTCTGTCTGAAATGTTTTCTCTCACTCTCACTTTTCCCATCTATTCAGAGTCAAAGCAAATGATAGAAAAATAGAGCCTTCGGAATGGCTGAAGCAGATTGTTATATGGCTCCAGTCAGCTCAAAGGAAAGAACAAAAAACCATCAAGTGGCAGCAATGCTTTTCCAGGACACAGCAGAGATGGATGCTGGACTGGGAATCACACCATTGCCTGTAGGAATGCACTGGCAACGGGTTCTTTGCAGAGAAGGCTGGGTTTAACCTGAATCCACTCCCTGCTTGGTGTCAGTACAGCCTTAAATTGAGTACAGTTTGGTCCATAGCAAATCTCTCTGCCCACGGCTGGGCTTTGAATCAGGAAAAAGTCAAGATTCCTGTTCAGATAATGTGGCTGCCCACCAACTACCCCTCAAATTCAGCTTAGACAGCAGGGATCACCTTTTCTTTCTGTGTGTATACACCTCCTGCACTGCAAGCTTTTGTCCACAGCCTCAAACAGTAATAAAATGATGAAGCCTGCAATACACTTCTCATTCTGACAGAACAAAAACCCCATCTGGAAACTGCAGATATATCAAATTTATTAAGAGAGGATAAAATGATTCTTTTTATGCTATTAGTACTATTGACTTGTAATCTCTTGATGCAGTTTAGATATTATGGAATTTCAGACTTAATATTCCAGCCAGAGGATGATATAAAAGCCATTATTGATTTCCACTCCCTATAAGTAGACTCCATCTCTATGTAAATTAAAGATTGTATCATATATTTCACAATATAGATTAGTTGTCATTCAAGTGCCGATCTATGCTCATACCAACAGGCAAGTTCCAGACAATAACACACCCAGTGAAATCTGCTTAGGCCTTTGCCCTTTAACACTCACATCTACAGGCACATCATCAAACACCATGAGGAAAATTTAGGATTTCTTGTGAGAGGAGTGGTGTGTACACAGCAGCACTGCAGAAAGCATCACCCACCTTCATTGTCCCAGGGGAATAATTACCCCTTTCTATTCACCTGAGGAGGACAGGGAACAACAGCAATGTCTTCCACCTACCAACTACTCAAATCCTTCAAATGTTTGGAGAACTTCCTGAAGAGGGGAAGTTAAGCAGCAGCATCAACATGGTAAGGTCTCCCACAGAGTACCTCAGCCAGCTTCTCCCCTAACACACACATGGGGAGCAGGGAACGTGGGCACTGCCAACACCTCTCTCAGACCGCAGCGAGGTGTTTCCTGTGTGCTCTTCCCGTAGTGGCCAGGAAGCCACTTTGTTTTCTCCTCCTCAGAGTGATGAAAACAGTGGTCTCAGTAATTTGGCAGGGAAAAGCTTAACCCCACCATGAATGTCCTTGTCACACACTGGCTGCAGGGAAAAAAAACCCAAATGTTACTGTAGGCATCAGGGGCCACATCAAGCCTGGAGCAGTTCGGTCTGACCCTGCTGTGAGGAGGATGCTGGACAAGAGAGCTCCTGAGGCATCCTCCTGCCTGAACTATCCTGTGATCCCATGGAAGAGCAGAGGAAAGGCTTCCTACTAAGACTGGCTTCCACCACACAGAGGAGCAGCACTGCAGTCTAAGGAAACAGCATTAGCTCTTGTTGCTTAACATGCTTCCCTTCCTGACTAGGACATGGGTTTCAAATCACCTCTCCAGCCCACAACAAAGTCTGGGAAAACTTAAGTCTGCCAAACCCCCGGTCCAACCCTCCAGTCCTTTTCTAAAAGGCAGCCACAAAACTCTCACCTCTTTAAAAAACAGCCTTCCCCAAATTAATAAGGCCTTTAGATTATTTCTGATTAGGCTGCTGATAGGCTTTAGAAAACCTCGCTGGGTGGTGAAATTCAAAGTGCATCACCCAAGCAAGGCTGGAGAAGAACAGTCAAAGTTTTCTAGTTTCATGTTAGGCTCAGCTCCAGCCATTGGAAGTCTGAAGATGAAACTTGCTGTGCAACTAACTTCTTTCTTTAGTCATTTTTTATTACCATGCCACTCAGAAGCTGAACAGGACATCCACTTCTAGTCATACATCGTCTTCCCTGTAAAAAGAGAGACTCAAGATTTTCAACTCAATTTACAGCAACACAGTTATTAAGCATTGATGGGCAGCACCTGTAGAGCTCAAGCACACAACTGAAGGCAATGGGCACAAAATGACACACGAGAGGTTCCCTCTGAACATCAGGAAATGCTCTTTTGCTGTGACCCTGACTGGGCACTGGCGCAGGTTACCCAGAGATGTTTGCAGTCTCACTCCTCAGAGACAACCAAAAGCCATCTGGACACGGTCCTGGGCACACAGTTCTAGGTCAGCCTGCTTGAGCAGGGGGCTGCATCACATGACCTCCAGAGATCCCTTCTCACCTCAAGCCCCCTCTGGTTCTGGGAATGAAAAGTTTAAAACACCCAACATTAAGCTGCTGCAATTCATATCCCTCTTCCGGCTTCCTTGGAGGCCTCCTCTTCATTTGTGCAAAGTCACATCACTTCACAACCAGGGCAGGCTCAGGGGACCTGTGAGGACATTTACAGGTGGGAGCTCAGCCGAGGTGCAGTAAGTTCCTCAGCTGTGAGACCTTGTCGCTCCAGTGCTTTCAGCTTCATGGCAGTTTTACATTTCAGAGCACCTTCTGTTCCAAGTTTGTCAAGGACCGAGACTCTGAGCCTCCAGCAGTCAGCACAGCTGCGTGTGCACAGAGATTTTGCTGTACATCCACTTTTACCGCACTATAACTGAGATAGGAACATCTCCCTCTCTCTAACTCGAACTTCTTCACCTCCTCTCTGTCCTCATACAGCTAAATTTTAATTAGAACAAGCTCTTTGATTGCCCCGTTTGTCCACTGGAGGTCAGTCTCTCGCTACAGAAAGACTATCCCTCTTACCTGGTGGGTCTGTAGGGGACAGAAATCTTACAGCAGCACTTCATTTTCCTGTAACAGGATTTTAAGGCTTTGGGTACAAGATGAGGACAGAAGCCTAGTGCAGTCCATAATGGAAGGTTGCTCCTTTCCCAAAGTGACACAAAGAATTGCAGGAAGTAGTGTTTTCCCAGGTATTGAGTAGGTTCAATCTAAAAGCGGCAAGTGCCCTCCTGCAGCTCTCTTGCCACCACTGCAGCGTGGCAGGAGCCAAGTAACAAACTCTTCTCTTGGAGTAAAAAAGCATCTCGTTGGGCAGGAAATTCCTAACTCACGAATGAGCATTTTGAAACAGTTTCACGCTTTCTGCGTTATCTGGCTTTGTATGTAAATCAACTACTAAAGTATTTGTCTGGTGATTACCAGCCACTAGATTTTTACTATCTAGTAAATGCACTTGGCTCGTGTGCCAGGATGAGCTCCGGAGAAGGTGGCTGTTTCGGCTGCTGCTCAGGCTGCGTAGGAGAGGTGCTGCACCACGCTGCTTTCAGCAACACCCGCTCATTAGCAAGGCTTCCTCAGCTGCTGCCAACACTGTGCCAGGCATGCGGCACAAAGAGACGGGTGTTTGCCTCTCCCAGGCTGAGCAACAGATGATGTTGAAGGATGGCAACAGCAGCGGCCAGGAGCGGGGGAGTGTGGCAAGGAAGGGCGAACAGCCTCGAGAACGGGGCTGTCTGGCTGTGGCAGAGCACAGCCACTGGAGCCCATACCAGTGCTTTAGTTTGGATCAGAAGCACTTGGGAAGCAAATCTGCCCACTCCATCTCTCCATGCTGTAATTCCCATCAGGAGCAGCACGTGAACTCGGTTCCTGCCAGATGCAGGTAGGCACGAGAGCTGCTCTCACCGCAGCTCCAGGCATTTCGTTTGAACGAAGCAGAACTGAAGCCCAGCACCTGCCGTGCCCTGGTCTACAGGCTGGCTCCCTCTGAGCCCCACTTCTGAGTCACCTGGCCACGATCTCACCGGCCAGCTGACATCAGGGCTGTCTAGGCTGCAGTTCCAGGCATTAATACTGATGAGATGAGACAGTCCCCATCCTGTGGATCTCAAGACCTGGAACTTTCAAGTTCTACTTTATTTTCTTTAACTGCTGTGCCAAGAAACTAATGGTGGTTCCTCTATGTTCATTCCTGTCCTGCCAAGATCACTGATGTTGTCAGAGGGAAATTTTGTTCTTTTCATCCCACTACCCCTCCTCTTCATTCCATAAAGCCTTCCCGAGGCAAGAAATTTTTCTGCATCCTTTCACCAGCACTGATACCTCTGTTAGCATTCAAGCAGTGGGGTGAGAATAAATGATTGCAGCCCAAACCCCAAGAGAAGCAACACCTGCAGCATGCTGGTAGATTTTTAAATTGTGCAAAGCTCACATCCTGAAGCCTTAAAACAGAGCAGCACATTAGAGGTAGGCTCTATCCACACGTTCTTTTTATGTATCCTACCACCCTGAGTGTATTATGTTTTGCTTTCTGAGCAGAACACATTACCAGTTCACTAGGCTCCTTTGGCAATTTTTGTATTCATGAATTTTAAAAGAGACCTATTTACTACTTCAAATGTCAGCTTAAGTCTATTTATCCTAATCAGGTATCGAGGCCAGCAGCGCCACCAGTGCCATTTGTACCCTCATGTCTCATTTGATCAGTGAAGGAAATAAAAGCTGAAGCAGGCAGATGGCTGAATCGAAGAGAAAGGTCATTGCATACTGCAGCTGATAAGGTGGAGAGAATAAAATAGGGAAGGTGATCTTCAGGGAAAAGGTTAAAATGCAGCCTCACCATTTGGAGGGTTCTGGATGGAGATAAACAAATACAAAGAGAAGTATCATCGATTTCGCTGAAGCACTCCTATTGTTTAGAATAGAAAAATCTGGACCTTTCTCTTCTTCCCCATCTCTGTCATAAAAATCTTTATTTTCTACCTCCCATTTAAGAGACAGAAGAATGCCACGGATCTGTGCTGTTATTCTCCCCGTGTAAGTGAGGCATCCAAGCTTAAACACTTCTACTTGCCTAAAACAGTAAGTAAGCAGCAATGTTATAGACAACTCCCACATCTCCTCTCAAATAATTCTAGCTGTTGGCAGCTGCCTCACCATTTGGTGTATTTTAACTAGGTTTGAAAATCCCTAAAGTAAGGATTTATTATCGCTTTCAGCAAAGTATGAAGTAAATCTATCAAGTTATATAAATTATTCACATAAATTCTAGAAACATAGCAAACAATATAGGACAGGAGGGGCACCACAGGAGAGAGATGGAGCATCCTTTACTTAAAAGCCTGTGGTAGACCTAAATTCAGTTTTCTAAGAGGTCCATGTCAACTCACAGAATACAGATGACTCTTAGAAATTTTTTAAAAATGTGGGTTGTCATAATAGCCACTGGAAGTTTTGAACAGAATATGAGGCATGATCAAAAATGGGATACTCTTTCAGGTAAGCACTTGGCTGATGGCAGTCGACTGGGTACAAGGCAGCATTCTTGCTTATCTTTCTTAAAACATTTGTGCAATGTCACAGTGGTGCTTTGCATCACTTATGGCAAATCAGTGACTGGCACTGGGAGGAGCAGTGAACCAGCAGGATCCAGGTATTTTAAGGTAAACCCCAAATGCCCCAAGGAACTGCAGACGTTTATAACTAATGAAGATCACATCAGAGCACGGTACTGCACACATTATACATCTTTACAGTCTGGACACAGGTTAAATACTCTGATGAACTTATACAAAAGTTATTCACAGCAATACAAAAACTTTACCATCTGCTGTAAGCAGCACTTCTGAACCCTTGTTACAGCAAAATGTGCCATAAATACCAATTATGTAGAAACAAATTTATGGGGAAACTTTAACAGCCATCCTTGAAAGCGTTACTTTGGTTGTCATTCTGAGCACATGAAGCAAACTAAAGTCCTTCTTCCTCAAAGACAGAAATAAAGATTACAACATAATGGTAATCATAAGCAGTGTACCCAGCTGTGTGAAAGCACCCTAAGAAGATTTTTAAGAAGCATACTACATTTGGAAGGAAATACAAACAGAGCAGCTACTGCAGGAACAGCTGAAAATACCCCCAAACCAGACCAGGGAAAATGAATACAAGCAAACATGAAAGAGTGTCTCAAGTGAGGCTAACGTGAGGCCTCACACAATTGGGATAAGCAGCAACTTTAGAAAGGCTTAGCTTAATGATGGAGTGTGACTCTATGATAAACAATCCTACTACCATCATCCTCCTCTCCGTGGAGAGGAAAGGCCCTGTTCCCTGAGCAGCACCCCTTTAACCCCCACTGGTACCAGCACACTCATAGAACAATGAACCACCCAAGGGAAAGGCACCGTGGCCAACCAACCTAACCACACGTCCTGCTGAGACAGGGAAGGGCAACAGCCTTCGCTGGTAAGGTGCAAACATCTGCTGAAAACCAGGAGGAGGAGACTCACGAGAGGAGGAAGCAGAGGGACAGTCCGTGCTGAGCTGTTGAGTTCAGGACAGCAAGGGCACTGCCACCGTGGCTGTGACAGCACCCGGTTTGTGAAGGGTGACAGGTAATGGGCATGGGCTGTTCAGAAAGCAGAGAAGGTGACTGGTAAGGGACTAGAAAGCTGAACTCACTAGTGAAATCAAACATTAACAGCAGGATGACTCAGAAAAACTTGACTGAAAAACTCATCAGCACTGGCAGATACCAAGAGAGCACCTGATTTCCAGGAACAGAGGAAAGAGATGAGATCTGCCACCCCCTGCCGTGTAGCTGGCAGGACTTCTGTTCAGAGTTGCTACCCCGGACAGAGAGGACAGGCTGCCCAGTATCAACTGGCATTAGGGTAACCCGGGGGATTCCCAGGCCTCTCTTCCCTACCTACACACTTGACTGGCAAAGAGCGACTGCTAACAGAGCAGTTTTCACGTGGTGTGACAGCACAGAGCGATTGAAACACCGAGTGACTCAGAAAGGCAACAGCTTGAGACAAGCTGCCGAGGCATCTCGAAACATTTGCCCTCAGCTCTAATCTCCGAATCACTCGGCACATAACCCCCTGACAATCGAAAAGCACAGAACTCCACCCTGCTTCTGGCTAATCAGATAAGAAGTTCTCCATTTATCTGCAGCAGTAAGAATAATCTCCAAGAGACTACTATATTTAGCTAAGAGTCTTAGGGGCAACTTTGCTTCTTATGTAGCTGAAAAGCCCAGCCCAGCACAAACCTGAGAGTGCTTTCCACTTGTAGGAGTGCACATCTATGTCATGCACAGATGAGAACACATTTCTCCAGAGAAACCTACAGAGATTTGACAGCACATGAAAAGAGATTCTTTGCCTAGTAGCAGAGAAAGCAAGACACGAAATTCCTTCCACCAGTTGTGTACCTAAAGGACTTCTTTTTCTCAGTGTTCTTGTTTTTTCTCTTCTTTTTACCAAAAGATGGTCAATTGGGAACCTTCTGGAATAGCCATACTTCCTTTAAAGAAGTCCAAAGAAACTGGGAAGGGCGTTCAGTGGCAAGCTCAAGTCTCTCACGACTGTTCTGCAGTAGACATCAGGGCCTGAGGGATTCTAGGGATCATAATTTATTTTTATTCCCTATATAACACCCTCAGTGTTTTAGTACCTGAATGCAGCTCTACCTCAATAAGCTAAAAAGCCTTGGACTTGAGTTCATGTGTGAATGGACTCACTCTTAACAGGAATGCTTCAGACTCAGAAGTAAAAATCCACACCCCCACAGGGTAAGCACTTTTCCCCAAAGTAGACTACAGCAGGCTGAATTTGTTTGGTTTCTCAGAAGGAAAAAAATGTGTAATGTCACCTAAAAAAAAAATTCACTGTAAAAAACCATCTCTGGATAAGCTGTTCTAATATTTATTTTACTTCTTGGCTAGGAACTAATACCTCAGCTCAAAACTTAATTTGTACAACTTTAGCTTCCAGCCATAAGATTCTAATGAAGTCTTCATTATTATCAGGTTTACACTCAGTTCATTCTACAGTGAGACTTTAAACATTTTTAGAAATTATATCTTTGCTGTACCCTCAGGTATGTTGGTTCAAGGGGAAAAGAACACCTCTTCATTATGAAACAGTGCCCAGCACAGGAGAGAGAACACAGCTGAAAAATACATCAAGAACCAATTTCCCAAGGAGACATTTCCCTTCCTCCCAACTCCATCTGCATACTGCAAATGAGCTCAGTTTGGAGCTTGTTCTCAACACCACGCACCTCCTCTTACAATAAAGGTGGTTTTCTTCTCCATTCATCTTAGTAAAGAGAAACCTGAAATATCCAAAATCCAGTTCAGTTTATAGTTCCATGAAAATTCTTTAAAATTCAAAGGACAACCACAGAAACTGTAGGAGCAGCGTGCTGAGTGACCAGGAGTCCTAACTCCAACCGAGCTACAACAAGCAGTTATAAATGCTTTACTAAGAGAACCTTAGAACAAAAATATTTCAAGCTTGCGTATTCAGTTTCTATGTAGAACTGGTGTCTAAGAATTGTGCTCTAAATTATTTGAATTAATTTCAAATCAAAAAGTGGGAAATTTGAGAGAACTAAGAACTAAGCACCAGAGGGACTGGGTTTTTCAGCTGAACAGAATAAAGATTAATTTATCTTCCCAAGACACAACCCAGTCTAAAATGCATAAACAAATCTGTTTAATTTACAATTAAGCCACTATATTACACAATTGGTTTATATAAGTTCTTCCCAATAGGATGAAAAGCCTCTCCTGTCTTTAATCTGATTACCATTAAAAGATTAAATTTAAAGTATTTTTCTGGTAGGCCTACATGGGTTTGTATTTTACAGCACTGTGCTAGGTGTCACTAACTGAAGAAGAGAACTTCTTACTAAAAAGTGGGCGAGGAGACTTGCTGATGTGACTTGTATTTCTGCCTTGTTCTTTCTGGATGCAAAGCTGAATTTAATGCATTTTATGGAAAAAAAAATCCCTACAGCTACCTGTAAGGAAATTCATACCTGCTTAGACAAGCCATGAACTTGGAGCTTGAATTAAGGCTGCAAAGGAACCAAGTATGGATGTTTGAAGGAGCAGTAGTACCTCAAGGGAATCTGGTTTTGTAGAGTCCATCCTTCATCCCAGGAACATCATGCCTTGGGATCAGAGATAGCATTTGGAAGCCTTACATTTTTACTTCTGTTATTGGTAAAAGATGAAAAGATTAAATAAAGATTAACAGCAAAATTTTACTAATCTAAGGAAAGAAACACAGACTCAAAAGTGAGATTTTATTCATGTTTGTTACTTATGCACAACCCGAAGTATGATAAAACTGATAAAAACAGCCTAGAATAGTGTTTACATCACTAAATTCAATTCACATTTCCTCCATAAAATAACAAAAGGAAAATGACAACATTGCAGGTTCAGAAAAACAAGTTGGTTACTATAACTGAAAAATCTACACTACCTCCACTGGTCACAACTGATTGCCTGTTTAATGCTTATTATTTAAAATAAGCACAAATTACAAAACTTCAGACACACCCAACTTCTGTGCTCATAAAATATATCTTCTGTCATATCAAACTTCAGTAGATTGGAAAGAATTTTCTGCTGAGACATTTCATTTCAGCATGTATCAAAAGAACATCGAGAGTGCTCTCACCACCTATGCAGTGATGTAACACTGAGGTCCCAGCTGCACCTTCAGCGACCTCTCCAAAGAACCATTTTGCAGGCCACTGTGCAAGCACACCATGGTGGTAAGGACAAGCCATCTCCCACATGGTGCTGAAAGCCACCATCAGGCTTTGGTGGACACACAGACCTCAGAGTGCAGGACACAAAGTAAAGCGCATTTCAGCTCTGCATTTTAAGGCAAAGACAAAACCAGCTCCAACTGGGACGGAGATCAGCAAGTACCTTCGTTATCAAGAGCTGTGGTTGCTCACCACTATGCAGAGATCGGTCATACTTTGTGTGATAAATTTTAACACCAGCCCTGAGGCAGCATGTTATCCCTCTACCATAAAGGCAGCCACCACAGATTGAAAAATCATATGCAGAATAAACAGCAACGCAGTAGCCAAAAGTTTGCATGCAAACATCATGTTAGACTGTTACATTCTCAGGACTAAAACTGTTAATGGTGTAAACACAGGTTATTAATCACCTTCCATTTCTCTTTTTATTTTACATACTTCTTTTAAGAACAGACAGGGGGCCTCCCAGAACGAAGGAGGTTTACCAAATGTTAGACTGGAATTACACAGACTTCTGTTACAAAGATTAAAACTGTAATCTGGTAAGGAAAGAACTCTTCCCCTGCTATGAACAAAATTTAAAAGCCTCATTAGGCAAAGCAGCAGCCTGACTCTTGGTCCAGAAAAGAAAAACAAAACAAACAAAACATTTTAATACTGTACTGCTGATTAAAAAAAAAAACAACAAAACAAACCAGGAAAACAAGGAAAACATATACAGTCAAAGCAGACTTTAATGGCATTAACTATGCCTAGGAAAGGACCAAGAAAGTTTGTGTGTATATATATATGCGCATACACACACACACATATATGTATATATATGGCATAGTACCTCAACAGCCATCAAAACTGCTTTAACTGTCTGTGTTTTTATCCATGGGATATACTGGGAAAGAAATACATTCAAAGTAAGAGTTCTGAGTCAATGTGCTACATGACTACACATGTACAAATCAACAACAACAGAACTTATTTACACACATTTATACCTACAGGCATAAAGACCAAGTTTAATACTTGTGAAATGTATCTGATTGCTAGATCCAGTTCCAATCTGTTCCAATCTTCAGTAACAGCAGTACCATTTCTGCACTGCAATAGCCACATGGTTTCCCACTAGGTCTATCCCGAACCCAGCTGATCTTGTCATAAAGACAAGCTCCACAGGTATTTTTATTTTCATTTATAACACAGACGTGCATCTGCTACCCAGCAGAGACCCCTCCCAAAACTCTTCCCAATAAGCAGCCAGCAACTTAGAGCTGGTACTGTTACAGACATATCCTGTCTGCTCACCAAATGTTCTTTTTGGATTATATGGGTTCATTCTTCAAAGTATACATTTCATCATCTGCTACATTTTTAAGATAAAAAGGAAGATAGTATAAAATCAATGCATAAAAACTTAAGCCCAGGAGTGGTTAAAAACAGAGTAAGGTGGGCATAATTAGTACCTAATAAAAAAGCTAAAAGTCAAATTTATGGAATTCAACACTTCACTCAGCCATACAGTTAGCTGCCCTCAAAGACTAACAACCAGACCAATTCACAAGTATCTAAGTTGCTTACATAATTAAAAGAATAAGACGTAAAGTCAAAAAAATATATTTTATCCCTTCAAGAACAGGAAAGTAAAATAAAATGCTGGTTCTGTAACAGTGCAACAACTGCAGCATATTTTGCACGCAGCACAAGAGTTGCTACATTTAGTGGCACTTAAGTATTATGCAGTAAATACTGAAAGTAAGACAAGTTTCTGATCTGCATAAGCATAATCACATCATTATTACCAGAGTTGCTAAGCTACAGCGTTCTGAATAATACCAATTCAATTTTAGCACTTCCCTCACTAGCCTTAATACATGTCAAGGTCCTGCTTTACACCTTGCTAACAAAGCAGTCACTGAAGCCAAGTATTGGATGTTGTTGCCAGTGGGCTCGGACCAGGTTCAGTCTGACCAGTCGTTCTCATCGAACTCTGAGTCGTCGTCGGAGTCGCTGTACTCCACGGCAATGCGCCTTGACAGGATGGTGGCCACGTCATTGCCCACGGGCTCGCGCTTCGCCTCCTGCTCACGCTGCTCCTGCACCTTCTTCAGCTGAATTCCTGCAGACAGAAGTACCCTCAGGCAAAGCTTGCCAGCCAAGAGATTTCGTATTTGACACTGTTATTGGTGAGTCTGTTGTATTCTTACAAAATACTCCAGAGGAAGGAGGGGGGAAAAAAAAGAGCAAGCATTGTGGTAAGAGAGCCTCCTTGAGCAAGGAAGAGGGAAAGCCAAAAAAGACAGATGGGAAATAATTCTCAGAGACTGCATACTTCTGGACTTCTTGAACTGCAGATGAAAGTTTTCAAAACTGTATTTAGAAATACTATTAGACCTACAGCTCCATATTGTAAGCAAGATCAGAAAGAGCCGTAAGTCACTGGTTAAAAAAACCAGTGGGCTGAAGCCTGGTGTTGGGTAATTCAGTTCTTCTGAAGAGAAGCAAAAATCCATGTATATCTACTGGCACATAATGAACAAGTGCTGTGTTTGTTGAATTATGTCCACACAAACATAAGAACACGCTTGACAAAGCTGTGCATCTTTAGGTGTTAGAAAATGAACCAACCTCATGGCTGACAAATGTCAGAACAGGTGTGTGGTACCTGTGGTTAATGAAATCCACCCAGGTGGGTAAAGAAGCCATGAACTCATTTCAGTGGAAACCACGTGCTCTCACCAAAAAATGGAATAGTAGAACTCAGTGTGCACTTACCCATCCTGATGGCAGCCAGAAGATCGCTCCGTGCATCGCTCATCGGTGCCTGCTTCGCCTCCGACGTCGGAGGAGCGTGCATGGGGGAGGAAGACAGGGATGCACCTGCAGCAGGAGGGCCTGGAGGGGGAGGAGGTGGGCCAGGAGGAGGAGGAGCAGTGACAACAAGCCCGCCAGGAGGAGGATGAGCAGCTGCATAGGGAGAGCCAGTCACCAGTCCGGAATGGGAAGGTGGCACAGGAAGCTGAAGGGGACTAACAAATGCAGTTTGTGCTGAAGGAATCATAGGTGGGGGAGGAGGAGGGGGAGGACCTGTAGGATTGTAATAATCCACCATCTGAGCTGGGAGCATCCTATATAAAACAGAACAAAAACATTTAATGCATTCAAAGTCAGGACTTCCAAAATTATCACTCCTTAAACTGCACTCATCTAACCTCAGGTAAAACAAAAATCAAAAGCAACTTAAATTGGTGACTTAAATATGCAAGTGACTATACATGTAAGAATTGTCAAATATTGCTGATATTTTGAGACTTAAGACAAATGATGAAGTTAAAGGCAATGTCCTCTCAGCACCCTACAAAGGGAGCTTTTTATCTTAATTCTCCTGCCTAGTTAAGTATAAAGCTGCATTTCTTATCAAACATCTACTATACGGGACTGTTAGTACAAAGTCTTTGATGAAAAAGGGACCAAGGAAACTGGAGACTACACCCTTCAATTCCATAGAGAGTCAAGAGGTAATAGAGGACACAGATATGGAGAAAAATTTAAAACATGAAAGGAAAGATTTACCCAAAAGTAAATGTATCTCATGTGCTTCTTTGGTCAAATTGTCCACTTAAATACCATTTAATTAAACTGATACATTTAATTGATTCTTTAAATAGGAGGCACAGGGAAGAGCTCATTTCTTTGTTAAAATGTCATTGAAAGAAATCTTAATCAGAAAAGGAAAGAACTTATAGGAGTTATGAGGTAGGTAAAGAACTAGATACAGAAGACAGGAGTAGAAGCAAAGTGACTGATGATATTGAGTGACACGTGCCAGTGCATGACAACAACTGCAACACCCTGGCAATGGTCGTGGGCCTGAGGACTAAGCACAGTAATGTCTTACACACTGGGAACAACAGAGGACTGCAGGCTGGAGCAGTCACTCCTAACTGAGTCATCTGCAGCAAGATAGCCATGAATCAGGCAAATGCTATCCCAGGATGCATCAAGCAAGGATGACAAACCTTGGCTTGTATAGTAAAAAACAACACAGGCAAGAATGACTACAACTTTCCTTGGGTTACAACTTGAAAGTTTAAGCTATTTACACAGAAAAACAGACACAGACTCAGTAGAAAGCAAATGTTTTCTTGGTACAGGAGAACCAGAACTGTGGAGCAAGCCTTCCTTCAGAATGCATTCAGGAAAACTATCTACACAGGCATTTGATAAATCTTAGTCTTGAATTAAAAAGTGGCATTCTTCCAGTGGCAGTACAGAATTTGTGTCTGAGGAGACCCCTTCCAATTCTGTCACAACCTTCTCTAAGAAGGCATTTCAAGGATGCAACAAAGACTGCCAGATTAATCAGAATCAACAATACTATTTCTGCACATTTTCTGAAGTTTAAAATATTATCCAAATTATCCTGTAACTACTTTCCACTTTAAAGGAAAATTATCCCTTCTTCAATATTGTGTTAGGCACCCTTAGTATTTTGCAATCATACTGACTTCATCTATACACACAACACACTTCATTCAATAAAAACTTGGCTATTTCTGCTTTTACTATTTCCTCACTTAAATTTAGTTCATACACAGAAATTATACAGACTTTCTTCTGTCCTCCCCAAGGTGATAACTAATGTATGTGGGGTCTTTTTCTTTGGTTGGTTGGTTACGAAAAGCATGCATTCCTGTGGTTTGGCGAAGAATCCACCAGAATAAAACAGATTTACCCATATTCTGCTGGTACCACGGGTACTGAGCTGTGCTGGCCCTCTGAAGGCTGCGGTGGAGGCGGAGGTGGCTGCTGAGGTCTGTTCAAAGTGGCGTGCCGTACAGTGGTGGAGGGCGGTCTGTACTCATGCTCATGGCTTTGGGGTGCTGCCATGTACTGAGGACCATCTCCTGCTCCATAGGAAGGCAGTGCTATCTGCTGATGGAGGGAATGATTCGGAGTAGCAGGATAAGAATAATCTGTAACGTCAGATGCATGGGACCTAAAATTAAATAAATTGATGCAGAAGATTATGTGAGTGTAGCAAGGCATTATCTAAATAACTGACAAAACAAGCTAAGAAGAATACAATCAGCATTATTTTTCTTGCAAGAGAATCCCCCGATTTACCAAGCACCACTCCCTTTTAAGTCCACAGAAAGCACAAGAATTTTAGTAGCCATAAGGAAGCTTATAGTTTTTGGTCAATGATTTTGACAGTTTCATGGTTTGAAATGATAATACTTACCAGCCTGCCTCAAGTTAACAATGGCAGCAGAAAAAGAAAAGCAAAACTACAAGCAGTTGCAATTATGCAGAATAACATCTTTTACCAATGCAGAGAAAACCAATTTCAAAAGTTAGAAAATGCTTTTGATTTTGTTTGCACAATTAATTTTGTTGGAAAGGCTTACAGAAACTGGGAAATGCAAGTATTAGTTGAGCAGAGAGTTCATAACGATACAAAGTCTAGGATGCTCTGTCAAATAAGCCCAAGAGAGGGAGCAAAAGGATCTCTTCATCCCATTACTGTGAAGACTTGTTTTAGTAATGAACAATGGTGCAGCCTGGCTTTTAGTGAACACAGTGAACTGATGCACTTATCTGTGAGACTGGAAGCAAGGTAAGCAACAAAAAGCCAGGGCTTTGAGCAAAACAAAACAACAAACCCTTTGGGCATTTTGTCCTCTTTCATGCTTCCCGCCTGTTCCATTTTCTTTGCGTCACTCATGAACTCAATGCCCATTTTCCTTCTCTCCCACTCTTCTTTTCTTGTTCTTACTTTTCTCACATTAATTTGCTGGTTTCTGTTTGGATTCAGCTTGTGTTTCTCTCTCTAAAGTACAATCAGTATAACAAATACATTGTAAATTGTCACAGTCCAAACACTGGGATGTCAACATTTAATGCTTAAGTCTTACAATTTGCAAAGGAGAAGAAATATGACTTTTTTTCTTTAACTTTAGCAGTAGAAAAAAAATGACAGTATAACCAAATACACTTATTTGGGATCTGACTTACAAAATACTGCTCATGCAGTAGCTGGCAGTATGAAAATGTCTCTCAAACCAGTACAAATTTCTATATGTATGGATTTTCTATAGCTTAAGACTACTCCAAGGTGAAAAATACAAAGCCCTCTCTCCTCCTCACTTCCATTCTCAGAATTAACCCTTCATGGATAAAAAACAGATTTCAGGATTCAAAGTCAGATATTTGAGTCACTGAAACGTAAAATACTCCATAATTTATAAAATATAAAAGGCTTATGTAAGTACAAAGTATCTGTCATATAAACAACATCAAAATACAACACAGAGACGCACCCTACAATTTCTGCTTAAAAAAATCCCACAGACTGCAAATACCACAGATATCTGCAAAAAGCCAAATACATGTTGACATTGCTGGAATAAAAACAAATCATTTCAATATGCTAATTTAAACTCAGGAATCCTGGAGGCAAGGTGTTAAATCTGAAAAACAAAAAAGACCCAAGAAGTGTGAAACAGAACTCCTGATGAAGAAATCCACACCTTTTACTAGATCAGCCTAGGTAAAGCTTTGTCAGTCTTCAGTGTTTCATTAAGACCAATAGGAGACAAAGTTTTGCATTAGAAACTGTAAAATAAAACTAAACAACCAGCATTTTTTAGACAGGGAAGGAGTCTGAATAAATTCCTGAAAGACCAATAGCAATATCAAATACACCGTTTCAATTACTTTTCACAAAGACCACAACATTACAAAGCTCTGACCAGATTTTCTGTTTTTAAATTAATCTCCACTGGACAATGGACTAAAGGTATCAGTCCACACTCTTTCAATGGTAGCTGCCTCCTCAACCTAGCCATTCAACAATTCAAACACTTTTTCCAGTGGACTCTATTTCTATGCTTATTGCTAGCAGTTAATCACAACAGACATAGGAAATAATGTAAGTGGGAAAATCCTCTCGTGAGACCTGCTTAGCATAAAAAGACTTCAATGCACATCATTTAACTCCCACTGAGCTCAAAGGGAACCTCAGTCAATGAAGACGAATTCTGCCGTGTATCTCTAAGCAGAGATTTTTGTTATTTCAAGCAATAACATCTCACCCAGCTTTGCAGCTTGCTTTTTAGACTAATGTAACATCAAAAAGCTGAACTTGTCTCCCACCAAAGCATTCTTTACAGGCAAAAGTATTCTCGACTGAGTAGATCACAGAAAAATATTTATTAAGCCACCAGCAAAGCACCAAACAACAAGCTAGACACTAAGGAAGAGCTGCTGACATTATCTAGAAGAGGCTTAAATGCTTTGTAACTACAGCTACTGAAGATCAAATATAGAGCATGCAGCAAACACTTCTTTCTCTGCAACACACATTAGGATGAAAAAACGTGAAGCTGAGGAAGAAAAAAATCATTACAGAATCTGTTATGTCATTTGTGTTTTAAAATAAATTTGAAAAGAACGTTTTAAACATGCATTGTATCTTGTGTCTAACTATTCCCATCCTATAAAAACACCTAACTCTAGTCAGTATTGCTGAACACACAACTGTGGTATAACAAACAGCTTTGCTGTAAACAGACCTAGTATCAGGGGACAGTGATCCCTCGGAAGATGCTCCATGGTACACACTTTGAGACAACCTGTTGTCAGGTCTAAGCTCTTTGTCATATGCCATCATATTCCACTCCTGGCGTCTGTTCCTGGCTTTTCTAACCTTTTTCACCTCACGGGTGGTGCCATCTATACGCTTTTGCTCCTAATGTCCAAACAAAAGAAATAAAGCATGCAAAGAGAGAGAAAAAAAGGAAAGGAAAAAAGCTGGTTAAAATGCAGTTAGAGTGCATGAAAATAAGACCAGATTTACAGACGAAGCCAAGTCTTCATAAAATTTCTCTGCACTGAAAATAAAAGTATTTCCTTACACTACGAATCTCATTAGTAGCAGGATTTTTCAGTTGCCTTTGTTATGCAGGATGCACATGCTACTGTGATGCCAATCTCTTGGATTTCCTAATACAGAAATGTGACCAATTTTAAAAGCCAGAAAGATGAACTTCTGACATCCTGTCTTTTACTCAGACCACCCTGAAGCACTTGCAATTTTCATTCCCTGAAAAATCAAACTTCTGAGAAAGTTGAATAAGCTTAGGACTATTCTGGTTATTCGTTCTGGTCACAATCAGCGGGGCCTGGGAAGTATGGGGAAATTGGACACTTTCCTATTCCATAGCCTGTGTGAAATTATTTTTGTTTGTTTTAACTTCCTCTCTCTTCTTAGATCTAATTAACTACCAAAACTCCTCCTAGTTTCGCCTCGTCATTGTTTCCCATTATGGGGTATAAAAATGAATTACACTCATTCTCTCTGCAGTGAGTCAGTAATGCTCAGGCCAGCAGTATATTACAGCTTGATGGGTTCATGACAAACTTGGCTGCTTATGTCTTTCAACAGAACATCAGGCTCAACCAATGTCAGTGTTTAACACATCTATTTATTTCACTGATAGCAAGATCTCCTAAGATTGGGAACCCAATGCTGTCACACCTTGGAAAGGTTGTACTCACCCACTTCTGACTACTCAGTATGAATATAAAAACCATACTGGTGCTTCAGCATGAAAAATGAACAAGACTGCTCAATTCCGACTGAGAAGGGCTGCTACTCCTTTTGTCACTTATGAGGTTTTTTTTCAATCGGCTCTAAATTCCACACCTTATAATACATGTTTTATCTATTAGTAGGTTGGTATTAGGCTTTTGGCTGCTAGAAAAATAGTTTCTCAGAAAAGAATTGTATTGCTATTCTGAGAATGCAGTCAATGAATTGTATTGAGAGAAGAGCTTGGTCAAATTCTGGTAAGGCAAGCCTTTTACTGAGGAATCTAGATACACAAAAGAAGGGATAATAGTTGGAAAGCCACCTCAACAAAAAGTTCATCACAGATATACACAGGTTTTTTACTCCAACTGTCCAACAGCACTGAGTAAATAACTCTGAAATAATGTGCTTGGAATTACATAATTAACAAAAAAACCTATCAAATCGCTTACTTGCCCTTGTTTTGGATCTCTTGCTCATTGATGCATGTTTGCATGAGGGACCTGCTGACCCTGATAACATTGAGAATGACAGAAAAGACTTCTTGAAGTTCAACCCAAATGTTTTAACAACTCTAGCTCATTTCTACAGTAAACAGATTTTTGATCTGATTTATGTTAAATAACAATGATCATCTTGGTTATTAATCAGTTCTCCCAAACATTTTCCTCCATAAACTTTTTAGAACTTTTTATGTCTGATTATTTGTTTTTCATATCAAATTCTGCCAATACAAGATTTGGAGCAAAAAGGACACAGTCACACTTTATTCTAAACATATAAAGTTTTGCTAATTGCCATGGCTGAATATAAGCTTGTTAAAAGCATTTCATCTTTTTCAATTACTTGCTGCAATGTTTTGGGATTTTTTTATTTTTTACTTTAATCCTGATTAATTTCTTGAGATTTTGTTACCTGAGTCACGTTATATTTCAGAAGAAAGCCCAAGTAAGCATTTTCAATGAAAACACTCAGTTTTGTCTTCTTTCAGAAGAACCATTTTGTCATCTAGCGGTCACAGCTAGATATTTATTGCAAGATTCTAAATAAAATAAATATCTGCCTTTTGACCAATATATGATGCTACTGGGAAGACAATAATTTTGATACAATTCCTGTAGAATCATGAGTGCTTACATGGCTGCTTACAGTTACTGCTTACTAGTTAGAAGTTTACTTTTAAAGATGTAACTTTTTTTTAATGAAAAGGTAAGTACATATGGATGTATAAACAACAAAAAATAAACACAAAGCTTAGCTGGTTCTAACTGGATCAGATTTCAGCTGGACAGGTTGTTCCAGACCAGCATCTGTAAGCATGCTAATGAATAATCACACTTGAATCCTTTTTATTCAAGCAGTACTAAACCCTACTGGCAGTGATATTTTGATTAAATATTATATCAATACATCACTAAAACATTCAATGTCTTCCAAACCAGTGGGGCAGCCCTATAACTAGCAGCTGACAAAGCTACATATACCTCTAAAAGTAGTTTTAAGTTGTGCCAGTAGCAGTTTCATTCCCTTGACCACGGTGACAGCTCTAGCTTTACTACCCAGGGCAAAGATGACAGAGTTGTAAGGGAGCTGAAGCCTTTCCAGGTAATTAGAGCTGGAAATATTTCTCAGAAAATTAAAAGTAATATTAAGAGGAGTTACTTTTTTAACTAACTGTAGTAGAAGCTGTGGCAGACAAGTGGGTGCGGTAGATTAAGCCAGAAAACAGGTACATCATTCATGTTGGCAAGAAGTTATTTCAGCAAACACAAAACATATTAGAGCCTTCAATCAGGGCTGAGTTAATGGTAAATTTGATATTTGCATCAAGAATTAGGAAATATTTCAAGCATCTTAATAAAGAATTAAGAGCTAGTAATAAAAAGCAGCTTCAGCAAGTATTTGCAATATTTTCAAAAAACTGGAAGCATGAGCCTAGAGTATTTTCCTGACCACAAATCTATAAAACCCTATCAAAACACAAGTCATCAAGAAGGATTTCTGAAATATAAGCTTTCCAAATTTAGAAATTTTTACTTGCTTGAATAGCTAATAATTCTCAGATAAAAAGCCAGAACAATAAAAAATAAATTAGAACAATTTCGCTTTGTTTAATCACAACTGCCATACCTACAGGCATCAGTTTAGAATACTACTGATACATACCAAGGCAAAACTACACTGAACTGTCAGAGAGTTCTGTGGAACTATAGAATATATAGAGATTATATACAGAATATATATATATCTATAATATACATGTTCTATGATCTATGGAAAGTAAAAAAATAGACTACACAGATTTTAAACTTAAAGAATTGCAATTACGATTTTCTTCTGAAAAAAGTTCACCTGAAAGAGCCAAATCAGGGGAAGCCTGTTAGATATTTTCAATTCAACTGTATACCGAAAGGAAAAAGCATGATATTTGAGGCAAGAAAATTAAACTCATCCCAAACCTGCTGCAACAGCTTTAGCACTCAGGGCAAATTACCAAAATAATACTGGAAAACTGATTCTCTGTTGCAGGGACTACTCTCAGATTTCACCAAGCACCTGAAAAATTGAGGCTAAAAACTAGCTGTACTTGGTCAGCTGAGTAAGATGGCATTTGGATGTCTAGCTTGTACTTTGCTAAACAATACTCAGTTATTTCACCTGCAGTTTCTCAACAACTATCAAGTTATGTGCTTCTGTAGAATACAAACTGAGTCAAGAATTCTCATTTAATAGATTGAAAATTTAAGTTCAGCTATGAAATCATTAATAAATGTTCTGGATTCATTCCTGGTTACTGCTACCATAAGGACAAGAATAAAAGAGAAAGGACATTCCGTTCAGCAACCTGTGGAACAAAGTGTGCCTAGGAAACAACTCACCCAAACCATTCTGCTCACTAAAGGATCATGAAATGCTTGAAAACCATCTTCTGGAAAGCTAAACCTGAGATTACTTCCCATCACAAAGTGAACTTTATCCATGCAAAATCAAGCCTCTGCTTTCTTCTTAAGTTGGACTTGGCATATATTTAATCAAATCAAATAGCACTTGAGCAGGAATTTATCAAGGGGTATTTCTGTGCTGTATGGCTATAATCCTGCATGACTGGAATTGGGCATATTTGCATTTGTAGACTGTAATAAGACAATTAAAATCTACAAAGAAAATACCATGGATGGAAATAAGCAGGATGTGTTGCCTAAGTCTAAAAACTTATATACAAGTAATTTTGTAGAAATTGTTCTAAAGGAATAAAGAAATGTTCAAGCGATTTTATAAACGCTTAGAAAAGCATCTGTATCTTTTCCTTTACAATCAAATGGAAAAATGGGAAATTGGAATGGAAAAAACCCTAATTCCAACTCCTTTCCTCTCCCATTACAATGTCTTTTTCTGAAGCACAACAGGGCCATTTTTCTGGGTACCAATAAGCAGAAACTGGCAAAGGATTCAAGAACGCATCTTGGAAGATAACCACAGCATTCTTCAAACTCAATTTGCTGCCTTCTTAAAATAGACAGGATAAGCTATAAAAATGGAATCCACTGAATCTTCAGCCACACAAAGAAGAACAATCTTTCCACGCACACAAACTAAGTATGACCTGGCAACTTTTATGCCTGGACAACTGCACATAAAATTGTAATGCACAAATGTGCTATTATGTTTCTGCTTTTACCTTTTGCCTCCTCTTTTCTTTTCGCTTATCTTCAGTATCTTGTAACATTTTTTCTTTCCAAAGATCAAAAAAATAGGAAGGATCAGTATAGAACTTCAATCCATCTTTCTTATCATCCCTGGAAAAACAGCAGAAGAAAAGCTAAAACTACAGGAATTAGTATGTTTTAAATCCAGAAAACTTATTTTTGATGATCACCCAAGCCTCAAGCTGATCAATAACAACCCTTACTAACTGGATGTCCATAAACAAATACCACCACTGTTTGTTAGCAGCAGCAAAAACATCCTTTGGTCATAAATCCCACACATTTAACTTCCAATTAAAAATTCTTAAAAATTAAATATACTGCAAATGCTGTGCTATACCATTCTTATAAATAAATTATTTATTTATTGCAGATTTTTATCAATCTTGAAAATTCAAATATCAATAATCAACACAGCCTTTCCTTTCTGCTATAATTATTCTCTGCTTACAGTTAGGAAATAAAGGGCAAAGTACAAGAAGGCAAACAACCAATATTTCCTTACCTATAAGGTGAAAGAATATTGAGAGGTGGTGGTTTGTCACTTTGATTATAAATATCAGCCACTGGGTTTGGAATACTGTTCTTTGAAACCACCTGCTGGTCTTGAACTGTTGAGCTCTTGAATGCTTTTTTCATGTTGATGTCCTGTAAGGATACTGTTAGAAACAGAAACACATTTACAACAGGTCTGCAATGAATGAAAGTGGATAAACAACATCCATTTTTCACTAATTATTTGAAATATTTTCAGCAAGTTGACACAAAGACAGGTTTTTCCTTAGTGGATAATCCCAATATTTAAGCATAAAGGCACATAAGAACTACCATAATAAAACAGATTTAAGCCTCACTTGGTCCAGAACCTCACTTAAAATAAGGGGACCATGGAATGTATCTTGGAAAATGATGCAAGAACGCTGTCACATGCAGATGTCTGTCCAACCATTTCCCCTTTTTCTACGGTTTATCCTGGAGTTCTAACAGCAGAAAAGCTGGCTTCAAGCCTGAAACACGAGGTCTGGTATTCCCCTGATACTGTGTTTTATAATTGCACATGGTACCCATACATATTCCTGCCCACTCTACATATAATTAAATTATAGCTGCAACAACCTCCTCTGAGAGACAGAATTCCATTTATTTTACTCTTTAAACTCCTATAGCTAAATTCCCATATAACTAAACACTCCTTTCTCTTAACTTCTGCTCCTGTCTTCAGAGAGAAATATTTGCACTCTCATACTTTCATTTCATCTTTTCACATACACAGCTCTGGGGAAAAGGACACCAGGCTTTTCATTCTTCCTTTTCAAATGAAGGACTGAAGTCAGTTTTAATTGTTCTTGTCACTTTTATCAAGACTTTCTTTCATTCTTAATACAAGCTTTCATGAGATGCAGCAATCATTGTTAAACACCCAGTTAAAGGCCAACCACAATTTAAAAGTGACAGTAAGCTCTTGATATCTTCTACCCCCAAGCACCCTGAAAGACAAGTTTTAGACTGCAGTTGAAGAGGATTTTGAAGTATTCACTGGGTTGTCTACAATGACACTGATCACATCTGGATTTGAGAAGTGTTCATCCAAGTGTTTTATAAGAGTGTAAGCTGTAGGACTTGGGCAAACAAAATGCACTGGCTTAGTCTCTTTTTATTCCCATTGACGTTTCCTCTAATATCTCTTGCCCATTCATCTAATTTATTGAGTCTCAAGGACAAACTGTGAGAAATTTCACAAGGTAAATGAACAGTAACGGCCAAAACTGTAGTAAGTACACTGATGACCTGAAAAAAGAAAAAGGGATGGAATTTTACACTGTTATTGTTTGTCATGACAGATGCCAAATCCCACTCAGACTTCTCTGTCCAACTATTTTTGCTATCTGTGCTGAGGTCTTGCTTCCTACTCCAAGAATTACTTCGTTTTTTCTGTAAATTTTACACTACAAAAAACTAAAAGTAGAATAATGTCTAATAGTTGTTCCCCCGTTCACATCATCTGAAGTGTCAAAACATTTTTTAAAAGTACTTTTATTTAAACCTGCCTGTAAGTATAAGGCATTTCAAGCAGATTTTTTTAGATGTTTTTTAGAATTGTTTCATTCTTTTTTGATGGAAGACATTCAAAAGAATAAAAAAAACCAGAACATTTTTCTGGGGATTTTTAGAATAAGTTATTCATACACTTTTGAAAACTTAACCTCAATTATTTTAAAATGCTTTTTCACTGGAAGTATTTTAAAGATAGAATATTTTTATATATGCTGTATTAGTTATAGCTAAGAATATAAGAAATCACTGATGCAATCAAATCTGAAGGGCTTTTTAAAACAACCTTGCAATTGACATTTTGTTTAAATGGCAAAGCTATCCAGAAACATACAATTTCTGACAGCACAATGAATTGTTATAAAGATTTAAACTTCTACAGTGAAACAGCTAATAAAATTTACTACTGACACTAAGATGACAGCAGTCTGTATATATAGCTTATTAATATGAAGTACGATTAGCAATGGAAGAGAAACAACTGCTGTCAACTTAAAATAAACATTTATTAAATTCTCAGTCCACACATTAGTTTCCCCTTCCAAAAGATTGCTATTAATTATTCTCCAAACTCTGAAAACTAGCTGGGTGGTACTGCATAACACTAATGAGACATTAATGAAGCATTAAGAAAAAGGAAAAATTAGAAGAAGCAGCAAAACCAAGAGAAGAACTTCATTTCCAAAAGTACAGAATATTAATATCATCTAGTTTGCTCATAGTACCAACACAATATGCCTCAAAAACTAAGCTAAATAGTGATCCCATAGGTGCTTAGTTTATGTTGTCACAGAGCTCTTGACTCCCAAGACAGCAAAATGCAGGTGCTTGTACCAAAAAATCAGACTGGTTTGGAGGGTACCTTAAAGATTATCTCAGTCCAATCCCCCTACCATGGACAAGGACACCTTTCACTTAACCAGGTTTCTTCAGAGACAGGGCATCCACAGCTTCTCTGGGTAACTATGATAGTCTAACAGTTAATATGTTCCAAAACCATAAAACAGCGACACATAATATTTTCCAGACAGTAACCAGCTAAAAAAGCAAGGCTAAATATTACGCCATTACACTATTATATATCAATAGTAAAAATTAATACTGGCAATAATTACTGGCACTATAAATATATAAACTACAGAAGTCTGAATGGCAAGTAAAATATATAAGCCATATAAATAGCACTATTAAATATATAACAAGTAGCATTAACTACTACTTAGTCAATATTACACTACTTTACTGATATAAAAACCTTTTACGTTTTAGTAGACATCAGGAATCACCTAAACAGGAAGTACAGATATTGGCTGGCTCAGACATGTAACATGAAGGCCAAGATGCATGTTAACAGCTTTTAAAGCTAGACAAAGAAATGTTTTATCTACCCAAATAAGTGCTTTCAAACAATATCATGATGTCACTGAAATCCTTTGGTTTTATTATGTATTTATGAAGTGAATTACCAAGCTCATAAATGGGAAATATTTTTAAAGGAAATACAGTTTCTAGTGAGTAAACCCCTAAAAAATTTCACCAAGTTGATCCAAACACAGTGCCTTGTTTAGTTACAGAGTATTTTAAGATCTTTGAGGATCACAGAACAGACTAATTTACGTTAGTTTGCGACTACCCTGCCCCGGAATTAATAGGGACATCCACTGTCCATCACAAACTTTTTCCAATATTCTGACTTACATCCAGTAAGTGAAGTAAATAAATCACAGAATCGATAAATCATAAAATTTGTGATTTACTACACTCACAAACTCGAAGTTTTCCTCGTGAAAAAGGCAGCTTAACAGCTCCATTACAACAGGGGCTTCTTGACTCAAGACTTTTACTTGCTCTGCTAAAGTGATTATTCCCAGCCCGCCTTACTGAGACAACAAGTTGAAATATTGGCACAGGATTACTTTGAAAAGACAGAGGTTATTGTGCAATTAAATACTGTAGTCTTGTCAACATCACTTCTGGCTCAATGCTTTCATGCAATTACCTACCCTCTTCCACTGTTGAATCCAGCTGGGTGACTTTGACAGCAAGGCGATCAATTCTGTCTTGGAGGGAATTTGCTCTGATGTAGAAGCTGTTGGCCTCATTAAACAATTCACCAAATATGTCTTCAGCATGTTTGCCTGTGTAAGGAAATAGACGAGGAAATCCCTTTGCTAGTGGCATACAAAAGACAAATAGCTTCAATATCATGAAGTCTAATAAAACACAGTAGCTGTAGGATTAGAACGGCGCAATTTGTCATCCAGCAAAATTTGGAGCAACAGATTTGTACAAAAATATCAAAATATACCATAAATTCTGCCTGAAATCTATTCTTCTGGACATCCTGGTTAGCAGTCTTCATAAAAATACAGGGAGACTTACAAATTCTAATCCTTATGTAGCTGAACTAGTGCCAACTGACAGACAACTGAGCATTAAAACCAGCCTCTGTGATGAAAAGGCTTAAAGTTACTGCTGTCCATAGAAGCTTCCTAAGTACATTTTGAAATTAAAATTTTGTAATCCATAGTTGCTGAGATTTAATTTTAAGCATAAGCACAGGCCAAAATCAAAATTTAAAACCAGGATTCTTCTGCAAGGCAACCCACTTACCTCTGCAAATACCAACTGCATATGTTGTCGTCCCTGGAGCCATTTGAGACAGGTTCAGAGGCCACTGACCACATTTACCCACAGCCACACTGGACGTGGTGCACAATTTTTTCAGCATCCCTTTCAGCTGCTGTATGTTCTCAATCACTGAGAGTGGACAGCACAGTCCAGATCCCCAAATCACTGAATAAATTTGGTTGGAAAAGAACTCTGAGATCATTGAGTCCAACCTACGTTCAAACACTATCCCATCAACTAGACCATGACAACAACTGCAACATCCAGTCTTTCCTTAAATGCCTCCAAGGGATGGTGACTCCACAATCTCCTGGGCAGCCTATTCCAATGTCTAATCACACTTTCTGTGAAGAAATGCCTCCTCTTTGTCCTCTCATCCTGTCGCTTGTTGCCTGGGAGAAGAGGCTGACCCCCACTTGGCTACATGCTCCTTTCAGGGACGAGTAGGCAATAAGGTCTCCCTAAGCCTCATTCTCTCTGGGCAAAACACCCCCAGCTCCCTCAGCTGCTCCTCAGACTTGCGAGCAAGAGCTCTGTTGCCCTTCTCCGAATCCACTTCAGCACCTCAATGTGCTTCCTGAACTGATGGGCCCAGAACTGCACACAGCACTCAAAATGTGGCCTCGCCAGTGCCTAGTACAGATTTGCAGCCTCAGGACCCTCTCTGAAAGTGCTACAGTGGACAGAATGTGCCACACAATAAACAAGATCCCTCCTTGATGCACAGATTATTGTGCATGGCCATTCCTCTCCCAGTCCTCTCACAGAACTAGGCATACTCATCCACAGTTTTACCCTCTTTGTGCCTCAGTCCACAACTCTCATCCACTCCAAATCAGTGGCTCCAGATCCCCAATTTAATAGTTCACCTGCCTCAGGACTTCCCCTACAAACTTCAGATTTCATCCAAATTCATTTCTCCTGCTCACTGAACTGATGGTCCCTCCTACCCAGATACTGCTATTTCATTTAAGATGTCTCTCTCTGCAATTTCTGCAGCCAAACCGCTCAAGAAAAGTCAAGTCCTGCCTCCTGCACTTAACCATGCTTTTAAAATAAATTTTAAACCCCTACTTCTGAATTACCTGTATCAATTACCTGTATGCTACGACCTGTATCAAGAAGAGCCTGAAGACCAGAAATGGAAAGGGTGGGAGGGGCAAAGTAAAACTATCTAATAGTTGGAAGAATATGGAATATGCATGAACCACCTAAATGACAGCGACTTCCAAAGCAACCATTACTGACATTTTAAATTGGGTCCAATAACCAACCTTAATACTTCATAAAGCAAAGTAAAAAGACAATGAAAATTTCCATTAAGATCCTATCCTGTGAACATCTGGAGATAATTCAATGTAAAAAAATGGCCACACTTAGGAAGTCAACAGGACAATCTAACCTTCTCTTGGTCACTTACCTGGGGGGGTGAGGAAACAACAACTAGACTAAAATATTATCGGAAAACACTTTCTGATTCACAAGAAAAAAGTGATTGCTGTTGAATGAAGGACTTTACCAGTAATAGTTTTCATTACTGTGTGTAAAATCAGCCAATAACTAACCCAAAATGATAGGATATGTCAGTGTATGCAAGCTCTGGTTCATATAAAAATGTGCAGGGTGGATAAGAAAGATAGTATATCTACCTGCTCCTAATCTTCTCCCCCCCCAAAACAAAAGTCACACACAACCACAATATAGCTGAAGTTCAAAATAATCTGGTCCAATTCCCTGCTCAAAGCACAGTGGCACAGAGCAGATTGCCCAGGATCCTGACCAGCTGGGTTTTGAACACTCTCAAGGATGGAGGTTCCACAACTCCTCTAGGCTACTAATGTCAGTGTTCAACCACCTTCACACTAAAAGTGTTCTCTAAGTGTTCCAGGCAGCTAGTTGAAATTCACTTATAATCCCCACTTGATTTAGTTGCTCCAAATGAAGATGTTATTCCAAGCTATGGAAAAAACAAGCTTTTCAACTCTTCAGCTAAATAAAGCATTTACTACATTCTTCAGCAACCAGTATTCAGAGCTCAATCAATTTTAATAGATGTTAGTTTATGTTAATATATTGAAATCAGCCTGCTGAAAGAGGACTGTCACATCCTAGGATTAAACACATCACCCCTAGAGAAGTCAAGGAGATGGATGCTTGTCAGTTGTCTTTCAGAAGGCAAAGTGGGAGCATACTATTTTAATATTCGATTTTTTTTCAACACTTGCTCCCCCAGAACATGTGAAAGACAGATTGTCAATCTCCTGTCTGTGAAAACAGTGACATAGTAAAGCAGTATTGGACATGCTGTTGTGATTAACATGATGGAGTAAGTTTTAAAAATAAAATAATACTTCAAGTGTTTTCTACGTTGCCACTGTTTAAATTAGATCTTTAACAAAACAGAAACAAGCAGGAAAAAAGCATGTATCTTTCAATTAAAGAGCTGATTTTGGTACTGTAAGACTATTTAAAAACAATAGGTGTTGCCCAACATGTGGCCAACCTATACATTAATTTTAAAACCCATCAAAGAAATTACACAGTCTTGCCTTTTGAGGTTCCCTTCGACTACAGAAGACGGTGATTCCATCCACCCATTTGTACCTGGACTAACTAGAAACATTAGAATCATGCTTTACCCCTCCTCTTTTTTTTTAAATAAGTGGTTAGTTCAGTCAATGCAGGCTGTTCCTGACTAGGTCTTGATTCCCATCTCCTTTCTCACATTACCTCTAGCATAACACTTAATGACAAAAAAGCACCTTTTCCAACCCAGCTTGGTTCAGCAGTACTACAGAGGATGCAGTGACACGGATGCAGTGTGCTCAGACCTGCTCGAAACCTAGTGAAACTGAGCCAATAGCCAATCTAATCAAGAAAATGCTAGGTGGCAAGTTGGTGGATGTTGCTTTCTGCATGAAAAAAGGTCTTCCAAGTCGCCACAGATTACACTTCCTCCATGCTACATACAGGTACAGGCTGCAAATGCTCCCTGTCCTTCCCCTCCAGTAGATTCTCTCCTCCCAAGTGGAGTTGAATCCCCTAGACAAGATTCTGCCTAAAAGTGCACATTTACATACAGAATGCTGCTCACTCTGCCTGTGCTCTGAGCCAGCTGGCTGGAAACAAACCCAAATCTGAAAACATAATACAGAAAAAGCTCTCCTGAGAGCACATTCCCTCTGGATAGGAACTTGTTCACATCTCCTGAAAAGAACAGAGGCAAAACCAAGCCAAGTTTGTATGCAACAGTACAGACCTGCCAGTTTTTAAAATCCACACTGAACTCACAGTGCAACACTAAAAAAAACAGTGTGACTGCAAGACAGACCTGAATTTTCTTGCTCTGGGCCTCAAGCTGTGGGAACACCAAGCAGCTCTGATGCTGCCAGCAGGGTGTACTACTTCAGCTCCAGCATGGCATTTTTCTGTGATCATTCCCCTGCTCCCAGTTGGTTCAAAAGACAGGCAAAGCAAATATTGTCTGCAGAAAAAAAACCCTCTGCAAACATGACATATTTTGGACTGTGGGTGAGAATGGTGGTACATTTCACTTGTTAAATACCACGTATTCATCTGTTAAGACTAAGGACATCACTTATTTGCACAGATCTTTACTTTGACACTAACAGAACTTTCGGGGCTGCCTACAAAGACTTCAGACCCTAGAAATCTGCTAAGGAAAAACTGCAGGCTGTGAACGTAAGTAGTCATTTCCTCAGCAACAATCATAAGAGGATCTAAATACTGAGTATAACAGATTAGCCCCAAGACCAAATCTGGATAAATGAAAGCTGCACACATTCCTAGCAAGTCAGACAAGTAAAAGGTGTATTATCCACACTTGGATATCCACAATCATTGCACAATACCAAAATGAGGTCTTACCACGTCTCCTTCAGTACAATTAGAACATTAGCTATTCTTCTCACTTTTCTGAAACTTAAGGATGTCACTACTAAGCAACTTTCTGAGACAACAATAAAAGAAACTCAGTGATAATGCCAACACAAATTAACTCTAACATTAGACACTAAATCATCAGCTGCTGTTCAAGGAAGATGAGAGGATTGTTTGCAAGCTTATCTGTAAAGAATAACTCAATGCTTAGCAATAATCAAAATTCTTAGGGCAATAATGAGAAAATAGAAGTCTGTTTTGAATATGATCTGAAGTCCTCAACACTTCACCTTAAAAAAAATCCATAACATACCCTAACACATATCCAAAGAAGAAATAACAGTGATCAGAAATACAAAATGGTTTCTATCCAAAAGGATCACTTACAGATCAGGACACTTCAACCTGGAAAAGATATCACCAGGAGAACAGGATAAAGACTCAATAAAATCACAAATTATTATGGAAATGCACAAGATGAAAACACCTTTCCTTATTTTTCATCACACCAGAATAAGAAGGTATCAAAAGGAAAACAAGAGGATCACTTCCTTTGTGGGACATTCTGTGACAGGTCATTGGTCAAGAAAAAGGTGTAATCCCTATGTCAAAAGATCTAAGCAGTACCACAGATGATAGTTTTACAAATGCTCATTACATAGGAGGATTCAGATGGACCTCCAGCTCAGAAAAATCCCTAAATCACTGACTACTGCAAAGAGGAAATGCTGTGGTTTCTGTCCTCTTCCCCTAAGCAAAGGCTTTTTCCTATCATCATGAACTGAACACCAGTGGGCCTCACAGTCTGAGCTCTCAGTTTTCAAACCACGTCCATTTACGAAGTGAAGCAACTGATGAAGCAGTAATTTCTTTTCTAGGACCAGCGTTATCAGCACAAACAACAGCTGCTGATTGTTAAAGACTGTCTGAAAAACATCTCTTATCCCTTTCATCAAAAATATTGTTCATCTTGCAAACACTCCAGCCATGCCTGTAGAATTGCTAGTGGGGGTGTCACCTGACAGGTGTGATGTGTAGGCTACTCTGCACAGAGCTGATGTTAGCCTGCCTCAACAATACCCTGCAGGCTTGTTCAGCAAATGGCATCCTTTCAATATGCTTAAATTCATTCATATGAATTGGACACACACATTTATATAAAAGAGAAGGCTTAAAAAATACTAGCACACTACAAAAAACTAAAATTTCAGTCAAATGTGTAACTTGATGCCAAGAGGCAGAAGAGTTTGCTGGCTCAGTCCTGTAGAACTGAAAGGCAAGAACTCAAGTGTTGGTCTTGTTTCTTGCATTAATTTCCCTCACCTTAGAAAAATTTCTGGTTTTCTATGCTCCAGTTTTGCAGTTGGGGCTTTCCTTGGTGGTGTTTTGTTTTTTTCTGCGTGTTTGGTTTTTGGAGTGGGGTTTGGGGGTAGGCGGAAGGTTGTGTTGGATTCTTAAGAGACTTCAAAACATAGAAGAGCATAAGGGCAATGAAACAGCATCTTACTGCAATACATAAGTTGTAACGTCCCACACCATACGTTTGCTATTTAAAACAATCCATCTTAAAGCTTTTCATCTCTTCGGTTTTTCATCATGAATCAAATACTTGCAGGAAGTTACAGATACTTACTTAAGCTGCTTAGCTGGCGTATGATGGCAGCAAGGGTGCTATTGGTTACACATTCCAGTTCACTTGTAATTCCCTCTGGCAGAGCTCCTCGGCAGAGATGCCGTGGTTCAATGTTCCTTTTCACCAAAGGCATGGCTCACAATCTGGAATTTACAAACAAACACGTATGACATTCACAAAAGTGAAATAAGGACCTCTGAATCAGCGTAGCTCAGATTCAGATCTTTTTTCTCCAAAAAATACCTTCCAAAGATTTCACTTTTCTTCTTTTACAGCCTTGCTTCAGCCTTCCCTCTGTAAGATACTGTGCAATTCCTACTGTGGCACTGGAGCTGTGCACTTTATGCCAGACACACGACAAGAGCACTGCAGAGCAGCAGAGAACACAGGCAGCAGAGGTAGTGCAGGCTTTTTGCCTTAGATTTGGTGCACGATTTACTCTATGCACAGACTTGTGCTGCAGTTCCAGAATCACTGGACTTCCGTGCACATTTGCATTTATAAAAACTGGCAGTCCCCACAGGAGTGGCAGGAAAGGTCACTGTCTGGAGCAGGCTGGCATCCTGCCTTGGCAAGCTGGCCACCAACAGGCCGACCAAGCACTACAGCCCCCGATTGCGTCAGACAGACCTACCCCAGCTCTGACAGCTTTCAGTAAAAATGATAAATTCATCTGACACGTAAGGGCAAATGCCTCTCAGAATTAGGCTGCGTGAGGAAGAAGATGGTTTTCCACAGGTGGTGCTGTATGGCATTCTGAATGGGGTAAGGGCATGCACTGAACAGCTTTTGGAAACATGCCAGATGCAGGAAGACATTTATCTGGGAAAACTAAGGCTGTCAGAACTAGTATTCTTGGAAAAAATAAATAAATAAGGATGGTGTCTGGGTCCCAGCGCAGACCACGGGGAAGGACCAAGACATTGTGTTATTTGATACCATCTCACATCATTGCCAAGGGCAGGAAAAGGGATTCCTCTCTCCTTTCCAAGAAACAGGGCATTCCTCTACAGTCAGGAGCAACCTGGCTTCAGTCAAGTCAGGCTCTGCAAAGAGCATTTTTGCAAGTGAATAATTCTTCTTCTATACTTTCCCTATTAATATTGTTGCTGCTACTGTTTGTTTTCTTATCTCATTGCTGTTTCCAGTAAATTGTTCTTATCTCAAGCTGTGATCTTTGCCTTTTGTGCATCCAGTTCTCCTCTCTGGCCACCAGGGTGGGTGGGGGGCAGAAGGGCAGCCAGCGAGTGACAGTGTGGTTTGGAAAGTCTCGGGGGGAGAACTAAATTGTGGGAGTACCATTCCTAAACCACGACAGATGGGGAAAACAAGTACAAAAAGAGATCTCAAAGCATCACAAAAAGGCACAATGGCATAGAAAACTGTCCTGCAGAGAGCAGCTTGGAGAGCAAGGATGTCCAAGTGAGACAGAATTCTCCCAAAAGAGAAGCAATGTAAAACAAAAACATCTAAAGCATTTTTTTTAAAAAACAGCAGCAACACAACAGTCAACTTGATTACATTTTTAATACCCACAGTTCAATGTCCATGTACTACTCATGAATAACAGTCTGTTTAAAACCACGTGGCATGGAAATTTTCTGAAACAAGAAGTTACACTACTACCAAGGACATAGTTCATTTGGGAAGGACTTAGCTGAAAATTTCTTTTTTAGTGTACTAAAGCAATTAAAGTAGCGTTTCAATTCCTCTAATTAAAATTACATTACTAAACTGAAAAATCATTTTTGCTTTTCAAATGTTGCACAGTAATTTTTGTAATGACTTCTGCCTGAAGATTTAAAATATTTTATTCTAAACAATATTTCTAAAAGCATAACAACCTTAATGAACAAAAAGCAAACTATTTAACTGTAAGATTATTTCATAACAGGTCAGGAACAGGCTCATGACTCCTAAGCAGTAGTGTTGAACTATACTGTACATCCTTCTTAATATGAGACAATTTAAGTATGTCAGAATTTAAGGTCAGCTGTGTTTGCTAAATTTTACACAACACATCTGAGGAACAGCTATTGTATTTTATTTAAAAAACCCCTTCCTGTTTCTGTTCTATCTTTTTGTATTCCTCTACAAACATTTATATTTTGAAATACTACTTCATATCCATTGCAAACATTTCTCTGAACATGATCAAAAATAAGTCAAAAATTGGAAATTCACTATTACTAAAGAGCAACATCTAGCACTAACACACTGCAAACAGGCCAGTGAATTGGAGCTATGAAATAGAAGTCATTATGAGGAATTCTTTCACTGTAATGTAAATGTTACCATGAAAATGCATTTCATATAAACATAATTTGTAAGGAATAAATTAAAAGGAGCACAAATGAGTGCTACATTAAATTTCTACATGACAAGGCCACCAGAATAAAGCCTGTTTTTGCCACGGCTTTCTGTCTAGCATTCTCAGAGCTGCCTCCTGCCCTTACCTTTTGCAATTCACCCAACTTCCTCACTAGCCAACACTCCACACTGAGCCCAGTCGGAAGCTGGCTGCACACTGCCCAGCTAATTGTCTGCTACCTCTTGAAACACCTACCATACTGAGCACAATCAGAATGCCTTCCACCAGGAGCTCTTATTTAAGTCCCTTCTCCACAGAATGTTCTTTCTTGCCTGTAAAATCTAATTTGAAGAAAACATGCAACTGCAGTTTGAGCTTTGTTTTCTTGTCACTTACTGATGAAATGGCCCAGTGTGTTCAAGAGCTACCAGCGAGTGACAGAGCAACACAAGAAATCCCAATTCTCCAAAGAGCAGGCTAAAGCACACACCAGGGCTGAGGGCAGGGGGAAATACACAACATTCATATTTGAATGCATGATTTAAATTATTATGTAGCAACCTCATTTCAGTTTGAGGTTTAATTCCAAAAGGTAAACTGAACAGCGGTGAGTAAATATATGCAACAAATTAAGCAATCTACTACCTGTTCCTGATCAGAGGGAAAGAAAAAAAAAGAACTCTGCCACTGCAATAAGTTTCTTCTCATTTAAAACCCTTACCTAACTGAATTAAACACTTACAAACCTATTCAGATATTAACCCATTACTAAGTAAAAAGCTCGTTTCCTTGCTACTAAACCCTAACCACTTTTTTCTTCACCATACACAACTCAGATTAACTTAATTCTTGATAAAGAAAATGCATGAAAATGACGCTAAATTAATTTCAAAATCTACGTAGCAAGAAGTTACACGAGAAATCAAGTCAAAATAGGCCTCTGAATTACAGGGTCTTCCTGAGACACAACCAGACTGACAGGAGTGTGTTACCAGGAGCAGAAAACAAGAATTTGCAATGGCAATTCCACTGCTTTCCACATTCATCTTTCACGTGTTTTGAGTAACACTCAGTCCCAGTTTCTTTCAAGACAAGATATTCACCATAATGTCACTGTATTAAATACCCTGGCATTTAGAAATCATACTCCATTTTGCAATACAGAGGTTTAATAACTTCCCTTCTGCCATGGCTTAACCCCAGCCAACAGCCAAGCCCCACACAGTTGCTCTCTCTGTCCTCCATCACCTGGATCAGGGAGAGAAACAAAAGAGTAAAAGATGCAAAACTCAAAGGGTTGAGATAAAGACGGTTTCATAAAGAAAGCAAAAGCTGCCAACACAAGAAAAGCACACCAAGGAATTAATTCACTGCCTCCCACGGGCAGGCAGGTGTTCAGCCATCTCCAGAAGAGCAGGGCTCCATCACACAACAGTGACTTGGAAAATCAAAGTATTTCACCATCACTCCAAACATCCCCCATTTGTCCTCCTCCTTCTCCTCATTTTATACACTGAGCATGCTGTCATACGGTCTGGAATATTCCCCTGGTCATTCTGGGTTGCCTGTCCCATCTGTGTCTCCTCTCAAACCTCCCAAGCGCCCCCAGTATTCTCCTTGACAGCGTCAAAATAAGATAAGCAGAAAAGGCTGTGGCTCTGGGTAAGCCCTGCCCAGCAGTAATATCTCTAATTTACCCATCCTGGGTTGAGCACAAACCCAAAACACATCTCCCTACTACCCTCTGTGGAAAAAAAAAAACAAACAAACTCAACCCCAGCCCAAAACAGAATATCTTTCATCCACAAAAAAAATTGAAAAATCTAATGCAAATAAATTATTTTCATAAAATTATGTCACTGCAGTAGATTGGTCCCAATCCTAAGCTTGTGGGTTTTTTTACTCATTTTACCCCAGCTAAGTACACAATGAAACCAAAGACTTATAATTTGGATAAAGGGGTTCATCTCCACTTGGAGGCCACCTATGTCTGACAGCTGCCTTTAAACCATCAGCTGCACCTAGCACAAGAGATGAAGAATCTAGAAACACGCTACATTGTACATTCACAACGGGCTGAAGTGGAAATGTATGAGACAGTAGTGTAAGACCAGAAAAATCAGAGTGAAAAGGCGAGAGAAGAAAAACTAAGAGGGTGAGATGGCACTTAACATCTCACAAAACCCATGCGTGCCTCACTGGACACGGATCGGATTCGACATCTGGCTGGACTCAACTCTGACTGGAGTACAAACAGACACTGCTCTCCAAACCCTCCAGGCATGAGCAACTTGATTTCCACACACATTCTGAAAGGACAGGACATCAAAAGCTTGAATTAGCTTAAATCAGCCCATTAAAATTCAGATTTTGCATGCTTCTTCAGTATTCTCACCTCCCTTTCTCTTCTTTCTCTCCCCCTCCCATAAAAACTTGCACAACTCCACAGCAATTTGCCTTCTGTCTTAAAATCAGAAGGCACTTAATCCAGTAGTCATTGCTGTAGATGCAAGTGTGGTACAGAAAGCCTTAATCAAAGCATTTTTGCTTTTCTTTGCATGCTTCCCCTGCAGCCACAGCAGGTACCACTCCAGGTCAGCTCAGACCCTGCCTTGCCCTGGACAGCAGCTGTTAAACTGCATTCAAGAAGTCTGACACTGCCTTGGCAAGTCAGATTCTTAAAAAAATCATGTAGAGAGCAGATGTACAGTAACAAACTTGAAAGATGACAAACACCATGTGCAATCTTTCCAAACAACAGCAGAGCACAGCTATTACAAGAGACAAGCTGGGTTTTTCAAATATTTGAGCTACTGGCAAAAACTCGAAGTACCAGCTGTTCCCCAAACCTGCCTTTTGTCCTTTTACACCCCCAAGACGGCACTGCAATTTACATGAGTGGTAAAAATATGTACCTGAACTTCATGGTTCTTTATTTTTAGTTCTTTACATATTCACTAATAGCACAAAACAAATTCCAATCCATTGAACAGCCTTTCTACTTGTGAATGTTTACTTATTACATTTTCTCAAAGACGCTGTTCAATCCCTTTTTTAAGCTCTTCACAGATTTCTTCTTATATCCTCTACTAAAATATGACAAAGCTGAACATTTTACTATGAATAAGAACTTACTATACATCAATTCTAAATTCTTCTTGAAATTATTCTTTTCAGAGAGCTTTAGAGCTTTCCATTGATGAATCTCCCAGACCTCTATAAAAAGAGAACGTACCATAATTCTCCTTCTATGGAGAAGAAAAATGAGACAGACTGAATACACAGCTTGCCATGAGTAATGTACCAGATGGGATTCCATTCAGGATTAAGCACCTAAATTTGTATGACTACATATATATGAGCTCAGCAGAAGCCCAGAGAACAACCAAATCTCTGCATCTCTTGACAGCTACAAGAATGACACGACAGGCTCAAATACCTCATGTGTAAGCACTGAGAAGCACTCACCTAAAATTCAGTATCTGAATCTAGAACTGCATTTCACCTCACCAAAATGAGAGAAATAGCACCGGTTTGCTCTCATCAAGCCACACAATCAAGTTACACTACCTACTATTTAAACATTTAAAACCTTTACAGACTGTTATGTTGTCCCATATCTAATGTCCGAACAGTCAATTCAACACACAGTTTCCATCTCTGGATGGCACCCAGTTTGGTAATACTGCCCATTTTCCTGTTCAAGCTTGTAATTCTAGATAGCCTGCCATCATCACCCACCTTCATGTATGTGCTAAACTGGAATAGAAGGGAAAGCACAAAGGTGAAAGACCACAAGCTTCAGCTCTGGAGATGCTCTCCCATCCTCTTTTTTTCCCCTATGGAGATGCCATTATGAGATAATTCCATGTCCCCCAAAGGCTCTTCATCCTTCACAAGATGAAAGAAAAGGGCTCCATGGAGAGTAAACACTGCTATCCCTCCTATCCTAATGGAAGGAAAGGAATAAATATGCTTTTAATGCATGCTCCTTTCTAGTTTTTCCTTATCCTAAATGAAAACCTGGTGTTTGTGAACCTTTCCTACTTGTCATCTCTGAATGTCATTTACTACCTGATCAATAATGACAGGTTAAAAACAAATCAACTCTAACTAGCAAATATTCTGGAAATTATTGAATTCAAGATTAATCTAATGCCATTCATCTGCACTTCTAAAAGTTTTGTGATTTTTTTTCATAACTGGCTTCATTCTAAAAATAATTTGAATTCACATTGTATACTGCAAAACAATATAGAATATTTGGCCATCACTTAAGTATTTTTTTATCAATAGCATCCAAACAAGACTAATTTTTAATAGTCTCTTCCAGCTATTTGAATTCTATCAAGTATGCAGTTCCTCTCTCAGCCACATTACTATAACGAGTATCAAAACAAAATATTGTTTTACTAAACCACAATCATGTTTTAAGTACCAAGTACTTTACTTTTATTAGCGCTACCACAATCTAAGGGAAATTGTACTTTTTTTAGTTAATATAAAGGTTTTTTCACATTTCACATAATTTTTAATGCAACTCTCGATTTTAGTAAGACTTTGGTAATGCAAGGGCAGACTTTTGATACAAATATGCACAAAGTATAATACAATTCTATTTCCTAAGGATAACTAAAAGTCAAGAACATTTCTTATCCACAACAAACCACATCTTTCAACAATTTATCTAAAGCGAAATGCCTAGAAAATGTCCTCCTCACTACAGTCTAATATATAGCCAATTCTATCGCCATTGTCTTCACAGATCTTCCTCCTGATTGCCAGGTCGATGTGAAAGGAACGACAGTCAAGGCTGGAATGAAAGCAGGTTTTTTCTGCTCAGTATCAGACCACCACTTGTGATCTTCCTCTTGCATCATACCAATCTAAGTACTAGCAATGATGAAAAAGGCACAGAAATTCCTAAAGCTATTTGGGTTCTTGAATAGAGCTCTTTAATGTCTGTTGCAATGAGCTGTTCCTGAAGGTTCACCAACTTGGACGGTTGTTTTGTTTTCTTTTCTTTGTTTGGCAGAGTTTTTGTCTGTGCTGAGATCTTCAGGGCAGATTTTATGGTCCAGTGATATTACGAAGGAAATCAAGACATTAAGCAACGACGAGAAAGGACAACAGGAGAAGGGATGGTAATTAGTTTTGCTTATCTGCAATCTAAAATTTTATGGATGTACATTTTCCTAGTGAACCTTCATATCCCCAAAAAAACACAAAAGAAACAGAACAATAGCTACCTCTGTTAACACAGTGGACATGCAGCCTGAAAGTCTGCAGAACCATTAAAAGGCGAACGCATTAATTCAGGAATTACCACTAATTTAAAAAGCTGGGAGAGAAAAAAGTGAACAGATCTTCACAGTAGTGAACATTTACAGGTACTTTAAATTTAGTTCTCAGTACTTCAGATTAACTATAAACAGGCATAGAAAAGATAACACTCACAAATGCAGGAAAAGAGGCCCTGAGGATGATTCAACCTAAAATTAAGTAGCTCTTCTTTCATTGACACTACAGACTGTAATATAAAAGGCCTTAAAATATTATCAACAACTATGAAGTCAGAAATTGACTTTTCTCTACAGCTTCCAGGATGAGTATTTTGTGGTCTTTTCCCCTCTGTTCTACAACCCCATGTTTGCATTACCTGCCCACTGTAGCTCAAGATGACCTGCCATTCTCTGATAGCGTCAAAGGTCTCATCGACTTCTGCTTAAATACTTGTGTCTACAGCTCACTGCCAAGCAAGAGTCCCTCAATGAAGAAAAGACAACTAGGAGACCACTTCAAAGTTATCGCATTAACTTTTTCCTCTCAACAGAACTGTAACATCTCAAAGCTACAATCCCAAGAATAATTTTTCCCCTTCATAATACTTTTCACAGCAGTTTCTAAGGAAATAAAAAGCTTGTCATCAGGAAGTACAGAAAGATTATGGTGAAGTTTCACCTCCTGCTACAAAATAAGGGATCACACACGTGTCACCCAATTAAATGGTTTCATCGCTGTTCAAGGAAGAAATAATGGTATTTCTCACTCTCTGCTAATGAAGCCACTTATCTGAAGGTTAACAGTGGTTCGTCTCAGTTTCCAAACACGTAACTTTTCAGGCCCAACTGCAACATACCTATAGGGAATATAGAATGCATTTCCTGTATTAAACTCTCACTGTTGAAATTAATGGGGCTTTGCCATTTATACTCGCAGCATTTTTCCCACTGCCCAATATGCAAAAATCTTTGCCAGGAAATTACATTGGATTTCTTTACTCCTGACACTTAAATCTTTACACTTAAATCTTTACACTTTTTAAACATGCCTTATCATTTTTATAAAAATACAGGAGAAGCATATACACAGTATATTTCTCATGCTAAAGTACTTTTTTTAAGCATAAATATTTGCTTAATTCCATCACCTCATTTCTTCACAGAATTAGCTTCCCCCAGAACATCTATGCATATCCCTTCACTAATTTTCTCTTATTTTCCTCCTACTTATCTTTACTCTGAAAACTGAAATCTGAAAGCTGGTATCTTGGATGGTGTCACTTTCTTCTGATTACCTTCCCCCTTAGAACAGCTTACAGCACTACAGTAGTGGTTTCAGACTTCAAGCATCTCATTTTCAAACAGCCTTCCTGAATCTGATTTCAGACTTCCATTCCTTACAATTCTCTTCATTGAAAGAAACACAAAATCATGTAATAAATACACTGCGGTACCACAGAACCTGTGTGAAGTTTTGAAATCCAATTTCTCCTCCACTAACATATTTTAGTCTTCCTCGACACCCAGTGTTACTCAGAAATCTATTCAGAAACAGATTTGCTTACCTGAAATCTAACAGAAGTTCACAGAGAGCAAAATACAACAGCTTGCTGCACTGGACCTAATCACTCCGCCAGCATCAGATCCACCCCACCCTTTTCTACTCATTCCCTATCAGAATACAGATGATCCAGGGCACCTTCACACATGACTAGAGTCTCTCGCTTCTAGACCACAAGCTGTCCTTTCTCTAACCAATATTTTGTTCATTAAGCCAAAACATTCATTACATTTTATCTCAATATATGTAAGGCTAAAGGGTACTAAAGAAATCCAGTCGAGTAAACAGAAAGACATCCACACATGGTATACTTGTTTCTGTAAAAAAGAAAAATTCGGGGTAAAAAAATAAAGTTCATGAAGAGCACGAACTGAAAAACATGTACAGAAGTTTTTAAACAAATGAGTAAATTTGAAGCTGTTTTAACAGAATGCTGTTACTTAATGTGCTTAATGGTAAAAGGTGGCCATTCACAGCAATACAGCTGAATGGAGAAAAAAGTTGCTTTGTGCCTGTACTGGTCCAAGTCCACCCTGACTACCATTAAATTTTTTAATTGTTCTATATAAGCCACATTTTCCCTTCAGCCTTCTTTCCGTAGCCACGTGAATGATCTTAGCACACAGGGAGTCACGAGCCCTCACACTGTTTCTTTCTGCTGAACAAACAGTGACCAGTTTAAAGCATCAACAAAAGATGCCGACACGTTAATCTTGTTCTTAGCGTGATGGCTGCTCATCCCGCTCCTAGCCCCTTCCAGATGGCTCGGTGTGAAAGGGATGGTGGGATGGGGAACAAGGAATATTCCATGCTGTTCTGAACATCTGTTCCACTGCATTCATACGTTTTAAAAAAACAATAAAAATCTTACTGCCACTATCAATTTTACTATTTCAACCTAATACTGCTAGACTAACACCAAATACAGTGTACACGTTATGCATGCACATGAGAAAGGAAAAAAACACTTTTCAAGTCATGTAAGATCATTTGTTTTATTTTTGCTGTCTTAAGAGCATTTGTTTCAATCACAAAGTCCTTACGCTGCACTGAAAACACGGTTTTCTTTCATATGACCTTTCTGTATCATACCCCAAGAATTTATTATCATCCCTTTCCTATTCAAGCAAACTGAATTGAACTGAGTCACCATGTGTTTCCCTTTGGTTTTATTAGTTGTCTTTACTGCAAAGACACACACTACACATTTGTTGGCTGGCGCTCGTTTAAATTTAATTTGTCCAGTTTGGCACAGCAGCTAAAAAATACTTTGCTTGTGCAGATAAAGAAATAGCAGTACCCTTTTGTTTTTTAAGCAGAGTTGAAAGAAATAAAAATATAAATACTTTACTGCTTTATACTGTCTACCTCTCAAGTGGCATTTACCCTTTAAAAACACCACCTCTTTTTTGAAAAGAAGCATCCAGCTAGAACTAGGAGAAACTCAGAACAGAAAGAGGAGGAAGCAGTGCTTTGTCCTACAGCACAGGAAAGACGACTTAGATTGATCATCCCCCCCCTTTTGTATCATCTTGACATGTGCGAGCCATACGGCTGCTGAATTATTCAGCTCTTTGTACTTGGAATACCCAATGATTGCATGTATGAAAATTTAGAAGTACTGAAACACTGACTGGAAAAGCAGCAGATTGTAAAAACCTAATTTTGCTTTGACCTTTAGTACCCTACATGGTAACATTCAGGAAGAAGTATAAACCAGATGAAGTCAAAAGGAACAAAATAACAAAGCAGCAGAGAGCTAGTTATAACACCAAGCTAATTAGGTCAGGAACAGCCCTCCACTAGCAGGTCGAAATGTTTCCAGATGTCATCTGGAAACAGGCTTGGATCTTAATCAGATGTGAGCAGAGTTTGTTATGCAGACAGAACCACACAGTTCTCACTTTCCACAGCAAAACTCAGCAGCCCAGAGAGTTGAGAAAATGTCTACAGGCCACTATCTCAAAACCCAGAAGTATTCCCATGAACTGGCTAAGATGAATTAAGCCTTAAAAGTAAATCACGGTTCAAGTAACTTTTTGTGTACTGCAACACTGGTGATACCCGTCTGTTTAGTACCTGTTAATTTTTCTAGCATAGTAATACCATAAAGCCAAAAATAAGAACTTTAAAAAATTAAATATGAAAATATCAAGAGAATTGCTATTTAATAAACATTGGTACTTAATTAAAAATTAACCATACCAGGATATTTCCCACCTGAAGGAAATACCTTTGTTCCCCACCCACCTATTGCAGTACAAAAAGCATCATTACAAACACCTTTCTCAGCTATCTGACAATTAAAACAAGACAGAGTGGATTTTCATGTCCCAATTTACAATACACCACTGAGAAACTACTGTAAGTATGATTCTTTGAATAGTCTCTTGAATGAAGGCATTAAACTCCTTGCAGTGCTTACTTTAAGCCTGTTTTGATTATCTGATGCACATTCTTTTAAGAGTTTAGAATTACATACAGTCACATTTTATCTATACTACAGAAATGGAAAAATTCTGTGACAAGAACCATTATATAATTTCTTTATACTACTTCAGACAATTTGATGCTGGAACAACTCGTAATAGAATATTGAAAGTCTGCAACTGTAAACAAGCCTTTTCTTAGTGTATTAGACTACAGTAATGTACAAATAACTCTCCTGCAAACCATTTAAAGTACATTTGTCCCAGGCCGCCTCCTCGACAAACAGCAAGGGTTATCAAAAGCAAATGCCTTGATTATATAAAGAAAACCTAAGTTGCAGGTAGGCTTGCTGACTTACATTGATCCCATTTAAGAGAGCCTTACTGGATTTAAAGTGCTCGAAATAACTGTCAGGGTCACAGTCCATGTGATAAAGGCCACCTGGGGAGGCCTCAGGAGCCCTCCTGCGGGGACAACATGCCATTCAGATCCTCCAGTGACCTCAAGCTAAACCAGAGGCAAATTCAGTAATTTGTTTCTCAGAACTCCAATTAACCTTAAATTGAAAGGGAAAGTAAAAAAAGGGATCAAGGATTCCATGTTTTGTCAAATAATATCCATTTCATGGCAAAACACAGTGTTCCCCATTTTCCATACCTAACATTGACCAAGAAAAACCTTTTCAAACAGGATTTTTTTCCAGAAAAAAAAAAAAAGAAAAAAAGAAAATCTGTTCTTAAACTCTTTCATCCCCAGCAGCTGATCTAAAATGTCACATGGAAGTGTTACATTTTCAAGTCTTCTTATAGCTCTTTTCTGTACAAGAAACCTTCTGGATGTCATCTATGCATATACACACAAGTACCCTTCGTGTACATTTATGTTCCATATACACACATGCAATTCATACACATTTATTATACATATGACACACAGAGATGATGGAAGAGACCAATAATGTAGGTCAAAAAGCAAAAGAAAAAGCACTTGAGATTAATATTGAATTGCCATGACATATTCTCCACCTCTACTCCCAGCAAATCTCCTCCACTCCCAGTTCTCATCACACAGGAAGCACTGTACTGGGAAACACCTGCAATGATGCTTTTTCAGGCTACCACACTATCACAATCCCTAAAATACTCTGCAGTCAAAGCAACTTCAATACTCACCTGAACAGCCACATACATAACAGCAGCAGAAATGTCCTGGGATGTGTCAGGAAACACACGGACAGCCCATGAAAATTTAAATTATTACGAAATAAAGCAACATCCATGGAGTTTCTCAAGGTGAAGCTTTACACCCACACCACAAATTGTCCTGATTTTGACACTCCTACCAAACACCTGACTTTACCTATATATCAGAAACCTAGAAATGGCAACTAGTGCATGTGGGGGAAAGCCAGACTTATTCTGGGTGCTTTCATGGAAAACCTGAACTAAGTATTTTGTGTCTGGATCCAACAGCCGAGTCTAAGCGAATTGAAAATTCCCAACTATTTTTATCCTGAGCCAAGTGTGCCATCTGTCCCCAAGAAGTCCATCTTCTGGTAGCTACTGTACTACAGCATTGTCACAAAGTGCTACGTGATCAAGGACCAGTGTATGAATCAAGAGATACTACGAGTGACAGAAAGCAACACTCAAGACAGTCTAAAATAAAAATACCAAAGAAAAACAACACAAAAAAAAACAACCCACCACCCCAGAAAAAATCACCAGAAAGCACAAGCAGCCTTATCAAGGCCCCCTGTTAATGGAGCTTTTTGCGTTGTGGTTATTTCACTCTGGTGCCTCAAGAAGGTCAGAGATTTTCCCAGGATGACGACACATTTCATGTCTCTCCTACATGTTATCTGCCTGTACACAGTAAGCTGAGTGCTAAGGATGCTATTTCCCCCTTCCAGCTGATCTTCCACACAGTTAACATCTTCAAGTTCATCACAGAAAACATTCCTGTTCGACACATGAGGAATAAACAATGTGTAATTTTTCAGCAGATAAAATGAAATAGTAACAGTTACAGATGACAGCAGAACATGCAGTTATCAGAAGTACAGGAGCTCCCTGTACCCCAACAACTGAATCACAAGTGAGTAACACAGGGTCCAGCAGAAATCAAGACAGATCATGCTCCTTTTCCTGCCATTATGAAAACTGAAGAGATATTTAAAAAAAAAAAATTACATGGGCAGATATCCATTTGTACCTCTCACCAGAAATGGAATACTAACAGACAAGAAACAGCAGTAAAAAACAAATCTGAACACACTTGATATATTTGTTATTGACATACAAGGCACACAAAGATCCTAAGCTGCTACATCTCCCCAGATACAACACATCACATCCTCTCTTGGTGTTTCTGGCTCTTTTGTGACAGATCCTCTCTCTTGCTAGGATCACAAATTCAGATGTCAAGATTCTGCCCACCATTACCTTCTTAATAATTGAACATATAATGCTAGCCTCAGATTTTTATTTTTGTTACTGTTTTGAGGTTTTAGTAGTGTTTTGGATTGCAGTTTTGTGGGGTTTTGGGTTTGGTTTTTTTTTTTTTGTTGGAGTTTTCTTGAGGAGTCGTTGAAGCTAAAATCAGTGTCAGGCAGTACTACAAGTAACATGCTTTGATACAGGAACACTGGCATACAAAACCTCATTTTCAGCATTAAAGAGATTTCCTCCTTACACATACAGTAACTCCCATTGTGAGACAAATAAGCTACTATAAAACCATGGTGAGCCTCAGACAGAATTCAGCAGTTAGTCTTCTGTAAAAATCCCCTTTCAACACTTGAAGGCTGGAAAGAAACTTGTGTTCCATGAAATCTGGCACCGTATCAACACATCTCCATGGAGCTGGCAGGACAGAAGTGCTCCAGAAACCAGCTTCAAGGAAAAAAAGCATTCTTACCATGTACAAACAATCACTAAGAAGAGGCTTAAGCAACTTTTTCTCATAGCCAGAAATCTTCAAATCACAGCTAAGATTACTGGAGATGCAGAGGTTATCAATGATAACACTAAACTCTTGAAATCTGCTTTATTCCTGTATTTCAAGCCAGCGCATTAAAATACCCCTTGTGGAACCTTTTGTCTTTCTTCAAGACATATATATATAAATATGTCTTCAAAATGTAAACTGCGCTTTATAAGAGATGATGAAATTTTAGAACCTAACAGTGAGTATTTGAAAGCATCACACTGATTCATAGCAATGTCTGCAATTCTCTTTTAGTCAATGTCAATTGTGGATGAATGCTAAGTGTGAGCTGGGAGGAAAACAGTCTTCCATAGAATAATGAAAGCACAAACCATTAAAATACATGGAGTCCACAATGAAAAACAGCATGAGGCATCAGTTTTTTCACCTGTGAGCCTCTAGGGATGTTCAAAGACTTCAGAGACTGCATTAGCAAGTTGTGTGGTACAACAGAAGCATAAGCACCTTGAGAGCAGAAGAGCTGCTGGTGATGATCCTGAGTCCATCTTGCATACACTCTTATTTGTAGGGAAACAGGAATATTTGTTCCAAGCTAGTGCTCTCCCAGTCTATGGCCCATCAGATGCTGACACTTTCACATATGCCCCTAGAGACATCATTTTGGCTTTACACTCATCTGAAAGAGTTCATATACTTCGCATCTGGGGAATTTGCATCATAAATATAATCCTGGATCCAAACCAAACCTACAGCAAAATACATCCTACAATGTTATTTCAGCATGCTTTAATTTGCTATATAAAGGCTGAAAAAGAGTGGTTTTATTTTGTTTTAATTTTATCAGAACAAAATGGAAGAAGAGAGGCAAATACAGGTTAAAAAGAAAAATAATTATCTTAAGGCTGAAAATATGTCACAGTATTTTTTAATTATGCTTCTCTCCAATACTTACAAATAAAGGTTCCATGGAAAAGGAAGGAATAAAAAAAATACATGTACAGGAGTCAGTTTCCTTGATCCTCTCATTCTCTGTAATGCACTCAGCCTCCCAATCTTTTGGGAAGAATATCATCTTCCTTACTAACTGGAAGTCAAACACACAGCAAAACCTTGGCAATAGAGCCAGCTAAGACCAACTGAACGAGGAACATACTGCCTAAACCTGGCAAGGCTGCAACAGCCAAGGAGCATCACCAAGCCTATTACAGTAAGGTTACCCAATACCTGCACTCCTACGATATCTGTACACTCTGACATTCAATTAAATTTACTCTCCAAACATGAGAGCAGCAAGAAGCAGCATCTCAATTATACTTCTGAGAGGCACAAAAGCCACTTGTGTGCTGGTCAGCACCATCAAGGCCTGTAGAAGGATCAGAAATTGGACCTAGATCACATCAATACTTAGCAAAAAACGTTTCAACCACAAGATGAGTTATGTTTCCTTCTCAGAAGTAAAACCCAGTCATTGCCTTAGGATCTGCTCCACTTAAAGTTATGCTTTTTAAGACAGCTGTAAGCCAACCGCTCCTTGATTTAATTAAATGGATTCCTTTTCCCATTCCTGCTTCAATGTTTGTGCTATTACAGCTGCTGCTCTTGGCTGAGCCGCATCTTGTTCTGGAATCAGATTGGGAATCAGCAAAAACCTAATCCAGGGGAAAGAAGTCAAAGAAGTTTATGGGCTTACTGCCCTTATATCTGAGAGCATGGAAGTGGACAATGAAAGCACTCAATCTGCTTCAGTACAAAATAAAAACCATCCACCCGAAAAACAAAGCAAGTCCAGCTGAATTCCCATTTCATACCCAGTTACAGTGTTTAGTTGTGTAGGTGAACAGCAAGCTAAGCACACGTGATAATGAGACCCGAAACACCAGCAACGGCTTCCTACAAGAAACAGCACCAATATTGTCATATTAGAAGAATTTCACTTGAGTCAGAGAAGATGCTGAGTTGGAAAGGACACATGAGGATAGTCCAGTCCAGCTCCTGACCACACAGGGCAACCCAAAAGTTAATCCAGATACTTAAGAGTGTCGTCCAAATGCTTCTTGAACTCTGACAGGTTTGGGTCACGACCACTTTCCTGCAGGGCCTGTTCCAGTGCTTGACCACAACACCCAGTGAAGAACTTTTCCCCAAAATCCAGTCTAAACTTCCCTGATGCAGCTGCATGTCATTGCCTTGTGTCTGTCTTGTTACTGGACACCTGACACAGGCTGGATCAGCACCTCCCTTTCCACCCCCCTCACAAGGAAGTTGTGGACAGCAATAAAGTACCCTCTCCCCCAAGACTACACATAGTACCTTCAGCTGCTCCTCAGAAGTCATTCTCTCTCATCCCAGTCCATCTCATTGCTGGGAACACAAACCAATGACACTAAAGAGCTCAGACTCTTGCAGTTTTTGGGAACTTTCTGCTGACACATTTCCCAAAATCATGTAGGCATCCAAGCAAACTCTGAGTAGGTCAACAAAAAATTTAAGAAAACAGATATCCCATTTGTGCATTACAAATTCTGCTTGTCTTTTTAACGACATAAGTAGTTTATACCTGTATCTTTTCCATCTCTTTCTGAAAAACATGCTTTTAGTGAATGCTAACCGGGAATACGTTGATTTCTGTGGTTTGTTTACAAAAAGGAAACAAGCAGCATATACTCATAAATATTTAAGACCAAATTTATTTTTAAAGAAGGAAATATTGAATACTTTTTTAAATAAATACACAGTACTCTCAAACAGGAGCATGGACAGCAACTCAAGACAAAAATTAGAATTCTCTTCTCAGGAAGAAGTCACTTATCTGATGAGAGGATCATCACATCTCAAGAAAAGCAGTTGCCCTTAGCTCCTGCTAAATTGTGAAGGTCCCTTTTTACTTTTCCAAGGGACTAAGACAGAATCAAGGACAAACCATTAAAAAAAATTAAGGAACCATTCTCTCTGTTTTCAACCTAAAATCCAAACTGATCTTGTAATTCAAAGAGAACATCTCTTTACCTGTTTACCATTAATCACTAGTCATAAAATGTAAACAGGTAGATGTTGAAGTGATCACATCCATATTTCCCAATTGCATCTATCAGCATTCCACAGCCAAACACCCGAGGCCACTCAGTTTTATACTGATGATAAGACGCCCTGCCCACATTTTAGAGCCACAGTCCAATCTTCTCCTTCTTAACAGGAGTCCTACTGCTACTGCTTTATCTGCTCCTTCACATCCAGCACCACTGCTTTGTGCATATTCACCACTCCAGCTGCCAACACAGGAACCGGGATTTGTGTCCTTCACATGCCCTGCAGCCACTTTCCTCTGCTAACCTGGACCCTGCTCTCCACACCTCACTTCGGCAGTGCCACGTCTCACTGCTTCTTTGGAAGTTACCAGCTGGTCCAACAAGAGTTGGAGGCATTGGTAACTCAGAGGAGAGATATAAACCAATTCTTTTGATTACCCTTTCACCCCTGCAGTTTTACAATCCAGTGTTTGCCAACAAGCCCTATTTGGTACAAAGCATTTATTATCTTTTTTAAATTATTGAAACTGCTTACTACTCAGAAACAGATTTTAAACACTGTTTCTTACTCTCAGAAGAAAGAGTCCAGTAGCTAAATAACAGGACAGGGTAGTTGCTTCTCCCCCTTTCCTATCCACTCCCCAGAGGCATTCCAAACTCCCCTCCCACTGTCAATGTAAAACATTCTATTCAAAGGATGTGTTCTTATTTGAATATGAAAATTCTTCCAACACACCCCATAGCACATCAACTCTTTCCACAAAACCTCAGAAGCAACCGCTGCTTCCCCCCAGATAATAAGGAAAATGCACCTAGCTTTCTAAATGCTGGTTACAGACCAGGCAGCTATCTGCAGAGACTCAGTGCTCTATTTTTTAAGCATAAGGAGCCATTAATGCCTCATTTTAAACTGTTTTAATGCATAGCTGAGGCTACCTTGTAGCTGCAACCAGGTAACTTAAGGGCAGTCTGTTTTACCTTGAATGCTCTTCTCGGTGGTGCCAAACAATAAGACAAGAGGCAATGGGCAGAAGCAGATGCACAGGAAGTTTCACCTGAACGTAAGGAAAAACTTTAGAGTGCAGTGACCACACACTGCAACAGCCCCAGAGAGGCTGTGGAGTCTCCCTTGCTGGAGGTACTGAAGAACCATCCGGACACAACCCTGTGCCATTTAATCCTGCTTGAGCAGAGAGGTTGGACCACATGCCTCACTGTGGTCCCCTCCAACCTTATCCATTCTGTGAAATACAAACCAAATAATGAATGAGGAAGCTTTAAATGTTCATGTTTTATTTACAAGTAAAAGTATAACACTGCAATGGGTATTGATGAAGTACGCCTTAGTTTTATTCCTGAATTTAAAAAAGAAAGGGCAGCCATCTAAATCCTGATGATCACGGGAGTCTCTTGTAAACCTAAAGAAAGCAGTTTGAAATAAATTAGGGCACCTATTTTTAAAGAAAGGAAAACCCAATTATTATTTTCCCTTCTCCAGTTCCACAATTGTTAGTAGTGAACTTTGCCACGAGTTTGCTTTAAAATATTTTGCATACTGGACCAAAACACTTTCAAGAGTTCCTATCATTAAATTTCTTTGAACAAAAAGATTTCTTACTCTTAACACTAGTAAGTAGATTTTGAACCTAAACATGTTGAAGTGAAAATAATGTGGGGGAGGGGGAAATGAAATCCTGGAATGTTAATATTCAGGATGCTTTTGTTTTTCTTTAAACAAATAACAGAAACAGAAAGATGCTGAATTCTGAAATGAACCTACTCTAAACTTGCCTCTCTCACAGCGGTGCTGTTGCTGTTACACTGGTGATAAAATCTTCTCCTGTGAAATGCAATTATTAGTTTAAAACCCATTGAGCTGATGAGATCCCCCAGTCCAAGAGGAATAGATTTCTTAACTACAGCTGTGACCAGCTGGCTGCTAAACAGCAAAAGGACTGCTATTGCCATCTCTGTGATGAGGCTCCAGTGGGCAATGCTGTGGTTGCTGGCACCCTTCCTGAGGCTGAGAATCACATCAAACCAAGCAAAACCCATTGTGACTGGAGACCAGTTTGTTTTTATGGACAGAGAGGGTGACTGTGGGCACAAATACATTGACTCCATCTCTCAAAGACTGTATTTTAGTTATCTATGATTACATAGATCTTCCATACACCCCACCAAATTATGTAACAAACTTATCAATACTTACATTGCTCCTAACTACACTTTAAAATAATCAATGTAATCTACATAGACTACAAGCACATATGGAAAAAATCAAGCCATTAGAGACTAATCTACACACAGTTCAAGAAGTAATTTAACTACATCAGTTAAATTTAGAAGCTGATTTATTTAATCATTGCACAGGCAACCAAGATTTAAACCTCATCTTCAAGCAGATCCCTAGCTGCATAATTCAGAGGGAAGTTATTATGATGCCAATCACAGAAAAGTTCAGAGAAGAGGCCAATGACTGCATTTATTTGCAGAAATGAAAATTTCCCAGTCTCAGACAGTGATAACAAAGAATATCTCTATATGTGATGAGCGTGCTAAGGCAGACAACACTTAATATACAAAGAAATTTGCTAACATCAAACCCATTTTGCCTGGCTGCAATTTAATTCAACTCCATCCAGTCAAGTCCAAAATGTAAATAAGTGCATACTAAAAAGAGTTTAATCCCAGACAGCCAAGAGCTAATCCCAAATATTCAGCTTCTCCTAACATCAAATCAGACAGAAAACAAGAAAAATCTCACTGAGAATGCATGTACCTCAGGATCAAAATCTTTGATGACTTCTCTATCATGCTTTAATTTAGTCTCTCCCAAAACCAGTTCCACCTAATTTTGGCTTTATTGTTTGTAATGCAAGAATTCTGCAACACTTTCGCCTTTCTCATAGGTCTTTTCCACCCCTGGGAGACCACTGGGAAAACACTGTCCTGCTATGCCCCCATTCACTGCCATGCAATTAGTGATCCTGCAGCTTTTGGCTGGTCAAGAAGTCCAAAAACCTTCCACCATTCTCCAGAGATTATTTCTCTCCCGCCCAGCCAACTTTTCACACTCAGTCTTTCCTATTCTGAAAAACTTCTTTCTTTCAGGGGAATATTCTTAATGGTTTGCTTTAAATCAAATATTTAAGTTACTAAGTAATCCTATAATTCAGCAGCCATTAAGGTTAAAAAATACAGGTTACACAACTGAAGAGTCAGACAGTACAGGAAAATGTCTTGGCACATAAATTTGGTTTAACCCTGACTAAAAAGATCCAAGTTGCTTTCTCTAAAAGTATTTCTAAAGACTGGAAGAATATTATCCACATAGCAATCACAAACGTAATTTTAACATCTTTTTTCAAAACATGTAACTGAATACACAGTATTTTTATCTGCCAAACTAAGTGTAAATGTGTATTTCTTAGAATTGCTTGTATGCGATGACAAAAGAACTCTTCTGGTAGTCTACTGTATTGACAGCTGGAGCTGGTAAGCATCGGGGGTGGTTTTCAAGCCCTGCATCTGGGATTTCCCCCCTGAAGTCACACTCTCCAACTTTCTTAGTGGAAGACTCTTTTGTACTGTAGCATTGCAGCTTTAAAACAGAAGTTTAGAAAAGGTGGCATATACCACACAGGATGGTATTTTAAGCAACTGGCAACTTTTACAAACATTTAATATAATGTTTTTATCAACCTGACAACTCTGGGGGACATTCATATTAGCAAAACACAGTAGGAAATCCGGAGAAGCAAGACAAGGCACAACTATAATCCAAATGACAAAACAAGTGACTTAATTTCAAATTCAAATGCCTTACTATGCGTGCAGAACAGGTGAATTGAGCTGTTTAAATTTTTAGTATGACTTGTAAGTGAAATTCTTTGAATAGAAATTTAAAAAGAAAACATATTACATTTCTGTAGAAATCAAACATTATTTTAAGTACAAGTTGCTCATTTTATTGATCAGGTAGTTTCCAAATTGTATATCCAATCAGAATTTTTGTGATACATGAATGATCAATGTTCAAACAGAAATTAATATGTTTACTAGAATTAGGTTTTAATTTAGAAAAAACCAAACTTAAAGGCTGATATTTCCAACCATGTTCAGCATGTCTTTATACACCTATCAGTTACATTAAACTCCAGACCAGTTAAACACTAGACACTTCAATTAAACTCTACATTAAAGTTGAGATTAAATTGCACAAAGAAAGAATATTTGATAAAACTACACTGAGAATGAACAACAAATATCTCAAAAAGTTTTATAAATAAAGGTTCTTACTCCTATAGTAACTAATTTCTATAGCTTCCCACGAATAAAAGCAATGTTTCCATTCAGCATGAAATGCAACTGAAATGTAAAAATGCTGTAACATTGAATGCTTCATTAAATAATAAGCAATATGCTACTCTAATAACTCAGTAGTGAAGCATATTTTCAGTCTTGGATATGCCCATTTGGTTTAGCCTTGGGGTTTTTTTTTGCCAACTAGTCACACTAGTGATAGTTTCCCTGACACACTTCCTCCGCTTTTGACACTTACAGCAAGAGGTCTTCTCTTCAAACTATTTCAGTATATAACCATAGATTTACCTTTCCATTTAATGGGCAATGCAAGAGGGGTAAAGAGTAGGTTTCCTTTCACCCTTCTCCTTCAAAAGCTGTTACAGTAACTTTCCCACTCCTGCGTACACCATATTGCTTCCTTATTCCTTCATTCCTCAAAACAGACATTGTGAATGCATGCATTCTCCACAATTCCTCTTTCTCCTAATTTAAAGTTCAATCCAATCTCTTTCAGAACACACATGCTGAAAAGCACCTTGAGTATCATCAAGCATATCCTCAGAGCTCCAAACTGAAATAAGCATAAGTGAATTTCAATTGCAGGGAAAAGTGTGGCAAAGGATCATAGCCAGGGTTACAGACAGAGTCAGCTCTAGGACACAGGGGAACAGTATCCTAAACAAGAGTCTCCTAAAGCACTGTTGCATACTTTACTGTTTCTCAGAGACCCTGAAGCAAGGCTGGCTGTGGTTTCTGCCCAAGGCAGCACTGTGGTGTGCAATCAGAAAGAAAACAGTCTCTCCTACAAGTAGCTAACACTACTTATAACCTCACCCTCTCAGAAAGAAGAACAAAAAATCTGATCTTCAGCTTCTTTTCCTGCTCAAAAGCTGTCTCTCTCCCACTGCAGAAACCAACAAGCTGCAGCTCCCTGTAAATACACATATGCACACACTTACAGCTTTACTTATCATAACAAAATTGTCTGCACCTCGGCAGCAGTCCTTCATTAGCACCCCCAGGTGTGTCCCACCTCTTATGCCGCACAGTGAGGAAAGTGCTACTCTTCCAGCAACACAACAGTCCTCATCTAAAAATCCCTGGTGCTGAGTGTGGCAGCTGAGACAGACTGGAGGCAGGGAAATATTTCCCCACACAGCTAGTTTAATACCAATAAAAACAAATCTTTTATTATCCGTTGCACTTTGATGCAAACAAGCATTCAACCTCAGCAGATTTAGTTTAAATCTCTTAGACAATACATCAACGAAGTAGAGATTATACAGGGTAAAAATAATTAACAGATGCAAATTTATAAACCCAGTATCTCATGAACAACCATGAATAAAGTACGTTTATTTCCGTTTTCTACGGAATAAGATTAGTATTCAAATGCTACCAGTCTCCTGGGTGAGCAATGCTTTTGACATTTGTTTCAGGGCCTCATACAGCACATCTTCAACATCACAAAAACATAAACCTCCTTCCCAAGGCTAACTCAAAACCTTCTGGACAAATTTCCAAAATTCATCACTGGTCTTCAGTTTGGGGGACTTATCACAGTCTTCAAAGCTATTTGTAATAGATTCACACAAATGCAAAGTAGGTGACATGGAATGTTCAGTAAGAGCTCTCTTGAACAACTTACCATTTAAAAAGGAATGCAGAATATCTGTACTGTTTACACGTTTGAGAAGACAGCTGTTCTCTAACTTCCCAGCACACTCAGGTGGCTTTTTCTGCAAACAAAGACAAATTCAACTTAGTCTCTCAGTAACAGAGTAATTAAAAATATGCATTAAAAATGAGGTTCGGTTCAGTGATCAGCTAAAAAAACCAACTTAGTAAAATATGCATGAGTATAATCCAGACAGTTTTAACTGTTTTGTGCTAAATATTTCATGATACAGCTTATTTTTTTTCAAGGTAACAAAATAGCTTGTGTTATTTTATAATCAATTTTTAAACAGAAATATCAGCAGAGAAAGTAACATTTACCCACTTGAAGACTGTGGGGATGGAAAAATGATGTAACGGCCTAGAGTAATACACAATAAAACAGCGGGCTTGAATCCCTCTGAGATCCTTCACAGCAAATTAAATATTACTGACCAGAAACCCACTAAAACACACTAAAAAATGCAACGAGAAACTCTTGCAAAAATTAAATAGTGAAATCTTTACATGAAAATAGTACAGTTCCTAGCATCAAGAGAACATAGTGACTTACAGATTAGCATTTAGTCTTAGACTAAATTTTTATAAAGTTTTTTGCAGTTAAGATATAAATGCCCTTTCTGCAAGAACCATATAAAAATGATCTATAAACCAGATCACTTCCTTAGAGGAGGCTGACACTATTACTGTATTTTTAAAGGGTGCTACTATGCATTTTTTTCCTAAATATTTTAAATTAAAATTTGCAGCAGGAAATAAACCTTTTTATCTCAAGGACACAATTATAAACAGTGATTTACAAGAAAGACAAAGCATCTAGAAGAGCAAGACACTGTTAAAGTCACCATACAGATTTCTCACAGGCAAGACAGCAGTGTCCTGCTTGCTCACAGTCACCACCTACCTTGCTCACTTCCATTCATCCTCCCTCAGAATATCACAGCTTTAAGGTGTCTACACCTTGATTCCACTAAGCACTGGTGCAGCAACCACCAATTCCAAATAAAATATTGTCCTCTAGCTAACTTGTTCTCAAAAATCTACCAGTTTGTCAAGGTCTTCGTCCTCGCTTAACTGTTTATGTGCTTAGAGAAAAAAACTCTTCTAAAGAGATACATTGTAAAGGCTCACATACATATAATTCATTCTGGTTCTCATTACCAGGACAAGTGTACTATATGGGGAAAGTATGCTCCAAACACACCTTCACAATCCGAGCTAATTTATATCAGACAAAATCCTACTAGCCTAAGTTAACATAAAATGGACATGGACCTGCAAAGGGACTCCAGGATGGCCACAGTGATTATTAGAAGGTCTAGAGCACCTTGTCCTATGAAGACAGGATCCTGGAGAAGAGAAGGCTCCAGGGAGACTTTACAGCAACTTCCAGTACCAGGAGGAGATGGGACTTTTCACAAGGACATGTAATACAAAAACAAGGGGGAATGGCTTTAAATTGAAAGAGGGTATGTTTAGACTACGTATTGGAAAGAAATTCTTCACTGGGAGGGTGGTGAGACACTGGAATGGGTTGCCCAGAGAAGTTACAGAAGAGTTCAAGGCCAGCTTGGATGGGCTTTGAGCAGCCTGACCTAGTGCAAAGTGCTCTGCCCATGGCAATGGCATTGGAACTAGATGTTCTTTAAAGATTCCTTCCAACCCAGGCCATTCTGGGATTCTGTGACTTCAACCAGCAGTGATTTAGGTATGCCTCTGGCTCAGGAAAGAGCTATTTGCTTTAGAGCAAATAGCACTACATTAAAAACACTACAGAACAGGCATCATAGAGCACTTGGTAGTACAAGGTGTCTGGAATTTTACACAAATCTTAAACCCTCTAGTACTACCAGGGTGGCTGAGAATGTATTTACACATTGCTTGTTCCCCATCAGCAAAGGCACCTTAAGAAGTTCTCAGCTCCCCACGAGTGACACATTTTTGTCCACATGCTGCAGTTCACCAGTTCCATCATTCACATCTACGCACCGTCTGCAGAGCTGCACTACAGAAATAGGATCCCTGAATCCATCCTGTGATGAAAGAATCGTCACTCAGATCAACAATATAGGACCTATACAGAGATGGAAGGAAAGCTGAGAATTGCCACAGCGTGAGGACAAGTGTCAGCTTCCACAGTAAAATAAAATCAATTATCTTGACTTGTATTTCAGTATAAATCCTTACCTGGTTAAACAAACACATCAAGAAATGGTCCATGTCCAGCAGTTTTAGGTCTTTTTTTCTATAATCAGATTTTTGTGTTTTTTTCAGGGTTTTTTGGGGTTTTCTTGGGTTTTTTTTTTTTAAGTAGAACACTGAAAAAGGCCCAAGATAAGCCAGAGACAAAATGCTGGACCTTCTATGTGTTCTGCATTTTGTTCAAAATCATTGTTTTAAAGCTTTCTAAACAAACCCCCTAGAAATGAGGATATTATGGGCAAGCAATTTGAAGAACAAGCTATATGGCACACAGAGGATTACTTCAGAAATCCACAGGAAAATACCATAAAGGATTTAATGCAAGACATAACTTTTACACAGATTGAGGATTAAAAGTATCCAAATGGCAGGTCATCATGAAAATGGTGAAAAAGGGATTTTATTTTGAAGTCTACATTCTCAGGTAGTGGGCGTGTTTTATAAAATGTTTTCATATATGGAGACCCAAAGCTTACCGCTACAGTTTGAATTCAAGTAACTGCCTTACCAATGCATGCACACAAAAAAGGAAATAGTTTAAAATTTTAATAACTGATTTGCCTTGTTAAATTCGTGCATGCATTCAATCTTAAAAGCATGAAACTCAGCAACTACTGTAACTCTGCAGTACAGATTTGGAAAACCCAGACAGGTTCTGAAGTCTTCAAAGAGTAGAACCACACATCAATTAGTGGTTAGGGCTCCCTTGATCTTAAGTATTTCTACAGTGGGATGGGGGCTTTCCTGGAAAAGAGCCTTACAATCAATTACTTAAAACTAAGGGGCCTCTCAGTAGCACATTGTAAGCAGTTTTCATGTGTTCCATATCCCAGTCTTAAATTCAGGCACAGAACAGGAGCAGCATAAAGATACAGCAGATCATGTTTTCCTGGTGGTTTTTAGTTAAAGATTCACTTGCTGTTGTCTAGTCTCCACAGCATCCAGAAAAGCAAAATTAGTTGGGATAAACACTGTATTTAGAGTGCAGAGAACAATCTGCCCTTTGACAAGCCCTCAAGGGACAATTTCCCGCTCTGCATCTTCTTGAGAACCACTCTGACAGTCAGACTTAGTCACAGCACCCAGCGTGCCCTTTGCCACCAATTCCTTCCAAGGAACCCAACAAGTTCAAGCTCTTGAAGTTGTTCTTCAGAGCACAGGCAGATAAATTAAAAATATCCAACCTGTATGGAGTACCTGGTGTCTCTTTTATTCCATTTCACTTGCTGGATTATGGTGCAAATATTCACTACTTGACTGAGTATAGCAGTCCTTCAGTACTGGACAGAGGAAACCCACCTAAACAGCGGGCTTGCAAAATCCTAAACATCCTGTGGAACTTATCTGAGGTAAAACACTTGATCTTCAGAGATTCTGGAATCTACAAAAGCCAGCCCATCAAGCCTACGAGCCAGCCAGTAACAGCAGGGGGTTGTCAGACATTCTTTGCTGGTAAGAAGCATGACCATCCTTACATCTATCACCTCTCTGGTGTCTCAACAAGAGGTTTGCACAGGACTACGCTCTCTTCTTATGGTCAGCACTGAGTTTTTACTGCAAGCAAAGCCAAACAAAGATTATACCACAAATTACTAGCACCAACCACAAGAGATAGGAAACAGCTCTCTTATCTTTGATCCAAAAGGAAAGGTTCTTCCACCACCAGGAAAGACAAAAGGCCAATACCTCTGAAAAGGAACAGATTGCAGATGGGATATCAAAAGCAAAATCTTCTCAAACATTTGAAAAGATTTGCTGGCCAGCATTCACCATCCTTAAATTTTTCACAGATAACAATCTTAATATCATAGTACAAGCCTTCAATACTGTCAGCCTGCTCCTTCTCACCGTACAGCCCTGCACTCTTCTCCAGAGGGTCAGAGTACACATCTTTACAGAATAGCAAAGAACTCCCTCCTAGCTCCACTCCTAGCCCGTAGAGATGTCCCCCTAATGCTTCACAAAAGGAATGCTGATGGCTTCACTCAATTTGATCCCCACCCTCATGTAACAACACTAAAATGGGTCATCCTCGGCAGACAGCATCTCTGCCATTTCAGTTGTTACCCACCCAGCATCACATAGCACAGTTTTTCAGTTACTAATATTTAAGAGTATGTTTCTTAAAACAGAAAGGTCCCTAAAATTCTACTTCCTGGAGCATTCAACCTCACTTCTTGTTGTTAGCAGACACTGATAAAACGTATGAACATCCAGGCAGATGCTTTGTGTAAGTACTCCAGACAGAAAACCTGTGGGTTCATTAAAGAGATTAGTCCAAGGCAAGGTGATGTGACTTTCAAGTCAAATGCTTCATTAAAATACCTGAATTTGGTGACTAAAATCAATGAAAAAATATTGTCAGATCATTAACAGCTGACATTCAAATCAAATACCAGATTTCACCTTGTGCTGGACAAAACTTAAGATTTTCTCCACTCATTTTCTCCAGAAATAGTAGAGGGTCATGCAGGTTCTACCCTACAGTTTCATAATTTTAGAGAGAAGTGGCAGAGTAAGGGAAGCATGAATCAGCACAGGACACAGAACCCTGCTGAAAAGCATTAGCCAAAAATACCATATATACACACATAAACCACAAATGAGACACCTCAAGACTGATAAACAAAATGTAGTAGGCTTCAGAACGTCCAGGAAAAAAAGTGAAATTCAACAGAACTGATGTGGCTTTTATAAAGGGGAAAAAAATACCACATCAATAAAGAAGTGAAACAGGGAAGGAGGCAGCACCAAGGTCCTACTTAACAACTCAGCACTGCCAACTTCAATTCCATGGAATCAGAATTATGCAGATGGTCACAGCCTGGATCAAGCGAGCAGCTGCCCTCTCTAGCACACCCCATTCAGGGCCAAGACATTTTTACATCTGCACCTAGCTGAAAGCAACCACTCACATCACCCCATGGCTAATTCCCCCACAGCTTGGTGGTGAAAGAGAAATGAAAAAAACATAAGAACACTCAGATAATGTCTGGAGAACAGAAGGCACATCCTTCACCCTAGCAGACAGAATGATGCTTTGTGATAATAGAGCTGGGTATATGGAAGAAAATTCACCTTCCTGTTATTATGTCCTCCTAAGAGGCCACATCCTTTGTTAAAACACCACAACTGAGACATGAAGCTTGCTTCCATTGGGAACTGCTTTATGATCCCTTAAAAGGGCTTTTTAAAGTACATAAATAGCAAGAGGCCTAAAGAAAAAAAATGGACTTGTGGGAGATGATTAAGTGACTACTTGTGGTGAATTAAAAACATTGGCATTCGATGTTTTCTTTTCCCCACAGAATTACAGAATGGCTTAGGTTGGAAATTACTTTAATGATCATATTGTTACAACCCCTCTGCCATGGGGGCAGAGACACCTGCCCCTATCCCAGGTTGCTCAGAACCACCTGGCCTTGGACACTTCCAGGGATGGGGAATCCACAACGCCTCTGGGCAACTTGTTCCAGTGCTTCACCAGCCTCTGAGTCAAGAACTACTTCTATCTACCGTCTTTCAGTATAAACCCATTACCTCTTGTCCTGTCACAAAAAGCCTTCTCTTCCCCAGGCTGAACAGCCCCAGCTCTCTGAGCCTGTCTTCACCAGGGATGTGCTACAGCCCTCTGATTATTTTCATGGCCTTCCTCTGGACTTGTTCTAACATGTCCACATACTCCTTAGGTTGGGGGCCTCAGAGCTGGATGCAGCACTGCAGGTGGGATCACCCAAGAGCAAAGCAGAAATGGAAAATCACCTCCCTCAACTTGCTGGTCAGGTTGCCTGATGGACCTGGGGCTGCCCAGTCCCAAGGTAGAAGACCACGAGTGTGGGAACAGTGACTTCCATTTGTGGACACTGAAATTCTAAGGGACCAGCTGTATCAGCTGAATATTTGCAATTCCATGGGACACAATGGGATTCATCCCAGAGTTCTGAAGGAGGCAAACAGATGCTTCAGCAGCAGCCTTGTCCATCATCTACCAAAGGTCTTCAGAGTCAAGAGAGGTCCCTGCTCATCCAGATCTAGTTTTACTCCAATTTACAAGAAGGGTATGAAGGAAGACCCAATAAACTGCAGACCTATTCATGCAGCCTCAGTTCTCAGAAAAATTATGAGGGAAAGGATTATACTGGGTAATACTGAAAGGCATTTAAAGAGTAATGCAATTATCAGGCACAATGAATATGGGTTCACAAAAGGAAAGTCCTAACTAATAAACTAATTTGGTAGCCTTTTCTGATAAGGTCACACATCTGGCAGATGAAGGGAAGGCAGTAGATGCAGTTCTTCTGGATTTTTAGGAAAGCTTTTGATACTCTCACAGCATTCTTCTGGACAAGCTGTCCAGCTTCAGGACAAGTGGGTTCATGGTGCACTGCGTGAAGGACTGGCTGAAGAGAAGAGCTCAAAGGGCTGTAAAGTGAAAGGGCTACATCCAGCTCATGAGCAGTTCCCAGTGGTGCTCCTCAGGGATCACTTCTAGGGTCCTGTTCCTGTACTTACCAATCTGGATGCAGGAGTGCAGTGCACCATTTCTGAGTTTGCTGGTGATACCAAACTGGGAGGTGCTTTTGGCTTTTGTGAGGAACAGGGGGCATTCCAAGGGATCTACACAGGTTGGAACATTGGGCTATGATTTACAGCACAATGTTTAACAAGTCCAAATGTTGGATTGTGCACCTGAGACCAAGTAATGCCAGACACAAGTATGAACTAGCAGAGGGATCTGGAGTACATGGTGGGCAGAAGCTCAATCTGAGTCAGCAGTGAGCCCCGGCAGACAGGAGGGCAAACCCCATCCCAGGATGCATCAAACAGCATCACCAGGGAAGCAAGAGGGGAGACTGTCCTGCTTCATTCAGTGTTGGTGTGGCCTCACCTCAAGGACTGTCTGATGTTCATGGTTGCACAATTCATAAAGGTTGAATGCGTCCAGAGGGGCTCAACAAAGCTGGAGAAGGGGCTGGGAGGAAAAGTCCTGTAGTGAATGGCTGAGGACTTGGGGTTTGTTAGTTTGGAGCAGCAGAGGCTGAGCAGTGACCTTACCGCCCTCCACAGCTTCCCAAGGAAGGGATGTGAAAAGGGAAGTATTGAGCTGTGCTCCTTGGGACCCAGTGACAGGATTCATGGGAATGGTTTGAGCTCCACCAGGGCAGGTTCAGGCTGGACAGTGGGAAGTGTTTCATCACCAAGGGAGGGGTCATACAGTCAAACAGGTTTCCTAGAGAGGCAGTTGATGCCTCAGCCCTTGGCAGTGTTTAAGAGGCATTTGAACAACAGTCCTAACGACATGCTTTAACTTTTGGTCAGCCCTGAAGCAGTCAGGCAGTCGGACTGGACGATGGCTGCAGGTGCCACCAAACTGAAATATTCCGTTCTCATAACCAGCTCTCTAACATGCACATCCTTAGGTATGCATGTAGGTAATAATGTAGTCAGTTCTCTCTATTTATAAAGCCTTGTGTACCTACAGATACAGATCTCTCTATATACAGAATACCAGTATGCTTTATCACTAGGAAGATATTTGTCTAAAGTATGGGTGCTTCCCCAATTTTCAAGTCTCAAAAAGCATATAAATTGTTTTCAAATAGACATAGGAATCATACAGATTAATCATTAAAGAGCCACCATTTATAAAATTAAAACTCAATGCAATTCAACAGCTAATGACTCCTTACATCTGACCTATGGCGTTCAATCAAGGACATTATTATGTAAAGAAATAAGGTGGGTGAGAAGAGAGGGACAGAAACTAAAGCATTTTAACAGGTCAAACTTGGGTATTGAATAAGTCCATTTGACATCCCAGCTGGAAAGCTGTTTTTCAAAGAGACTGGGATACTTTAGCATTAGCTACATGGTTATGTCTCTCCCAATTTCTCTAGTGGTTTTTTTCCCTTCCCTCCTCCTGTTTTTAAAGGGCCAGATGCAACAGGCAGTTTTGTTTGTTTCTTTTGGGTCTTTTTTTTGTTATAAACATTTTTATTTATAAGCCAGTTAAACTAAAGCAGTTTTGCACAGATCTGTGACCTCAAATCTCACTCAATGTAGAGGAGCTTAGCAGTTTAGGAAGATCAAACAAATCACCAGAAATCCAGAAGTATGTGAAATAAAGTCCACTTTTTCTTCTGTAAAGAAGGCTGAAGTGGCTTAAAACCATCGTGCCTGCTGCTACCATGAGATCAAGATGGTTTTAATTAAGACCTGTTTTCATAAAAAGTAATTTTAAAATATATTTTTAATATGGGTAATGAAAAATACCAACTCCATTACCCTAATCACATAACCCATCCAGGTCATCTACTGCCTTACCATCAGATTCAACACCACGCCGTTGGTTCTAACTAAAAAGACTAGTTTTACCTGTTCCCACTACACATTCCCATAAATTCAATAAATCCTACCCTTCAGATTACTTCACTGTGACATTCACAGCCACGTTCAGGATTTTCTGCTGGGCAGGAGGAAGAAAGGAAGAAGAGGCAGTCTGCTGCCACAAATGCAGCATCTTACAAAGCTATTTCCATTAAGAGATTTGGTAACAATAACTAAGATATGATGTGACCACAAAGAAAATCTAAATTACTTAATACATATAATATATCCATCTCAGATTTCTTCATAATAATGTGACTGCAGGTAAATTATCCTTTTCTGGATTGGTTTCTTGACTGCACATCTTCCTCAGTCTTCCAACAACTAGAAAATATACATTTCAATTTTGCCTTCCTCTATTAACATTTGAAAAACTATAAATAATTTAGATTTCCAATAATTAAATACAGACTTACATCATGTAAGATGCAAAATATCTTGACTCTTGGGGAAAAAATATACATTTAATGTGGCAACTGATTGCTGAAATGCATGGGCTGCCAATTAACATGCAAGAATTTTTTTCACTTGAAGAGCAGCTATTCCATTTAACCCTACATAGGTTGGAGTGGAGGCACAGGATGTGTCACAGGAAAGAAGGCATGCCATGTCCCAGGGCAATGCCATGCCTCCCCAGGCAGCAGCTGACAGCTCCAGAGGAATGTGTGGCATTCTGGAAGCAACCAGATATTCTGGTTATTACTGACCATTTCACTATGGGATGAGAAGAGAGAAAAGCCAGCAGGAAACTCGGCACAGCTTCAAATCCACCTCTTCCCATCTCCACACAAAAAAAGCAGAAACCACACAATGCTTTGAAGAGTAACAGCTTCACTTTCCAGAGGGCAGGGCCGGAGCAGCACAGCTGTGACACATGGCTTCCTCTTTCCCTCTTCATTTAACAGCTGCTTGGTGCTGGCAAGAGCAGTAGAGGAACAGAATAGAGCCAAACAGGGGGGCTCCGGTAAAACTACTGACACGCAGTGCATTGAGCTTTTGTTCAAAGAGCACCGGCACATGCACTGCAGATGGGTGGAAGGTTGCAAGCAAAGCCACATCAGATGCAGAACTTGATGCCTTTGCTCTTCTACCACACCCGACCTTGGTTTGAAACGCTCATGGAGCTCTTCAGACATGACCTCCACGACCAACAAGTGCTGAGGAGGTGTAAGCACCACATTCATTTGAGCTGAGCACTCATGTTATTACAGATTATGAAACCTCTGGCAAATTCTGCATCAAGCACAATGAACTAAAACAGAGCATCCAAGAAGACATGGAACCTTGTTTGCTTGGAGGTTTTTGTTGATATTTGGAGTTTGTTGTTTTTTTTCAAAGCCTCTTTTATGAAGTACCACTTAAAACTATAATCTGCTCCCAAATAACATAGCATTTCCTTCTGCACAGTGCAGACGCATACTGGCTTTGTTATTTTAGAAAACCTTGCTGCAGATTACCGTGGGAATCACACTTTTTTTTAAAGAGGTGAGTGCCCCCAACACTTTCAAGATCCTATGTTTTCACAATTACCTCATTGTCAAGTATAACAGTATGGAGATATTTTGCCCTTGAGAAAGGCATTTATTTAGGAGTGGTCAATTACTAAGCTAACATGTAAATCAGTCTGTTCTGCAACAAACAAAACTACTACTTATGGGCCAGCTGTTCCATAGGTCATGTTCTCTTACATTCAGAATCCCCAAAAGTTGTTTCAAATATATAAAAGAACATACTGCTTAAGGTTCCCACTTTGGCCAAGTTTGTTCTTTTAACACTTAACAAGAAACTGATTTAAATCATCAAGTCCTATATGCTTTGAACAAGAAAAGAGGATGAACACTTCATTAGACACCTGCAGAAATGAGTAAAAAGTATGGAAGGCATATTTTAATATGCCTTCAATATTAAAGAAAGGCACTAATATAATGCAAATTAACTAATGTACAGTGGAATTCAATTATTTCTACAGTCTTATCTTCCTGCAGTTAGATTTATTTTAGAATTTTGTTCAAAGTGGATTTAGAAGCTTCAAAAATACACTTCTGACAAAAGAACACTTGTCCTTCAAGCCTCATATTTCAGACAAGCTTTTGTTTGAAGGTTTCCTCCACATTTTAGCTCTAAATTATCAAGTTAAACATCTTAAAGAGAATATAACAACTCTCAGTAACCCTCAATTAAATTCACTAGTATCATTCCTCTAGATTCAACACCCACACTTCTCACCCTCACAGTTCAATCTCCCTGATGTTTCCCACCCAGTGCTAAGGCACATCATTTTTCTCCTTTCTTAGCCTATCTCTCTAAGCGAATGAACCTAGACAAACTTCTGCGTAACCCAGACTGCTCTTTGCTCTGTTTATTGGTCTCTGAGGCATGAAGAAAATTATCTTTGACCAACAAATCAAAGCTGCTCACTATTTGGACTGTCATCCTTCAGACTCACAAAACCTAATTCAGTGTACTTGCTAATGCTCCGTATTCAAAAACATTAATAGCAATAATTCCACCAAGGTGAATGACAGTGGGGATACTCAAACTGCAGATTTAGTCACAGGTTTTACAGTTAACACTACCAAAATTATAAAATGAGGCTGCATTTTTTAATATCTGAATCTCAACATTTAAGTTTGCTTTTAAAAACTTGTTTACTACAGGCTGCCTATGTGCTTCTCTAACTTCCACAGCTTTCTTCTTGGCTGAGAAAAACCTTCCAAGCTTGGATTAGCATTTAGCAGCTTTGGGGCTAACTGTGCTTGTTGTTTCAACCTTGACAACCAACAGTATGGACACACTATTATATTGAAGCTTCCAGAAGCATTTAACATTTGATTCTGCTGAAAAACACAGTCCTACTATATGTTTTGAAAATAAAATCATTTTTTCTCTTTTGGAAATCCACGATGATGCCAAACATATGCTTGTTTTCCAAACAACAACTGTTTAAAAGAAAGAAAACTCTTTCTGATGTTCCTGCCAAAAACAACATTCTGTGGCTTCAAGAAATTTGATAGTAAGCAGTTCACTCAGCTAAGGGAAGAAGGATTTACATTTGGCAAGGATTTACACTTCACGTCTTCCATCTACTTCCCTCCATTTTAAATTTCTTCAGGGATGAATGTGGCAACTGGGAAGGGTTTTTGTTGTGGTTTGTTGGGGTTTGCTTTTTTAACATCTCCAAGTATTTCACTCTCTAAAAATAAGGCATCTGTGGGTTTTGCTAGAAATGACACAAAGGAGAAGTTCATCATGTTTTTCTTTTTTACAGGGAATACCAGGGTATAGAAGCAAGTTTCGAAGGGAAGTAAAAGACTTCAGAAAAACGCATCAGCGAGAGCTTGCAGCAAGAGGAAGTAGAACAGAAAATGCAAATGAGGAAGTGGCACACAAAACATTAACAGCTTCATTTTAAAGCATGGAACAGGGAGAGAAGGCAACGGATTTGGGGTTTCAGCAGCCATTGTCACAGGCAGCAGTAACACTACATACCCAGTAAAGGTGGTTATTTCACTGCTGCCTCAATAGTTTCAGATTAAGCAACAAAATGGCTAACAGGAACATGCAGATTAGACTATACACTACATAAGATTTACTTCTGTACACTTCAGAAAGCCAGGGGTTTAAGATGAGGGTTCAATCTGCTACAATATTTGACTCTGTCCTTCATTTATACCTCGCAGAAATAGTAACCAGACCAATTTACTAAGTAATGTAAAGTATTTAGTCCATTCCAAGCAGCTAAGACCACAGAAGTTCTGAAATTTTCTCCGCCTGTGGAGCATTACCTGCCTCTGACCAGTTTTTACAAGTAGAATCCTAAATCCCATTGAACAGAACCTTGCCATCACTCTCCGAGATACAGAAATTACTGAAGACTGCTAAACCTGCTCCAGCATCAAGCCAACTAAACAATGCCTCAGCTGAGTGACCTAGCACGACAACAAGCTGCAGATCCACGCAAGCTTCAAGGCCCTCAGAATTGACAGTACAGCAACCAGAACAACATTTCACAAAGCACACACCTTCTCCAGTAAGATAGAAAGTATTCTAGAAAAAAACAGTATTAGAATCCCAATGATGTTACAGTAGTATTGCAGATGCAGCTATTTCACGATAAAAATCCTTCAAGTTAAAAAAATTTAACCACTTATTAGTCCACCAACATGGAAGCTTCTCTTGTCATTACCAGTGCAAATCGAGTACAGAAATTCAGCAGCTAGACATGAAGGTCTCTTTACAGCATGAATAGCTTGAGCTGTAACTTGGTGTAGCTTGTTTGGAGCTACCTGCCCTGAATCAAAGGACACCTGAAATTTCAGCATAGTCTACAAGAGCATGAGCAGTGCTTGATGACAGAGGCAAATGTAATAATAGTGGCATTTCATGAGAGGGCTGAAAGCTTATACTTCGGTGCATTCTCAGCCACTCCTCTGGGGGGCATTTGTTGCTCCTCCTTTCAGCCTTCAGGTATATCACACTTACCATGCCCAAGCTTTACAACTCTTTACTTGCTATAAACATACAGTGATTGCTACAGTAAAGATGTACAAGACTTGTAGGACTGGAAGGGAAAGCTTCAAGAGAAGCAAGCTGGCTGAGCAGGAGACAGGATCTCCTCCATCTAGGGAAAAAAATATAAAAAAATAAAAAGTTGCTGAAATCCTAGTTCCTGGTTCCTTCTGCCAAAAGAAGAGTGGATAGAAAGCACATGGCTTGCACATCTGCTTGTCCAGCAGTGCAAATACCCTTCTCCTACTATTCAGTTAAATAACCTGACACTGTAACCAAACCACTTGTATAACTGCACCAAGATACCTTCTTTAAATATAATTTAAGATTTAACTGCAGCTCCATTCCAGCTCAAGTTGGCATGCAGAGGTGAAGAGAAACTTTAATTTTCCATGTGCAAAAAACATTGATACAAGAGTGTCTCCAAATTCACCATGAAATCAAAGGCTTCATTTGAAGTGATGTATTCTTGTCCATGTTTGCAGCTGTTTAAGCATTCAAAGCAGCAGCCAAGCTTTATAAAGAAAAATACTACTTTCCCAGGAAATAACTCTGCAGTAAACCTGTGCTGATATAAGTTCCAGAGAATTTCAATATTCTACAGAAAACTCATCAGCAAGACCTAACTGCTGAAGAAAAACAAACTAAAAAGCCACATTGCCACTAGAGCCCCCCTTCTAATTCAGAAGTTCAAACTTCATTTACCCATTCACATGTAATGAGGCATAACTTCTCAAAGAAGTGTTTCAAAAGGCTGTTTGAAGTCCCACAATAAAACAAGATTTGCAGGCCTTGTCTTCCAGCACATTAGTCCCCACAGCTGCCTGTTGCTCTGTTAGGACATCAAGTCCACAGCAGATGAATGGTTTTCCTCAGCATCACTTGATACCAACCTTTTCAACTACAGGATTTCAAAACAAACAACAAGAAATCAGCTCCAACATTCACTGGATACTATTAATATGTTTTTATGTATTATGCATTATAGTAGTATCATTGTGCATTACATACACAAGCTCTCCAAGTATTACTTGTTACAAGTAAAATGGTTTGCCACTGTGAATATGCCCAAGAAACCTGGGATCCACCAGCTGAAGTACTGAATAACACTCAATTTTTCTGCTTCTAAAACATATACTTGAAAATGTAAATCAGTTCAAGCATGCAACTGGCATGAGTATAATGAATACTCAAAACCAAAATATTTAATAAATCTGGCATGCTATGCTTTACACTCAATAGAAACACAAGCTGCCCCCATCACTGAATTTAGCTACCTAATCCCTGTTAGAATAAAGAGGTTATATTTGTTAGAGAGGAAGGAGCTCCAAGAATCATGAAGGAGTAATTAAAATTCTGCTGAATTGAGAGCTCTACACAAAAAAAATCCCCATGCATTCTGGGTTATTGCTAGATCCAGAAAACACCATCAATTCAATGGCAGAATATTTCAATATGTGAAAGGAAAAACTAATTCACACCATGTTGAAATTCCAGACACCTCTAAATCCTTAACACAAATAAAAACCAGTAAATCCAACAAATATTTACTGTACTTAGAAGCCTTCAAAATAATTCTCCAGCTACCTCACCTGCCAAAAATAAAGAAATCAAAAGATAAGCTCCCAGTTTGCAGCTTAAATCAGCACAAAAGACTGCCATTTTGATTTCCAGCTGTTTGTGCAAATTTCTTAATTTCTTCCCAAACATTTTAGTTCTACTTGTGGTAGAAGAAATTGCATCCATCAGTAGCTAAAAATACTTCAGTTACTTGAATTTTCAAAAGAGGGGTGAAAAACTACTGTGCTTTACCAGTTAAGAAAACAACCCAGTGCAACATTTCAACAGCTTTTATCCAAGTTTGGCTTAGATCTAAATAACAGCTAAATGTGAAGGAAAGTATTTGGTTAAATTGGAACAAATAAGTGCAGTGTAGCTTAAGGTTATTGTCATTTTACCTGAAGGCAGGCTAAGTTCTCACGAGAGAACGTAAGTGCTATGGCAGTTCTGCTACAGAGCTAAGGCTCAAGGTGCTTCAATTGAATTCTTGGTTGAGACACTAATTTTTCTTAGATTACAGGTATTCTGTAAGTGAGCCTTCCATATGGAGAAGTTAATAGTCACCCTCTACCTCCACCTTTCCTCTTAAGAGAATAAGCAGTGACAGCCTGGACTCATCATCCTGCTTGCACAGGGAAGCTTCCAAAGTCAAAGTACAGTTATCTCCCACACTGGAAGACATTTGCAATCTGATCCCATCAATGATCTCCATGTATTGCATGCCATTAGGACCAGAGAACTAAAAATTAGCCTGACAAAACCAACTGCTCCCCATCAGTACTGTATACTAATGTATTTCTGCTGTTGAGATAACTAACAAAACTCAGCATCATAACCCCCTGGGAACTCACAGCCTGGTCAGTAACTTACACCAGCAGTGTAATTTACGTGACGCACTGCCTGTGGCTCAGGATCCTATGCAAGCAAAAATAAAACAAATGCAAGCCAAAAGTAATGACCACAAACTGTCTAATAATTTTAGCTGGAGCCAGGAACCAGGAAGTAATAACACATCCCATTTGAATTGAAGAGTCCAACAAGAGTTGTATTGTACAACCTGTATTAGATTCCAGTGTACTTACAAGACAGCATTAAGTACACATCAGCTAAAGACAGGCCTGCAAGAACAGACTGAAATTACCTGCAATGGTATTTTTTGCTCCTTCCTCATGCAAAGCAGTCAAGAGAACTCTGCAAGACAGTGCTCTGGGACTGCTTAAAAGAACAAAGAGTACACTAATATGTGACTGTTCATGCAGGAAGTTTAATGAGAAAACAAAGACTTGCAAAGGCACGAAAACTAATTCATGTCCAGATGACACCGATACAGTGACAAAAACATTCAGCCACCATCAGCTCTTCTGGAATTCTTCACCAAAGTATCTGCTCTGGTTTGGTTAGCTTTTCAGAAACCCTGTCCTTCTCATCCCTGTATAAGACACTTCAAAGCACTCTAATCTGTCAGATGATGGCTTTTCTTTCTCTTTCCTCCATACAGGAATGCTGCCTGCAGCCAGTATTATTCTTGTTTCAGAAAAGAAAAGGGCATGTACCTTCTCACTGGAGAATAAAGTAAATAAACCTGAGCTAAAGAAGGCACACCAAAGAGTAGCTGATGCACAAGGAGTTTATACTACTGCTCCGAAAATCATGATGCCTTGAGGCATGTTTTACAGACAAGGCATATACTGAAAAACAAAACAGGTTTATGCCGTTATTAACTATGAAATGTCACATGTGTTATACTATATAAATCAAACATGAAGCCACAATAACTTATGCCCTCTATGAAAATACCTTTTTTAAGCACAAGCAATTCTATTTCTGACATGTAAAGTAATTTTTAATACTTCCATGGACAAATAGGCATATTAACAAAGACTATTCAATTTCTATAACTATTGAGTATAATCAAGACTATTCTTTCAGTATCTGATTAAAAAATGTTTTCTATTTTCTCTTTATTTGAGGAAAATAGCCATGGAAAACAAGAAGAGGACTGGCTCAATTATACATTATTTCATGTACAACAAAACCTCTGTGTTCACTGCCTAATAACTCCATTCATACTGCCGCTAGCTATATAAACACAAAACTAATCTTCCTGCAAGGGACAGAAAAAGTTTGTTTTGCACAACTTATCGCCAGAATTCAGCTGGAAACAAATCAAGTTTCCGCATCATTTAAAGGAAACATAGTATAGTCCTAGTCTCAAATGAATAACTGCAGATAAAACATCCTAATTCTTACCAAGAATGACTTGGGGCCGGTGGGCAGATAACTACCCTTAAACCTTAGCATATTTTCTTCTGAGCAGAACTTAAAAGACAAAAAGCTGTAGCATAACGACTACCAAAGCTCAGCTCCACGGCTCAAACAGAGGGTTTAATTGTCAATCCTTGAAGTTTGCAAGCACTGTAACCAGTAACTTCCACAGATTTCCAGCTTTAGCAATACCATAGCATAATTATTCTGTATCATGTCAGCCTCCAGACATTAGAAGCCACATAACTTCACATCTGAACTACAGATCACTGTAGTGTGGGACAGCATACTGGAGGACAAGGATAAGAACTGCAGCCTTATTCCATTACTTCATTCCTCTCTTCAAGTACACCCACTAATAGTTTATGGAAAATACTGTATCAGCCAAAGTCAAAACAACAGTCTGTCTCCTCTAAATGTAGTATTTTTTTTATTCCCTATGTAAAGTTCTAAAAAGAAGGTCAGTCTTGCATGATAGGCAAAACAACCTCCCCGTCCCCAGATTTAAAGTTTCTTAAAGTTCCTGTCTGCTTTCATTATTTGCCCCCACCGTTTTCTAATAGGAATACTGTCCCCTCATTCCCTGTAGTTTACAAAAGAGGCACAAAGAACTACAGCTTTTTCCTGTTCTTGCACAAACAGCACACACAACTACACCATTTGTGCTTTGAAGTGTCTTCTACTAAGGAATCTCACAACTGTATCCAATAACCCATCACTCAAGTACTGGCCCCACTTCACAGATTACTGCTCAGCCTAAAACTATCAGCCCTTCTCCTGTTATCTGCAGCGACTACTGAACTATATCAGAAAGAAAGAATAAACAAAGCATTTCTTAACTGCTTTTAGGTCAGTGCTAGACATTGAGCAGCTGAGATAAATCCCTGTCTTCACACGCCTGCACTCGCTCAGACTCAAGGCTTCTTCTCAGCGACACATCTACTTAAGAGCCAATCAGAGAAAAAACAATCAAGCCACCAACTTGAAGGGGAAAAAAAACCACCGAAAAAAAACAAAAAAAAACAAAAAAAAACCAAAACCCAAACACACCAAAACGTGGGCGGAGAAGGGTTTAAAAGTTCCCGAGCTGTCAAGGACTCCCAGCGCCCTTCAAAGCCAAAGACGATTATTTCTAAGTACTTGAAGAGCCCCGCCGGTGCCGCGCCGCGGGGCCGCTCTCGGGGGGCGAAGGCGAACGGAGCGCGGAACGAGCCCCCGGGCGGGTGGGCCGCTAGCGGGAACGGGCGCCGTGCTCCCGCTGCCCGGACGGAGCGCTCCGGGGAACACGGGCAACACTCCGGGTGCCCGTCCCCCGCCCCACGCACGGAGGGATCCGGAGCCTTCCCCAGAGAGGGCCGCGGGGAAGGGGAACGCGCCCCGCGGCTCCGGGCACCGGCCAGGGGCCGAGGCCGGCGGGAGGTCTCGGAACAAAGCTGAGGCCAGAGGGCCCGAGGACGGGCAGCTCAGCCGGGGCCAGCGGAGCACGGCCAGCAGCTCCGGAGCAACCCACCGGCGCCCCCGCCGCGGCCGGGAGGAGAAAGGGGGCTCCCGCAGGGCAGCGCCGGGATTATCCCCGCGGGCTGCAGACCGCTAAAAAGCGGCTGCTCCCCCTCCGCGCTCATACGGGCGGGGAAAGGACCCTCCGAACGCTGCCTGCCGCCCACCCTCCCGGCACGACGGCTGCGGGGTTGGAGCCCAGCCCCGCACCCACCTGGCACCGCGTTCCGTCCCATCCCGCTCCAGCCGCCGCCGCTCCAGCCGCCGCCGCCTTCGCGGGCTAAGCCGCCGCCGGCCCGCCCCTCAACAGCGGGCCCCGCCCCCTCGCCGCCCTTTTTGCTCCNNNCGGGGGGGGGCGGGGGGGCGCCTGCGAAGGGGGAGCGGGGCCGGGCGGCGCCGAGGGCTGATCGGCGTGGGGAACGGCCAATGAGAGCGCCGGGAGGGCGGGGACAGCTGTCAATCAGCGGCCCCTACCTGGGGCTGGCTGGCGGGCGGGCGCGGGGAATGGTCGTTCCGTCACTCGCTCCGTCCCTCCTTCCATCCTTTCGTCTGTCTCCGGCCGGCTCGCCCGTCCGCGCCGCTTCGACCCCTGCCAGCCCCGGGCTGGGTCCCGCCTGGCCCCGTGCGGCCGCCCGAGCGCCCAGGGTGTGGCGGCTGCCCTGGGGCTGCCGGGCGGCCCCCGAGACCCGCGTGCCCTCGAGAGCAGCCGCC
>VXBU01002492.1:1193111-1305741 GCA_013400315.1 Bombycilla garrulus
TGGCCTATACAGGGAGGTGAGGAACACCCCTGTGATCACGACTCGGGATAATGCTCTACCGAAGAGGAGCAGGCAGGACCCAGGGCGATGATGGGCAGCCGATCTCACAGCTCAGCAGCCTCATCCTCGGAGATCAACCCCAGCTCCCTCACCCACAGAGGCTCAGGCTGCTCCACTGCACACACTCGGACCCCGAGGAGCAGGGAAGCACTGGTGTCCCAGGCTGTGAAAAGCTGAAGGGGCAGCCACTGTCTCTGGAGTCATATCGAATAAATACTATTTAGGCAATAAAAATAATCACAGTTAAAAGTAGAGTTTTTTTAAACACCATCTCCAGTCAATTGGCAACCGAAAGTTTACTGAACTCAAACCCAGTTGTACCGGTTCAGTTACCCACATCTTGCCTTACAGCAAAGTTGCAGGCTCACAAGCACCTCCTTTTCACACAAACAAAAAAAACCCCAACAACAACAATATGAGTGATTGCTGTAATTTTCAGAAAAATTGTTTGTATTCGAGGTACTTGTATCAGTCATGGTAAGAAGCAACAGCTGAGAACCATTGCTGAAATCACTCCACGTTACACAGCAAAAAGCAGCAAGCCAGCTTTGAACTGTTGATGGTGACAGTTTTATGATCGCTAGCAAAGTAAACAGAAAAGAAGTCTTCAAGTAACATAACCCTAAAAGAAGGAAGCAGCAGGCTTTTTAAGCAACATAAGGGCTTAGTGGGACAAAAATCCTAAGAACAAAATAGTCTCAAGGTTTTCAGAAAAATTCATTATCCAAAAAAAAGAGTATTTTTCCCTAAAACACATATGCGTCAAGTGGAAACTCTTCAAAGACTGTAAAATAAAATAGAGGGAAAATTACTTGCTATTGTTAAAATACAGCTGCATGCATGCTCATTCAAAGGTTCTTTTTTCATGCTGCAAATGGGATCCTAAGGTTTAAAAAATATTAATTTCAAACAGACCTATCTCTACCAGTACTCTTTTTCTGCTCCATCAATACAAGTTAGTAGCCTGTGTCATGCAAGGTATTAATTAACATTTATTTCGTTCCGGCTGCTTCCCAGTCTCCTGGATTACTTCTTAGCTTTCATTTTTCTCCTCTGTATTCATGACATTTTTAATGCCATTTCTAATAACATCTCGATCTTGTAAGAAAGGAACTCAGGCACAGCTTTATTACTGCTGCTTTGACCTTGCCTTTGAATTTGCAAATAAGGCAAATCTGCCAAACAATTTGCATTGAATTGGTATTGAGTTTTCATTAACAGAAAAAGAAAGGTGGTTAAATTAAATGCAAGGAATAATTGAATCACCATTTGTATGAAGCAATATAATTTTTAAGTTAAATCATGGTTCAGAAAAGCCCTCTGAAGGCAGTAGACTGGCACACCAAGAGATATCCATGATTGATCTTCTATTAATTTCACCTGAAGGAAGAACCAGACTTCAGAGGATAATGAAAAGGGAGGGTTATTGGAGACTGAAACCAAGATGAGTTAGTGGAAGTGAGCATGAAATTTTCTTAATGTCTGCTTATAATATCACTGGTTTAGATCAAATTTAGAAGGACCTCCTTTTCTTGAATAGTTAATTTCCCACACACACAAAAAGATATAGCATAAGAAGAAACAATATTTTGAAAGCCTGTTATAGAAGCTTGTTGCTTCCTGCTGGAGAGCATATTTCATGATATGAAAACCTTTTTGTCTTTCAGGAAACACAAAATTGCTGAATAACGTTAAAATAAATAGTGTTGCACAAATCTGCTACAATGCCACCAATAATCATTACAGCATCTCTGGTTATTAATGCTGCATTGATGGGCCCCAGCAGAGTTTCTTGCTGAATCAGCTTTTGAAATAAATTGCTTTCCCTCCATCTGCAGCCGCACCCCAGAGAAAGGGGAACCATGTCTTGACTGAAGTAATTGATTTAGGATAGCCAGCAGATACAGACACTGCACAACCTAAGATGCTCTATGAATCACTACATCTCTGTTAATGGAGTTTGTTTTCCTCTATCACAAAACTCTTTAGCCTTGATAAGGCTGCATATGTATTTCTCATACTATTCATATTTTCATTGGTATTGATATTTTCATACGACTCATATTTTTCAGGAATACTTTCCTGAGTCTACTAATTATTTTGCTTTTTCTTTATTGTTTTCCTTCTGGATTGCTGGAATACTGAAAAACTAGCATGAAACCAAGATGCAAGTAGATCCTCAAAGGAAACATTCAATGTAAGTTCAAAGAGTCACTGTGTAATCAATCTTGAGAAAAAAAAAATGCAGGGAAGCAAGAACAAAAGGAAGCCTAATAACTTTCCAAGACAGCTACTTTCATCAACTAAACAGGAGTTGTAATTCTGCCAATTAATAGTAAGGTCCATTAACTGTAAGTCATAAAAACTATTTGCTATGCAACACACTTGTTTTTCTTTGCTGGCCCTGACATTTTGGGAGGGCAGTGTAGCAGGATATCCTATGAAGCAAGGACTGGTGATCTATAGCAGGAGTGGACAGACCCTCCTAATGGTTTTACAGCGTTGCCAGTTGAACAAGCTCCCTTTAGAAAAAGAAACACAGGAAAGACATGCTTCCATGCTCCCTGAGAGATTAAAAAATTAGTAGTTAGTAGTGCACTGTTGATTTAATGTGGCGCAGCTAGGACAAATGGGATGAAACTAAAAATTGGGAACCAGGGTGAGGGTGAATANGGATAGTTGGGTTTCTGCAAACAGGACAGCGTGAAATGTTTCAAAGGGTACTGTAACAAACACTTGCCACCAGCTAAAGATGAGCTAATTTTTTTTTCTCCTGGCTGGATTCACTATAGCTTTTTACAAACCCAGGAGTTCTTTCCTAAACTTCTGTGCCTCTTTGTGTTATGGCCGCCAACCATAACAGGGGTATAATGTCATGAAAGAAAAAAATCTCTTATACAGGTAAAAATAGGCTTTCTTGGAGAAAGAATAAAAGGGTAAGGAGTAACAACATGTTGTTCAGTGTCAAAAGATTTATGCAGTGTTCTGGGAAGTCCCTAGCTGCTTTCTCACTCTACTAAGCCCATAAACAGACATGGATATTGAAAGATTCATGGTAACTATGTTGGATTGCTCCCAGCCTGATGTCCAACAGTTACTGGTAGCCTCACTCCATCTGATTTGTCTGTCTCTCTTGTCTCTCTCAAGGGCAAAGTTTACCAACCGAGATTGCAACCATCCATTTCCCACTGACTTTCAGCAAGAGGTTATCATCTAGGTCCCTTAGGGCCCCTTAGAAATCTCTCTTCTCATCCATAGAAAAGAGTGAGTGCTTCAGTGTTGTACTTCATTACCATCTCTGACTTGGGGAAAGTCAAAGGGACACAGTGAAGATAAGCTGTCAGAACAAGAAGTGGCTTTGGCTTATATTTGAACCCCTGTGATTTGCCTTAGGCATGAAAGTACTTTGAATGACACATGGATGCCCAAAACTGCAGAGCCAAACCCAAGCTCGTTCAAAACCTTGGAATGTCTCAGCAGCATCCCGCTTGTTTGGACAGACATTAGCTGCAGTCTCGTATGTGAGGTAAGGTGAGGGAGGACTAATGAAGGAAATGGCTGTGATGAAAGGATTAGTTATGTTAAATTATGTTTCTTTTTTTTATTCAATTATAAAAATCATAGTGCGTGCCAATAAAAAATATGCTCCTGGCGTATCCTGGAATTGTTAGGAGGAATATTACATAGCAGACAAGCATGAGGAGTATAGTAAAAAAATTGATAAAAACAGAAAAAATGTAAAATCCATCCCTTTTATCTCATGGGAATAAAGCTGTCATGGAAGCACCCTGATTACTGATCTCAGTGTCTGCCTCACAAGTATCAGCTAATTTTTATGCACAGCCATTTAGACGGCAGGGATTACATGACCAAGTGTACAAGGATGCACAACAGTGAGTACAAAATGCTTCTGAACCTTGCCTGGCCCATTGTGCACAGCCACAGCTTCCTCTTAGGAGTGCTGTGACAAGTGAACTGTCACATCCTGTTATATGACAAGGGAATGACACGAGGCCAGGGAGACTGTCTCCTTCCAGAAGCTTGACCAAGGAGTTTATTTTCCACTTGAGATGCCACTCTCCAACTCCCTGACCCTAACTTCTAGACACAGCTGGATCAACAGTTAGGCTTGCCCCGTGGCAGGGGCTTGGCATCTGTTGTCTCAAAGCAGAAAAAGCTGAGATGTAAAGGATTAAGGTGTGAAGGTAGAGGTAAAAGTTGGAGAACACCAGAAGAAAATTAAAGGTATGAATCACAGAGGTGAAATGGAGTTTTACTGAGACCACCTTTCAAAAATGTATGTAAATTAATTGCAAATAGAAAAGTTAACACTAGAATTAAATTGTGAGAGTAGTGACAGAGGCATGGAAAATGGGGCTAAAATGACAGCAAAAGTTATGTGAATCCACCTTCCTGTGCCAAGCCTGCATAAATGAGAGAGATATGGTTTTGGACTAATATCTGCTTTATTATTTTAAGATATTTAATCTAAAGCAGAGAATTTCACCATTTCCTCATGTATTCTTGCCTAGTTTCTATTGTCAGAAACTTTTTGCTAATATCTAATGTAACTTTTCCATTATGTAATTTTAGCACATCCTTTTCTCTTGATACCCGCAATGGATACAGAGAACAACCTGTGATTATCTGAAAGCTTCTCACGTCTCTCCAGTCATTCATTCAATAAATAAAAGCCCCAGCTCTTTCTTTCTTGCCTCATTGGACACGTCTTCTAATTCTCTGGTCATTTTCCTTTCTTTCTTTTGAATTGCCTCCACATTTGCTGAAGTTCACTGCCCAGAACTAGACACGCAGCTCTCAACAGCAAAGCCTCATGACTGCTTTTACTGCAATAGTGTGACACTGTTGATACATATCCCCCTTGTGAGTCACTGCAACCTCAACATCTTCTTCAGCAAAATTTCTGCATAGTCAGCTGTTTCTCATTCTGTGTTAATGCACTTGATTTTTCCAGATTAAGTGCAGACCTTGTGTTTTCCTCTTTGAAGTAAGTTCATCCTAATTTCTTTCGGCCAGCTGTCCCATTTGTCAGAATCACTTTGATTGCTACTCCACCAGCTTTGTGACATCTGCAAATGTGCTAAACATACTTTCTACTTCATCATCCAGGTCCCTGAAGTAAAAACAAAGCATTACCAAACTCAGGACACATCCATGGAGAATCTCAGGCAACAGTTTTCTGTTGTGGTAGTGAACCTCTGCTAACCTGATGTGATGTGATAGTGAACCTGATCATTGCTTTCCAAACAATCGTCTCCAGCTTCCTAAAATAATGTCTAGCAATGTTAAAAACCTCTCTCTACACCAGTGTTTTAAAGGGAGCTGAAGTTAAGAATTTCCTTCAAATTTGTAAGTATATTAAATTTGATTACTTATCTATTGTTTCTATTATGGAACACTTAGTTTTGCATGAGAGACATAAAACCATATTTCAGACTAGACAGTGAAATCTGGGCATTTTGAATACCAGGCAGGGAAAAGTTGGATTTTCACTCAAAGAAAGTCCTTGGATTTTGAGCATTAGTAAGTAATTTGTATGTGAATGTTTGCTCACATGACTGAGGGTCCACATCACTATAATTGATCTTGAAAATTACCGTTTTCTTTTAAATGAAGTTTTAGAATTCTGTATTTATTTGTTTCCTTTTTTTGAAGCTTATTCATTATTGTCCATAACAACATAGCTTCAGCATGCGAATTCTCTAGCTTTTATTCTTTTTGGCTAACACAATTTTGCTACATCTTAGGCTCAAAAGAATGGGAAATCATGCTCCTCCTCAAAGTAAAATGCACATGTCATTATGCAAAGTTGAAGAGCAATCACCATGATGGGTTTCCATCTTGCACATTACAGCCTAAGCCTCCTGTTGTCTCCAATCAGACTTGTGTACCCATGAAGCATGAAGCACAAGTCCCTTCAGATATCAGTCATGAGCTCAGTCCTGCAAGGCTCCCTTGCCCTTGCCTTGTTGCAGGCCATTCTGCCTGAGCTACATGGGAGTTTCGAAGTTCCACCTATACTTTCTGGGTCAGCATGCTCATTTCATTGTGAGATGAAACCTGATATGAAAAGAGCACAAAAAGTATCATTTTCTGTGGGTCTTACATCAGTCTGAAAGCTACACGGATGCCTACAGCCTTCAGGGGACATGCCTAGGCTCTCCTTCCTCATGTACAATTCATATTGTATTCACACGTGCCCCAATGCACAATCAAATCTTTTCCGAGTGCCTGCAAACGGGAATAGGCAAGAGGCACTGGCTGCACTCCGAATGCTCGCCACGTCAAAAGGAACAGCAGTCCTTACTCCCAATGGCAATTAAGCCTTGCTGGGAAATCAAGCGTATGTCATATAGAATAGGCTGCCTCTTCCGTTTTCTCTCACTGCCTCCCCCTCTCAGCCCCATTTTGGGTAGGAAGGAATTAAAAAAAAAAAATGGAATGAGGGGGAGATTTTGAGTAATTCTTAACAGCAGTTTTTCAGCTGTAGGAAAATGTGTTGTTTGGATAACAGCATTACAAGAGGGATTCTTAACTGATAATGGAAGGAAATAACAGCAGCCACAACAAGACAGAATAAAAACCTGTCAGAATAAAGAAATCTTGGTCAACCCACAGAAAGGGCTATTGGGAGGCTCTGTTGCAGAATAGCAGAGCCTTTATGCAATGTAGATGCTCAGGGAGGCGAGGCAGCAAGGAGAAATAGAGGCTATTTGCTCACTGGGTTTTAGCTGGAATGGGAGATGGCTGTCTTTCCTATCGTACATCAAACTCAGCTCTGGAACTCCACTACAAAAACAGTTCAATCCAGACTGTCTGCAGCTATGCCTCTTTAATTCTCCTTTTTCAACCAGTGCTGCATGGGAAACCACATCTCACACATGCTCCCTCAGCTGAAAAAAAAAAAAAAAAAAAAAAAAAAAAAAAAAAAAAAAGTCCGTTTAGAAACAACTGTCATTACATTGCATATTTTCCTCATTATAAGGCACTCAAAGAACAAGAAAAAGCCATCTGCTGTAACTTGGCTGCCCTTTCCATTTTAGGTTAATCCACATTTCTAGCTTTTTCATCTTCATTCCCAATTAAATCTTTCTCAAAAATTGATGGTTTTACAATTTGTATTTAAATCTTCTTATCCAATTTCAGTTCTTTTGTCAGAGTATCAGACAAAATCATCATATATATATATGAAATTGTTCTGCCTAAACTTTGAACATGTAACTGATCTTCCATTTTTAGGCAGATCTCTGGGGGAAAGGACTTAAGGTCCCATGGAATTAATAGTCCCAGCTCTGTGCTAGATGCTGAAGTATAATGGCATCATGGCATACCTTGAGTGTTAAGTACTTCCTTGTACAGAGCTCTTGTGTGGAGCATTGTGTTCACTTCCACTTTGCATTTCTAGGAGGTTGCTAGAAGAAGCTGTTGTGCTGTGCTTTGTACAATCAGAGAATTGCACCATGTCCTGTCTCTCGAGGAGGCGTTTGGTTTTTGTTCTGCTTAGTTATACCTATTGTGCCTTAATCTGATACAAAAGTATCTGTGTGGAGAGCAGAATGATGGGAAATGTTTGCCCTCGAGTTCTAATGCTGTCTCTTCTATTTCAGTCTTGTTAATGAACAGCAAAACAATACAACAAACCGACAAGTCCGAGCTTCTCTTTGATATTACAGCAGGCACATGGAATGGCTTCTCCCAGGCATACTGATTGCTTTTACCACATTTACAGTGCTCTAATAAATGCTGCTTGGAGCCGCTCCAGGCAATTGTAATTAATTCTCAGTGGGATGCTCATAGTGGTCACCCCGGATCAGAAAGGTCAGGACTTTGTCTGTGCCTTTACAACATCAGTAAAAATTAAATACCCACTTTCCCCAAAGGTCATCACAAGCCAAATACACAAAACGATCAATCTCAATCAGTTCCTCATTCCCTGCTGTTTCTCATTATTTCTGCAGATATTCTAAAAATTAAAAGTAAACACACAAACAAATCAAGGCAGAAGGCGTTTTCGGTGTTGATCTGATTCTCTCTCCTATGCAAGCAACAGATGAAGATACAAGCAGGGAAAGTGAGAGAGCCCCCAGAGCGCTTGGAGAGCCAATTCACCTATGGGGACTCTGGCTGTAATTAATCTCCCTGCCTTCTTAGGGTGGCTAAAAGAGGAAAATCCAGGCTGGAAAACATCTGTTGCACCGCGGAGGCAGCAGCAATTCAAGGTGGAAGCCCACGGAACCTGAAGGAAAAACGCTTCCCGTGCTGCCGGCGCGGGGCGGGGAGAGACGGCTGGAGCCACCGCTCAGCACCATGGACAGGGCGCAGCGGGAGGGACGGGGACGCGGAGGGATGGCAGGGAGGGGACAGGCGGGCAGGGAGCGGGACAGGCCGGGAGAGCGGCTGCCCACCCCATGGATCCCCGAGACTGCCGCCCCATCCCCGCGGGACCGCCCGGCAGCGGGCCGGGATGGGAGCCCGCCTGGAGAGACGGCTTTCTTTGCTGCATGAGTTTATCGCCAGCACTCTGCTGTATTTTCCATAACTTGTCATGTCCTTTGAAAAGGGCAANTGGAACCTGGCAGTTTTGGAAAGGAGGAGGAGGAGGACAAGGGAGGAGGAGACCTCAATGCAAGCAAAGCACAAAAATAAGGAAGAAAAATAGAGCAGTGTGCACTTCAGCCAAGAGAGGAAGCATCAGCCAAATTCGTGCATAAAATAAAACCCTTTCTGGACCGCTCTAACCACACAGCTACTCATAACCATGGCCTTCCTCAGGGAGAGAACATCAGTCAAATATTTCTCATTGACACTGGTGTAAATCCAGGCACCTCTTCCAGTATAACTCTTTTCTCTTTACAGTGCCAGAGAACACAAATTTGACCTTGGTGATTTTATTAAAAATATATAAATTTTACAGAAAAACAAAAAAATCTGCTTCTTCCTCTGTATTGTTTCTTTATTTGACAAATATTATTTTCTTTCACTGACATGGTGGAAACCCTGAGCACATTATCGCTTCTTTCAGAAACTGTGTAATTTTGCTTGCAAATGTTGTCAAGTCCTGTTGTTCTGTATGGGAAGTGCCAGCTTCAGAGCCAAGGCAGCCAGGTTGGCTTAAACAACTGCAAGAAACAGTCTTCAAAGGCTATCAGACACTAGGTATCATTACACTGCTAATTTCCCTTGGGACACTCAATCTCTGCTCATAGGCTGCTCACAATCCCCTGCAAAGTCTTCATCTCAGCCTCACTCTCTTTACATCAATCCCTGCCTCCCTCTCCTCCACTATATTCTCACTTCTGTGTATCGTCTCTCTCACTCTGTTTTTCCTTTTAGTCATTGTTCACCGCCATTAAACCAGCCAAGGAAGAGAGAATGTTCCAGCCTCACTGCCTTTCCCCCAGTGTCCTACTTCCTTCAAAAAAGCTAGGGGGCAAAATTAAGGGGGATACCATCACATTATATATGATGTCTTCAGGGTCTCTCTCTTATATTTTACTTTCTTTGTCTGCAAATCTTTGGGCAGTCAAACTCCGAACTGTACGATCTCGGTTATCTTTGGATACTGCTGAAGTACAAATGAGAAGAAATTACCTGCCTTCAACTTGTGCACAAGATAATTTCATTTTCCATCAAATAGTGTGTCTTGTACGAGATGCAGACATATGATGGACTCTGGCTGGTGTTTATTATATGAACTGCAACAACTCCTGTGATGCAGCCCTCCTTTTCTGCTCTATCTCTCTATTGATTCCCATCACATAATTAAATTGTGAACTCTGAAAGGGAAAGCCATCTTTCATTACAAGTACTGCTCAGAGTCTGGCCCAGCAGGGCTCTGAGCCCTTATTAGATCCCTGGCAAGGCTGCAATGCAAATAGTAAAGGGACTGCATCTGCCTGCTCACCAGCCCCAAGACTCCAGGCTTGCCTAGTGCAGGGGTGTTATATATCCAGTAACACAATAGCTGGAGTGACAGATCACTACAGTGCTATTGTGCCGGAAGTGTTGTTATGAGTATAAAGGATTGAGCCAGTTATTAATCATCTCAAAGCACTCTACACGGGCACGAACGTTAATCACAGCACTCCATCCGCTTGGGTAATTACATTCAGCCACAATAAATTCCTTCTAAAATTTCTATCAATAGCAGTATTTTTCACTTACAGTCCTAAACTTTGTGCTTTGTTGTTTTATACCACTAAATAGCTGATGTATTTCTCTTCTGAGGTGATCAATTGCTTTCTATGGAAATTCAGATGTCCACAGAGCTGCACTATGTTCTTTGTGCACAGGTCAGAGAACTCTAAAAAGCCATTTCTTCGTATCAAATTATGTATAAATGCACATTTTTTTGCTATAAAGAAAATGCATAAATGATGTTAAGCAACAGAGTTCTTCAAGTGGCCTTTTTAAATGCCAGAAGGATAAATATGGATTCCTAAATAGTATTTACCCCATTATGTCATCAAATCCAAAAGCATCCAGAAAAGAGAGAAAATACTTTATTTTCCTCCTAATGCACCTCTCAACATCCCCACACAACTTGGACAGTTATGAATATAAAATGCCAACTTCATTTGCAACTGGCTATTTATTATTTAGTATATAGTCCATATAGCTGTGCATTCCTTTATAATACATGAAGGAAGCTTTTAATTAGTAAAGTAGAGAAGATTTGATCCTTTAGACATTTGAAAAGCCTTGTGGAACTGCAGTTTCTGAAGGCTTGCGGTGCTTTTCATAGCTACCACTTAGGATTTTTTTCCTCAGAGAGAGCAGCTCCCCCTGAACACAGTAAGGTGTTTGTGTACGAATGGAAATGGCATACTAGAGCATTCCATGCTGGTGACAGTGCAGGTCATTTCCTTTGTTAAAAAAATTTAATGAAAATCACTTTCCAGCTGCCTTACGCAAGTCCCGATGCACTCTTACAGCTTCCAAAGAGAAGATAAATGGAACCATCTTTGCAAAACAATGTCTTCGAAATTATGTATTACACCTGATATCATCAGTTTTGCAGCTATCTTTGGAAGCTTATCTGGTTTAGCAGCAAACTAAAGAGATAAGCAAACACATACTAGGATCTGCATCGTTGCTTGGAAACAATCAGTTTGGGAATGGCATAATCCTATTAGTCTGAGGAAGACCAAAATTTTAATAGACTTCATGCAATTCAGATGTAAACTCTTCCTCTCAAATCAAATTTTACTACACATTTAACAGCCTTCCTCTTTCTTTTTCTCCTCCCTACTAAAGGGCATACAAAATGCCTCATGGCATCGCAGCAATGAATAATGATGTGCTAAACCTTTATTGATTCGCTTGGCATTCTCATAGACTCCCCACTCCCAAAACATATGCACCGAATTACACACACTCATGTTTGTGGTATTAAAAATGCATTACATTCAAAAGAGAAGGTTGGAGAATTTAAAAGACTGCTCATGGAATCTAGAGGTGCAGATTATTCAAGCTGGGCTTGGCACAGGAGCACATCTGGGTGCACAGGAGGGGCGCTGACACCACAGTTTCAGGCAGCTCAGTGTTGGCACCTCTGATTAGAATCCTGCTATTGTGAGTGGAGAAACACCAGGACTCCTGTGACTGAGCCAGAGCAGGGACTCACTTTCTGTCCCACTCTTTCTCTGCTGAGTATGGAATGAGTCTCACTACCTGAAAAGATCATTGAAGCTGAGCAGAGCTTCAGCCTATTCTGATGTATTTTCAGTTGTCTCAGGAGTCAAACTGACACCCTGGGGCTGCCCTGTGCTTGTGCTGTGGTGCCAGCGTGGAGGATGCTGACTCCTTTCCTCAGCTCCAGGATGGAGATAGTTCTAGTGATGACCCATGAAGACAACTTTTCGAATTCTAAGTGATGCAGAGCATCAAGAAAGAAATAGAGGCTGAAGTCTGTAGTCTTCAAATTGAAATCTACAAATGAATTCAAATGAAATCTACATTTCCAATTTCAGGAGTAACAAACCAGGCACTGAAACCCATCTTTATTCAGAGGAGCTCTCATTTACACACCGAACTCCCTTCCACTTCAGTGGAGCAGAAACTTGTGCAAAGTACACACAATGCTTTCCCAGTGAAATTACCTCCTGCCTCGTGGCTGTGGCTGCTGGCTTCAGCCCAGCCAAGAAGGAGAGTTATCTAACCTTACTGTGTCAGTGGAAATTCACCTATTGGCAATGGGCAGCTCCTCCTCAACAGATATCGCAATCAGAGCCACCAAGACAACCCAGATTTAGTTCACACAAAGAGTGGGAGCAGCCTTACCAACAGACCTGCTTTTCACCCCAAGACACTTCTCTCCAAGGCAAGGTTGAGACTTGAAGGGCAGAGATAATGCTGAGATACTACCGATGTTGCCTGGACTGAACTCCATCATCTCAGGCTGTCAAGCAAGCTTGCACTTTCAACATTAAAAGCATGAATTGCAAAAGTACAAATGGGAGATGATTCTCAAAAGGCATTTTTATAGCCAGCAGAAAGCTTCATGCCAATTACTTTAAAAGGCTTTGAAAGTTTTCCCAGACAGCACAACACAGGCCCAGATCACTCATACTGGTTTAGCTTCATAATTGCCTTCTCTTTCAATACATATTTTTGTCTTTAGCTGAGTGTCTCCTACCCTGCTGCCCAAGTCCTCTCTCACTGCCAGTATCCCTCAGGAAGGGACAAACGGAACTGCCTTTCCCATGCCACAAACATGACCTGGTTGTGCCACAGGTTGCCGTGGGCAGAAGTACAAGGTGCATTTACCCAACTGTGTCCAAAAATATTTCCAACATTCACAGCATGAAGTATGAGGGAGAAAGTCCAGCTCTGAGGCACAGCTGACTGCCAGCTCCTAAAACCTGGAGTGATCCCACAGCATTTGGCAATTTCTGCTTGGCCAACACAACATTTGCAAAGCTTAACCTATTCTGTCACCATGAATTACACAATCAGCTGAGAAGAGGAAGTGTTTGTGTTTCAGCCAGCCCCTCCAAGTGCTGGGCTTTACTGAGACAGGTTTCTGCAAGTAACTTGAATAAAAGATCATGCTCTGAGCTCTAACACTCCTTCTGGAGTTTCCCAGAAGCCTTTTTTCACCTGCATAATGTCTGTCTTCACCCAGTGCTGGAGGTCCAATGGATTTTTTAATGCAGCATTTGTATCAGAATTCTTTTAACCTTCTTTGCTGCCATTCCTGCACATGTTGCAGAAGAGCTGGTCTGTCCTGAGCTCTCCAAGACTATCCTAGACTACTCTGCTGTTGTCTAGACCTCCTGGGTACTTGTATTTCCACCCTGAGATCTCCAGTGGTGCTGCCCTCACTCCTACATCCAAGCACTGAGAAAATTTTGAGCTAGCTGCTTCAGAAATGCAAAGCAATGGATAATAACATTTTCTCACCTGTGTTCCTTAACTACTTTTTCTCTTAATAAGAAATCTTCCTTTTTTCTTGTCTTTTCTACATCTCCAGCACTTCGGTGGAGCCACCACAGGGAGCAGAGGCTGACATCAGCAAGGAGAGGTGGGTGAGCCAGTGGCATGGAGCCAGTGAAACGGGGAACAAGCCAGGGGGGTGAGCGTGGTAGTACCACAGGAATAACTGTGTGGCCACAAAGGCTGGAGGCAGCTGATCGTGGCAGAAGGTGGCAGAGCGTGAGTGTGCACGTGCTGAGGAGGGAAGAGCTAGCCCCGTTTGTCACAAAGCAGGACAGTCAGGATGAAGGATGAGTCACAAATGCTAAGCTTCTCTGAGAGGCTTAAACGTTTCAAGCACCAGCACCCATGACCCTGTAACCACGGCACTGCCACTGCTCATAATGGGTCCTTACGTGCAGTGCTGAGGTCTCAGGGCTCAGGTTCATTAGCCTTTTTTTGTCTGAACTTTCCTTAATCTGCCTAGAGCTTTCTTTTAAGCATGGTTAGTTGTATCCGCTTTTCTTTTTTCTCTTTTTTTCCTAATGACCAGGTGGCTATACTTGATTAGTTTTCCTTTTGCTTGTTTTTGCAGGGTACAACCATAATGTTTACATCAACAGTAGCAACGAAGAGCTCTTGCATGCAAAATGAAGCCTTCATGTCTAAACACAGTGAAGTGGTGTAGAGGAAGGCAGGATGACAAGGAAAAGGGCAAACTCTGACATGGCAGAGCCCAGAGCTGTAAACCACTCACCAAAGGGCAGTTACAGAAATGAAGATCTGGGAGCTGCACAAAGCACATTTCAGGGGTAGCAAACAGCAAAGAGCAAGTATCTAACATAAGTAAGATGCAGTTGCAATGCAGAATGGCAAATCAGGTGTGAACCAAATTAGCAAACTTACAAAAATTATTCCCATTGGCTCCTAAGGGGAGGAAGAAGACATTATCAACTTGACAACATACACAGGGGTGCTGTTGCCCCCCATCCCCTTGGTATGAAGCCATCAATCTGCAGAAGGGCAGTGGAAGAGGTTGCAAAACACTGGAAGAAGGACCAGACACTAGGAGTGGATGTAACAATTTATCTGTATCATAGTTATCAAAACTTCTTCTATGGAAGCATTTTTTTGCTTTTATTTCCTTTCTTTCTATATTAATTAGATTTGGATTAATAAGAATTCTTTTGATCAGATCATTTAGATTTCAATTTTGCAAACAGCAGATTCTTGCCCCTACCTAGTTTGCTTCCTTTTTGTCCATAACAAGATTTTGAGCTTAACACGTTCCATAAATCCCTGATACTTTGGGGACTGAGGGAATTTCTGAATTCTCTCTCTGTTAGCAGCTCTGTTAACAACAGGCACCTGAAGGCACTAACATTCTCACCATTTTCCCAGAACAGTGTGAGTAAGAGGAGGAAAGAGATGCTCAGCAGTTGCAGAGCATCCATTACAGTCACTCGGCTGGAGTAGCAGTTTCACTGAGGCCCTGCATAACCTCCCTGCTATAAAGGATTTCTAATTCCTCTAAGAAAACTTGCTTTTTCCCATGGCTCTGCAGTGCATGCAGATAGTTCCCATCAGCTCCTAACAGCTCTATGCTATGTGTTTTAAAGTGCTTTTCTGAGTATGACAGAATAAGATCCTGAGAAGTGCGAGATCATCCCCAGCACCTTTGGTTCTGCACTGTAGCAAAGGGGCTGTAACACTGCATTGAGATGGTTTTTAGCCAAGCACCACAGAGCAGAAGAAATCCCCAGCTGATACGGGACATGTAGGACCCATTGTCCCTGTTCCTTGCCCACAGAGACAGAATCAGCTCTTAACTATTCTGGTTTTATGGTCATTTTGCCTGAGGAGAGCAATTTAAATCAGGTGCAGCATCACCAAGAAATGAGGCCAGTGACCTGGAGTTTCAAAATGATTTGAGCATCTAGCTACAAGTACAACCTTGCTGAAAATACCCCACACTCCTCAGGACCCTCCTCCCTCTACTAGTGACTACTTGGAACAATTCTTCCCCTGGTTATTTCAGCCCTTCCGACATTTGATAAAAAATTTCCAGATCTCTGATGGAATTGATGAATTTAGGAGACGAAATGCCAGCATTTCCTTCTATAAGCGCTGAGATAACCGACTGAATTTCCAAAGCTGCTACCTGCAAATCTCACTCAATATCAGCGGCTCCAGAGGGAATTCAGTGCCTCTGAGAGTCCAGCGAGGAACAAAACCACAGGCTAAAGACAAACTGCAGAGAATATTGGTGAAAGAAATTGAAGAATAGTTTTCTGAGAGATGCGACATTCCCTGGAGAAAAGGCTGTCCAAACTGGCTGCTGTATAGATTTTTAGGTTGCTTTTGTGAGAAAAAACATTCTAATCATGAATGCGTACAAAAAAAAGTTTTCATTGGTAGATTATCACCTAAATCCTTTGCAGGGAAAGTGAATTAAAGAGGAATTTGAGTGAAGAAATAACAGTGCTTGGATCAGGAGATCAATCCCTTGTGCACAGTGTATATGCCTTTACAATGTGCATGCATTTTCCTTGTGTTTCCCAACTTTCTTTCTGCCCTCTAATTTAAGGTTGCATGTTCTGATAGTAAATGTCGCACAGCTGCAGAGGGGAAGTCGCAGACAGCCTGTAATTTAATGCCAAGCATCACTCTGAAGAAGTTTGCAATTTGTGATAATGGTATTGTTCCTTCAGTTCTGTTCCTGTAGCTCGTCCTTTATTACACACAACACTTTACAAAGCTTCTGTGTTTAGCAGCATTAGCCCCTGAAGCAAGAGATTACAGTAAGAATATTTAAAATTTTATTACTGCAGCTTTTTTTTTTTAAGTCCCCAGTGGCAGTAAACACAAGGTATGAGTGGGTGGTGCCAGGAAAAATCATTCCTGTTTTGTGTCAGGCAACAAATAAACGCCACATGTATATTACAACTTGACATGATAAACCGCCAGTGCAATTAGCCCTTAGATTAGTAATTTTATAATTCAGCTGTTCAGCAATGACTCAAACCTTTGTATGCCATCTTTCAAGATAAAAATAGCTTTAGCAAGCAAAACAGACACCTGCAATTTATTGCTTCAAAATGCATTTTTGCATTCCAGATATCTGATTTTTTTTCCTGATAAAACTGAAGATGATTTGAATTAAATGGATGGGCTTTACCCTGAGCAGTCTGAGGCTCAGATAGGAGTGTATAATCTGTGTCATCCCTGGATGGAGTGGGGAGGTGCACCTTTGCCCCACAATAGACCATTTCTCTGGTAAAGAATTTGCATTTTACTGCTTTCCCAGGCAAGAAATGCATTATCTCTTACCTCTAAGGCGGGGTGTGGGTGTGCACAGAGAATCGCCGCACAGAATCACACAGGCAGGATTCAGACAGATCTGCTGTTTCTTCTGGTTAAAGCTTTGGTTTGCTTCTAATTATGATACAGGTCAAATCCACTTAGGATTCAGATTGGTGAACTCCAAATTTATTTTGATATGTGATATTGGTCTTGTTGAGTTTGCCCATCAGTGACTCTCTCCAGACACATTAGTTGGTGTCACCAAGGGCCTCCCACCTATATTGGAGTGCTCCGCTCTGCTGCAGAGCCATTATTCACAGAGCACATGCAATTGCCCAGGATCTGTTGCACTGCACTTGGCTCACAGATTCTTCTGCATTCTATCAGTACCCAATGCATCCTCTCAAGTGTTACAGTTCAATAGCTAAGCTTTTCCTCTTCTGTGTTCCAGTATGATTTGTTCTTTTCCCCAACCTGGATATTCCTTTCCTCTAGAGAAATCATATGCAGTGTCTTTTGGGGAGTCTCTGGTTTTCCTTGTTTAAAAACCCACTTTATACCATAGCTGGAACACCACTGCCTTATATCTCATGTCTTTTTTTCTCACCTTAGTACAATGAGAAACAGGGAATCATGCGACCAATATCTTCATCTACTTCATGGAGAACTGACCCAAAACATGGCCTGTGTTCAGCCAAGAAAAGTTTTTCAAACTCTGGTAATAAATATTAAAAAAAAAAAACAGAAACAGGAATATGAATTATCCACTTTTCCCTAGCAATCATAAGTTATATTTAATTGAACACCAGGGCAATAAAATTTTGTGATCTGATAATTTCTTTGAGAGGAATGAGCTCAGACTAGGCAGTCAAGTTGATATGACATTTGTGAATTTAGATTTATTTTTCAAGACCAAATTTTGTAAGGTTTTGGCTAATGTGTTCCTAATGAGGTTAAATACAGAGGTGATAAAATTAGAAGGTAGTTCATAGTTAATCAATATGATAAAGATCTCCAAATGCCTTGGTGGATAGATCATCACATATCGTTTTACTTGCGTAAAGTAAGATTGGTTGAGAAATGTCATATTTTCAGAGTGATTCTTTGAATGATTTTTTTTTTTCAAAATGCATTGCTGTCTTGTTCTGACAAGATGAGAAATTCAGTTGGAGAAAAAAAGAACTACAAGACTTTGTGAGAGGGCTGAAAATATCTACAGAAAATTCTTCCTTTGGTTTCTAGAAGTCTGTAGCCTCTGCCAGTAATTCTTGTGTGGTTGGTCAGAAGTAAATCTAGCAGAAGTTTTACTCAGGCTCCAACTCACTGTAATATAACAGAAGAAAGAAATGTTCTCTGTGTATTTTTCTCCTCTTTCAGTATTAATATTTGCCTAGTAAGGAGATTTCTTAAGTACAATATCCTATATTGCATATCCTAACAGAGAACTTTCACTTTGATTTCTATAGGAAGTGGTACCTGTGGTTTTCGGAGATTTGTGGCACATACAGCTGTGTAGATATAAGCATCTTTGGGCAGCAAGGTCTGTTTTGGCAGCCCTTATATTCAAGGTATTTCCCAGATTTCCTCGGTTATCAAGGAGCTCCACAGCAGCAGAGAACCCCAGAAGATAAAATGAAACCTATATGAACAACACATTAAACACCAGTTGCAGAATAATTCCTGTCTTCGCTGTCATCTTGGAATGGCTGTCCACGTGCAGTTTGACCAGCAAGCTGTGACTTCTATTTCCCCTGCAAACAAACACGGTTAGGTGGGGTGACACTTCAGGCTGGCTGTTAACAGTGGGAGACATTTCACTGACTAGTCCCTAGAGGGGAAGAGAGGCTGGCAAAGATGTTTCTTCTGCTTGCTGAGGACAGTTTACTACCAGAACTCAGCATTAAGAGACACCAGCCCTAAGAACAGTCTTTCCCGGATATTCTTTGAGTCCTTAGGGACTTGATTGTATCTCGGAATGAAGGCTCCCTCACATCCCTCCTGTCCTTGCAATGTGCACTTGTGATGGCTGCAGATTAGCACCTCACCCTCATCAGGCCCCTCTGAGCCCACTCCAAGAGTAAACACAGACACTGCTGGTTAGACAAGGCCCCATTTACCCACCAAGAGACAAGTTCAGGTTTCTGTTTGATGATTTGCCAGCAAAGCATAACTGCAGTTTTAATCTCAGCCCTGAAACACGATGAGTCTGTTTGCTTAGGCTCTCTTACCTAAAACATATCTCTGGTTTCAGAAGAAAGGGCTGAAGGCACCATCCCACCATCATGGTGTCAGCCTCTGCAATCCAGAAGCAGAAAGCTCTTCCCCAGTGTGGAGCTGGTTTATAGACCTTAGGAGTGAAGTCAGATGTTACAAAGCAAATGCTGAGAAGGATATTTAGGAGTCAGACTAAGGACTACCTTAAATATCTACAGGGTGTCTTTTCCCTGGTCTCCAGACAAGATAATGTAATGCATTGCTGTAACATAATGTGTCCTGTAGCTGATCACAGGGGAAAAAAATGGTGAAACTCATATATTTTGCTGTCTACTTGCAGCCCAGATGCCTGTTAAAATATTTCCTTATTTCCATCCTTCTCCCTCCAGCAAATGTCACAACCAGCACAACAGAGCTTCTGAAGGCCTTGTTTTCCTCTGAGAGCATGAAGTAACCCAAATAATACCAATGGTCTGTGGCTAGAAAGTTTCACGAGGGAGAAGAATTAAGCCAGTTGAGTGAACATGGTTCAGCTTTGGCTATCACCCCAGGGTGAAATCTCTAGGTCACTTTGGCTGAAAATGACAGTGTGAAATGGGTCAGACATTCAGGCCTTGGCTCTCCATTTTCCAGGCCCTAAAGTCAGTCTTCACAGAGAAAGCAAGCAGGGAATGATGACCCACTGGAATTAATGGGCTCTGGGGGGCACACGGGAGGGATGGAAAAAAGGATGGGGACAATCCATGCTCAGGGAGGACAGAGAGGGGGCAGAAAGGGAGCAGAGCACTGCTGCAGCAATGGTGAGCTCCTGCAGCACCATCCTACTGCACCCCAGTTCTCTGTGCAGTCAACAGAGAGGAATAATTGTGTTTTGAGAAGGCTGGGTTTAAGAGACAGAAATAAATTTCCTGACTGACATCTCCCTGGTAAATGTGTATAAATTCCCTTGGATAACATGCCACTTGGAGAATTACAGGCTGTGAGTGCTTGGGTAAGTTTTACTGCTTTGGTTTCAGTAGGCTGGCTAATGGCTGTGAAATTCCCTCCCAGCTCATAGTTTGAGCACTACATCCACAATTTAAAAGCACTCACATGTTTACCCGCATGTTAACGAAAGAAAGAGGCAACATGGACTGTATTTCATGTTACACTGCTTGATGGAGCTAGAGGGATACCAGAAAGCTCACTTCAGCAGCAAAGATGTAACCTTAAGTGAAAAAATACACAGAAAACCTTCTCCAGAAAAAAAAAATAAAATAAAAATTCCAACCGACAAAAAAACCCTCAAAAACCCAAAACATGAATGAGCATGAGCTTTGAGCACCAGGAAGAATAAAGTCTTAATTCTGCAAAGATATTATCAGCAGCCACTGCAGCACCTATTGTTTCTATTCATAAGCTCCCTCCCCTATCTTTGTCTCTTGTACTACATCAGTTTCAGGCTACTGAGAAATTCCTTGGTTCCCAAATCAGGCTGAAGCCACTGTAACCCCTGGATGCACTTGAAAGCAGGTGATTCTGATTTGTTTTCCACTCTATTACCTCACATTTCCTCCCTTGACCTCTTGAAGAGATACCATTCAAACACTCTGAAAAGAAGCTCTGACTTGCTAGTTACATAAACTTTCAAACAAAAGGCATGCATAATTAGATCGCCCAAATTTTGTGCAGTAGCAGAAGCCTTATTAGCAGAGAGCAACCCTAGAAAGACGGGTTTTCCCCAACCAAAGCAGAACTACAGTGCTCTGAGGCTGAAATGCTGAGAACACTTGGACAGTACTTACCTACTGCAGTCTTGCAGATGACATAATGCTGTTAATTAATGGACTCCAGAGAGTCTCTTTTGTTTGCCTTTGTCTACAAGCTCATTTAAGTAAAAACGTTTCCATCGCTGACTTGAACTCTCTTTTAGGGGCCAGCTCTGCATTGCATTTGCAGATGAACAGCCAGCACATAAACAGAGTAAAATAGCTGTATGTCAAAACAGGGCCATGGGGACTTTTGTTCTCCATCCCAGAGAGCTCAGCTCATCTGGAAGAAGTCCAGCGGCCTTGCACAGGCACAGAGTGGTGCCTTTGGAGGTTTGAGGAGTATCTTGTATCCCTGCAGACACACAGCTTTGGTGTGTTCTGGGTGAAAGTTGTGGGAGCACGGAAGGCGGAGTTGGAAGCACAGCTGGGCCCAGCTGTGTGCAGGGAGACAGAGCGTGCTGGGATGTGCAGGGCGGTGGAGGAATATCTGAGTGTGCTGCAAGGATCTGCCTGCGAGCAAGGTGCCTGCTCTGCCATGGTAGTCAAGGCAGTCTCTGGCTTTTGGGGACAATTTTATGTCTCTTAAAGTAAACCTTAGCTTAGCTGTGCTGGATGGTTGGCAGTTGCAAAGGATGTGTCTACACTACTGTTCTAATTTGGACCACAAGTGAGCTTTAGAAAAAGTATATCTCCTGATCAGCTCCATGGAGTTTCCCACGGACCCTAAACACTCTTTCCAGGATCCTTCTCTACAGTTTAGGCAAGCTTCAGGCAATCAAACAGTTGTCAAATTTCAAAGCCTGACAAAGCAGCTGTTTCCCTCCCAGAAGGTGATACACTTTGTTCTTCCTGAGCAGCAGCCTCGAAGTCTGATTGATGAAGTCTGACCAGGACATTAAAGGAGAACCTGGAAGGGTCCTGCCTGGAGGGGCAGTGGCAAACAGCTCCTCATGGAGATGTGATGAATCTCAGGGTCATCAGAGCCCCAGTCCAGCTGATAGACTATTGAGCACCTCCCATCATTCCTTAACTGGGCCAAGGGCACAGCTGGGAAGGGGAATTCGATTTGAATAGCTTGGTGAGGAAGTATTGATTTCTCTTTCTCTTTTATTTCTGGGTAGACATTTTTCACCCAATCTTTTTTTTTTTCTTGGAAAATAGACACTTCAATGGATAATCCTCTGGAAGTTAGAAGGAAAATATTTTCATAAAAAGAAAATAAATTTCTTTGGGCTCAAAACACCACTGGAAATTAATGTGCGTCTAGTAAGTTCACTGTACAAAGGCAATGATGTTGAATTTTGGTTTGGTTTTGGTTTTTTGGGTTGGGTTTTTTGTTTGGTTTTGTTGGTTTTTTTAATTTTTTGTTGTTGTTGGTTGGTTTGTTTGTTTGTTTGTTTGTTTGTTTGTTTGTTTGTTTGTTTGTTTGTTTGTTTGTTTGTTTGTTTGTTTGTTTGTTTGTTTGTTTGTTTGTGGAGGTCCTCCTTCTTCTTTGTCAGAAGTAGAAGAGATCTGAGTGCTCTACCTGCCCCCCACCAAAGGCTCAGTCACCCTCTTGTCCTCCATCAAAATGAATCAACTTTCTGAAAAAGGCAAAACAGTGCCTGCTCAAAGCAGAGCAAAACCTGGCACTGCTGTCAGCTCCCAAACATCCCTAGCCATGTCCCACACTCTCCTGGATCTTCAAGTGGGTCCCTTGGACATATCCAGTGAAATGGAGCTGCCCTGGTGCTTATGGCTTTTAGCTCTAGAGAAAAGGTGCTCACAACTCTGACCTCCTGGCCATACAGGGAAGGCAAAAAATCTGTGGGTTTGTCTTCATCCCCCTGAACAAATCTGCTACCAGCCTATGGCGCAGCAATCTCCACTTTGTGCTTCAATGTGATGCCCTCTGAGATCTGGGAGAGGGGATCCTTCCCTCTCCTGCCGGTGCTCCATGTTAAACTGGAGGGCTGCAACATTATCACCACCTCATCATCTTTCACTGCCCAGGACCTGCTGCATGCTATAACCTATGGACACAAGTTTCTTGGGATGGGAACGTGGGGGAGAACAAAGCTACCACCAGAAAGCTGCTCCACTCTCTCCTCACAGTTCCACCCTCAAGGATTTCCTCGCTCCCATCCCTCCTGCTGAATACCAACCCACGGGTTTTACCCTGGCAAGAGACTTTCTTGTTTGGTACCTGCCTGTTGACTTTCTCTGGCACCTCTTGAGTCCCAATTGCCCATTTGCCTCCACAAAAGCCTGGCAGCCCAAAACCCTTGGCTCAGCAAAGATGCTGAGGGGATTCCACTGTAGCCTCTCACAGCAGGGTGCTCTCCTTCTCTCTGCCGTCTCCCTAATGCCTTGGGAGGCCAGGCACGTTAATTCCCTGGAGCTCTTGGAGCCAAGCAGGCAACGGCAACCTCAGGCAAGATTTTTTATGGCTTGAAAACATTATTTGGAAGCACCAGGGCCCAGGAGGAGCAGAGGAGGCCGCCGTGTGTTGGACGCTTCAGTCTGTTCTTGGGCCATCACAGGAATTCCTGAGCTTGGCAAATTTCAGGCCCTTTCCAGCTTCAAATAGTCTTGGCAAAAACAGCGTCTGCCTCTCGGGAGATTGCTGTGGTCTGGAAGAAAGAGGCAGTTAATGTAATTCTGCTCCTTAACCTCCTGTGACAAGGTGTGCTGGCTTGGAGAGAAGGAAGGGGAACAAAAAAGGTGTGATGGGAAGAGGAGGAGGAGGAGGTGGGAAATATCTCAGCACTTTAATGAAGGCTTTTGAAAATGTCTCTCACCTTGTCCCTGAATTCAGATCTCTTCCAGAAATTAACACCGAGAAACAAGGTGTTGTTTTTGAGGCTGCCAGGGCGATAATGCAAGATACCTGAGCTGCTATATATGTTTTGGCTGACATGGGCTTTCCCTTCTTTTGTTGAAGTTCAAAAAAGGATGGTTCAAAAGGTCTAAGTTTGCACTTCAGACCCTGGGAAAAAAAGTTTATTCTCTTGGAGGAGGTAGGCTGGTTTTGAGAGAGAATTGATATTTTTCTTCTGTGAATCTGTTAGAAACTGACTTCACAGAGAAAAATATTTAAAACACTTTGGCTAGTAGACATTGCAGCTCTTTTTGTGTTACAACACGCTGAAATACTTGAAATTATCCTTCAGGTATAGTGGCCTTCTCAAGACCTATTGACAACATCCTGGGATAAACCCATGGAAAGGACACCACACTCCCAAGGTGAGGGATCCCGAGATCTCCCCTTCTTCTTCTCTCTGCCAGAGCTCTGTGCTCACCATAGCCCACCTTCTCCACTGGCACCCACCCCTCAGGACAGGGCTACAGGTCCCCCAGAAAATCCACAGGGAATCATCTCCCTCTTATGGTGCGATCCCGTACTACACTTGGGTGCGCCTCTCCCAGCTCCCCGGGGTTTGCTGGAGCGGGCAGGCAGCAGACTGGGCAACAAAACCGTACCAAGAACGATCGAACATGGGAATGGGTTGGAAGATGGAAGAAGATGACTGCTGGGGAACAAAATGAGGGCAGGAAGGTGATGATGTGGTTGATCACACTCTGAGGGAAATGGGAGGAGGCGATCAGCCGCGGCTGCTGAGGAGGGGAACCAGTGATGCAGGGCTCCCAGACAGTCCTTTCCACATCAAATTTAAAAATATTCCTCTGCCCCGAAGGTGTGCTGGCTGTGGCGAAGGGTCCCTCCTCACAGGTAAGGGAGTGGTGCGGCTCTGCGTGCCCGTCGCACAGGGGAGCGCTCACCCGGCAGCACTCGGTGCTAGGGCTGGAGGCATCGCCGTCACCAGTCCACCTAAACTCTCACAAATTCCCTCTATTTTTTTGTCCGCAGCGCTGCTCTCCCTGGCAGAGCTCGCAAGGCTCTCTCTGGAACGGGGCCGTGGCTGGGAGCAGGGAGGGCAAGAGCCAGGGAGGCCGGAGAGATGCCCGCGGCCCCAGCTCACAGCCCCGCTGGGCCCTTGCACCTCTCCCGCTGATGCCTGTGCAGGGAACAAATCAACTAAAGCTTGCCAAAACAATCCTTGGCAGGGTAGTTCAGGAAGACTGGGTGAGCGCTGGCCTGCTGGGCAGTGCCTGTGTTGCCCCATGGAGATGCAGCTGCCTGTCCAGGCAGTACAGCAGCTCCCTGCCGGCCAGGAAAGCAGCTTTCCTCCTGGAGGGAAGCTGGCCTGTACCCGGCTCCTGCCCAGGGCTCCTTCCCCTGAAGACTCGGCTGCCCGTGTACTCCTTTTGTACTCCCAGAGCCTCCAGCACAGCAGTCCCAGACCAGTCAGGCACAGAGACTAATCCTGGTTTCCCTCATCAATCTGATAAATGGGAAACCTTCACGGAACAATTGCTGCTACATCCGTGCACCAGTCTTCAAAGAGGAATGCAAGTTCTTCTCCGTGTTCAGGTGACTGCGTTGTTTGCAGAGCTCAGGGCAAATGAGGAGAATCCACTTCATGATGAATATTCAGAGAGAAAAGCCAACCTAGGTTAACAAGAATTTGTAGTGAAACTGGGTACATTAAAAACCAAGCTGTCCCGTTTGCTCTTCACACTCTGTGATTTTCATAGACCTCTCCAGGCCTGACTGATAACTTTTAAACCAGACTATCCATGTCCAGTTGACACAGGCAGCACACAAAAATGTAGTTCAGGCGTGCTGCTCAGTGTCAGTCCAGGGGCAGGTGCCACACACAGGTGCCAGGACCTCACAATGTGGGGCACACCCTCCCTCCTCACAGCCTGGGCAGAGGCACTGACCCTGCACAACTGCATCTCCCACAGCTCAGCTAATCTGACATTAAATACACCTAACAGCCAGGTGCTCATCCTTTGAGATGGATCTGAGAGGTATCCAGGGGTTGCTGGCTGGGGATGAATTTCATAGACTGCTCCTGGGCCCAGTCCTTGTCTGCCCATTTTGCCCCTGGATTAAATCACCTTGATGCACTGCAGCAGGAATTTAGGGGGAAAGCTGAACACAGGTGAACCTGGGTTTATATTTTGGCTTTGCTCATCCCTTCACAATCCTGAAGAGTTGCCAAGTACTTAAGTGCTGTTCATTTTGTTTGGTACATATATTCCTAATAGAGTGAAGCTCCTTGCTCAACAAATCAGCAATAAAGATAATGAATCTCAAGGTGAATTCCAATACACATGAGGACTTTAATTTACAAGTTTTCCCACTTTTTGCAAAAAGTGAAAGCTGCAGTTCTCATGTAATGCCATGAATTTACAGACTAGCAATAGCAGCCTAGCTTCCAACTTCCCATTAACACAGGGAGTGAGTGGGAAATAACTCACTTCCAAACTGCTCAGGTACTTTTCCTCTAGTTCTTCCAGGAGACACCACACATGGGCAGTACTGCTGCACCAGTCATGTTGCTCTCTAGGTGAAATCCCTAGACCCAGAGACCTGTTGATCCCCACAAAACCAAGGCAGAAAGGAGGAGATAGGAGTCTGTAAACCCTGGATCCTCATTTTCAAGGATTTTTCCAGGCTCCCAGTCATGCTCAGTAAAAGACCAGCGTTCACTGCATCATGTCCTGCAGGAGAAAGATCCCTTGCAACCTAGAATTCCCTGCTTGCCCTTCATATGGAGTTAAAACAGGACCGTAGCCTCTTGTCTGTTTTGGCTAAACAGGGTACATCTCTAATAACACTGAAATTATAGGGAAAAAAGGAAAAAAATCTGAATGTTTATTTGCTATTCTGGAGTAACAGTCTCTGAGTAATGCTACCTACAGATAAAATGGGTGAAAATAAACCAGAGACTATGGAATTTAGTCAATAGTTATGGTACAAAAAGCAGAGGTAGACACGTTCTAGTGAAGTTGTAATTTAGCAGAGGAAGTGGGGGTGGGGGAAAGAAGAGCAAGAAGGATATCTACTGCTAGGGGAGGTGATGATGGAGAGGGAAGGAAAATATCTGTAAAGAGATTTGTGAAAATCAGCAAGTATTTTGTTTACAGCCAATGTCTTGTTCATGCTCCCAGTGCACAATATATGGGAGGTCCCTGTCCCACACGGAGGGAGAGTTTGGACTATTAAGGTTTCTTTGTGTGACCAACTCCTCCCAAGTGAGCTTTTAAGGAGCTGCAGTGACAGAAGCTGTGTGCAGCAGGCTGGGGCTGCCAGTGGCAAGCTGCCCCTCCCAGCGCCGCCGCGGGCTGTGGCGGCAGCCAGGAGGCATCGCTCCCGGCCACTGACTGCGTGACACTTCATTCTGTGGAAACTACTGCTAGTGAATGAGCAGCTGGAAATTCACAGAGTCTTAACTGGGAAGACCGAGGGGCCACTGCCATCAGCTGCCCAACCTCCTGTATAACTGGCCATAAAACTGCAGCCGGGAGCTCCCGCATCCAGCCCGGCAATTCGTGCCCGGGCAGGAGCGAATCTGTGAGAGAGACACTCTGTCTTCATTAAAATCCCAAAGTGTGTCATAAATCCTGGCTGAGGGCTCCTAAAGGCTAATTGCTCTCTCAGAATTCATACCTAATTCTTGCTTCGGGTTTGCTCCTGCCTATGGGTTTCCTTACCTACATTACTTCCAGAGCTCCCCTCCAAAAACCGAACCTCATCTTTCATTGTACCGGTGTTTGACTGCCTTGGAGACCAATGGTGTTTGTGGACTAGATTCACACATTGCCCTGAGCCAACAAGGGGCACGGATCACTCACCCAAAGTATTCAGGACATTCATCCAATGTATTTTACACAAACGATTTGCTGAGCACTCATCTAAAGGGGCTCAGCAGGTGCTTGTGCCCCCAGTAAGGGCATACAGGGAAAAGCAAGAAGGAGAGGGAGAGGACTGACCCAGAGCTGATAAAGGAGAAGACTGGTGGCAGTGCGACAAGCCTCACTGGGGACCAAGGACTGAAAGAAACCAAAACAAAAACAGTGCATCTTGAGGCACGCTGAGGGAAAGATGAAGAAAAGGGGTTTGAAACAGAGGTGCCTGGTGGGGGCAAGTCTGTGCCCGGACTGAGGGCCAGGGAGCTGCTCTCAGGCACCAGGCTGGGAGCACGCAGCTGGAGGAGGCAGCTGCCAGTCACCAAGGCACAGGAGAGAGAGCAGGCCAGGGGAGCAGGGAGTTTCTCAGCATTCCCACCAGGCAGAACCTGACCTGCCATTCCCATGGCAACCCCGGGCCGGCTGCGTGGCACGGAGGCAGATGAAGGCATTAATTCCCAGCAAAGCCATCTCAGACCCTCGGCACGCGCGAGGCGGCCGCCTCTGGGTTGCTGGGGGAACCGTAACTTTTTAATCACACTGCATTAAGGGTTTTATTACTCTGCATATTTATAAGGGTTGGTTCATTCCGATCCAGAGAGAGAGAGAGAGAGAGATTTGCTATTTTTACTGCATCTTTCAGATTACCCCAGACTTTTCCCTGCATGGATGCTGTTGCAGGTGACAAGGGTACCACTGTTGAGGGCAGATGGGATGCAAAACTGTTACAGTGCGTGCAAGCAACACAGCAAACAGAGATGCTAAACAGAGAACTGCAAAGTATGTGAAGGAGGGAGATCACTGAGGTGGTAGATCAGTGCCTAATATAATACATCATATTTCTGTGGCTTTTGAGTGAAAAGACAACTGGGAAAAATTTTAGCAGGGTGTTTTACATAAACGGCAGCTACAAACATATCAACAACCAAAAAGAATGACAACCAAAGGGGAAAAATAACCAACAACAACAATTCAATTAGCTACTTTACGGAAAGACTGAGGAACAAATGCAACCCAGAAGAGTTTTTCTGTTCTCCAGCGCCTTTGCACATCTCTGTTATTCCCATTCCTGGCCTGTACAGCTTTGCTCAAAAACCTATTTGGAAAGTTTTTAGAAAAACATTAGCATTAGTCTTTGTTTGAACCAGCTGGAAAAAATGACCCTTCCTAAACATTGGAAAGGCACAGGAGTGACTGACCTAAAGAAACCTTTGGAGGCTGTCCTGGATTCAAGGCTCAGACAGACTTGTTTCCTCACATGTAGCTGTAGTGCCTTAACGTGTCCCTCCAAACTTTCACCCCACAGGCTTGAGTATATTTAGGTCTCCTGCTGAGCCACTTGGCCCATTGGACTGGCTGGAATGGGACGCCAGGGCCAGGCATCTCCTTCAGCCCTGGCAAGGATCAAGAGAGGCGCTGTGAGGCTGCAGCCCACGCAGGGTGAGTGGTGTGGCTGCCCCTGCCAAGCCTTACAACACATGAGCTCATGCCAAGCTAAGTCCCTTCTGAAAGTAGCAGAAAAACCAAAAACTGTCAGCTCTGTGACACATGCTCTGGAAAACCCCTTCCAGTGCTCCAGTCATCCCAAGCTCCGTCCCAGACAAGCTGAGCAGCTGGCTGTACCTCAGCCCAGGCTGCTGCTGCCAGCCCCATCTGTGGCAATGATGTGTCAGAATAGAAACACGATGTGTAGCTCCTTTTCTGCCCCGGCTGCTGGGTCTTTGAAGAGGACTGTGGGCACCAGAAACACCAGAGACTCTGCAGGGGGTTAGAGCTGGTTTGTTTATGCCAATGCAATAATTATTGGGAAGAGAAGTGTGTACCGCGGTGGGTTGAACAGATTGGGGCGCTCCCACTGCTCATGTTTGTCCTTTCCTCCATCTGCTCTCCTTTCTGTCTCTGCCAACTATTCCACAGCTCCCCAGGCCCTTCCCACTCCCTTCAGCAATGCTCAAGCTCTTGGTGGTACCTGCATCAGGAGCTGTGGTAGCAGCAGCCAGTGCCTGAGGGGTTCTGGCACCTTTGCTCTCTCATCTCCTCCTCTAACCCTGCCAGCTCACTGTCTCCTCTCACTCACTTTGCTCCAAGGCTGATGATCTTCATATTTTTGAAGATTTTGAGCTTTGACTGTCAGGCAGTGACCAGGCAAAGGCCTCCCATATCAAAAGGCTCCAGCTGTGCTGGGCGAGCAGCCACATGGCAGGACTGAGGGGGCTGAGCAGAACACATTTGCCAGGCTACAGACACAGAGTGACCTTCATGTGGTGGCTCAGGGACAGCTGCCCCCACTGTGTGAGACTGCTTGTCCTAGAGGAGCAGTCACACTTGGTCAGACCAAATGTCCATCTGAGGCCACAGCCTGCCCCTACCAGCCGCAGATGCCATGGGAGGAGGGTGAGGACAGGGTGAACCCACTGTAGCGCCTTCCAACCTCTCACTTTAGTCCATGGGGATCCGAGGCACCTCCTGGGACAGAGTTAGTGGCTCTAGAGGCAATAGTGTTTAAATTATTTTCCTTTCACGACTTTTTCCTGCCATGTTCTGAAGCTGTGGCTGGCACTGGCAGGCTCCCGTGGCAGAGCCCCACTGTGTAATGACATGCGGTGTGAAAGCACCTCTCTGTTTTGAAGCTGCTGCCTCCTGCTTTTGCTCCATGCCTCCAAGGTGTTGGCTGGGAAAAGGCAGTGAATGGCCATGGCCTATTTGCTGTCTGTCCCCAGGCCTCTTCTATCACCTTCTTGGCTGAAAACCACTCCCTTTTCCCTGCTATTGCAACTGCTCTACTCCCACCTTCAACCAGGAGCCGGCTGGCTGGGGTGGGCTGTTGCCCTTGGCTGTGGGGCAGAGGCTGAGAGCCCGTTCCTGGCCCAGGCTGGCACCTGCGATCTGCACACACGAGCCACCAGTGCTGGGCATCCACCCAGCCGTGCTGGCCATGGTGCCAGGCCAGAGACCACGCTCACTCCTCACCCCAAAGCCCTTTGTGACAGCCACTGTCAATGCTGTGATGCCTTTATTTTTCAGTGCCCTTTTCTTCTCCATGCAGCCAGTAACTTAGAAGCACACAGGATATTTTTAGACCTAACTTAGAAGTGCTTCAGGTCTGCAATTGGGTGACTCAGCTGCCAGAGCTGTTCACTTTAGTTTCACAATCAAACTGGGCAATTACAACCCCGAACAGCTTTTAGAGACCACATTTCCTTGTCACGCTGTCAGAGCTCGCAAGCAGTGCTGTCTGTAAAGCACTTTGCACATCCAGGTACGTGTCTGAAGGTTTTCTAAAGCAGGTGGAGAATAAAGCCCTGGGCTGTCACACCTCTTCCCTCTGTCTGCTTGTAAAACCACCTTCCTGTGCCCTTTGTAACACCACCTCGTTGCCAGAGGAGCCGGCACGCTCTGCTGGGGATGCTCCCCAAGATGACAGCTCGCGAAGGATTGCTGCAGGATTTGGGTCACGGCCGGAGCGCAAGGTGGCATTTTCTCCCTAATGAAAGTCTCTCTCTCACAGCTTTTTCCTTTCAGAGGAAGAAATCTTTGCAGCTCACAGAGCCATTTGTACTGGTTTAATGATGCTCAAGACATTTATCCTGGAGGAGAGTTCTGCCTGAGCTCCCTGTTTACCTCAAAAGCACTTATTTATAACATCCTTTCCTCCAGTTCTTGAATCCTTCACCTGCATGAACATCTCCTCTAGATCATCTTTATTGAATAGTTAAGCGTGGCTCATGGGGTTATTGAATTACAGGCATGAACTTAGCAAAATGAGATAAATCACTCACATATTAGCCTCTCTCTATTAAACACATCTCACCAGGAGGCATTTTCCATAAAACAGTAACTATATATCAAGCATTTGAATATTTGAAGCAGCTAAGGCAGGCTTCTCCCAGCAAGAAGGCACACAACAGCAATGTTAGCAGCCCTCTCTGAAGGATGTTTTGCTGCCTAAAATATTTATTAGAAACAGCATCCTCTGTGCGAGGCTTGATCAGTAAGAGCCTGAGAGCAGCATTTGCTCTGATTTGTATCAGATTCTCTTCCATGCAGTGTGGCACTAAGTGGAGGTGGCCACCAGCCAGCCCTGACACCCAGCCTGGCACAGCAGGGACAGTGGCCTCCCTGCGCTCACTCCCCAAAGGCTCGAGAGGGACACTGTGTCTTTGAGAGTGGAGCTTGATCTGGGCAGGAGCAGCATTAGGAAATGTTGATGCCATCTGGGAATGCAAAGGGGACTCAGCTGCAGGCTCAGCCCCTGGCAGGGGGGGAGCAGCAGGTCCTGGTTCTGCCCCAAGTCCGGGTACTGCCCAGCCCCAAACCACGTCACTGCCTGCCTGCCCTGCAGCACCCTGGCATTCATGCCCCTACAGAGTATCTCCAGAATATTGGTTTGCTCTTCTCTCTAGGTAGTTTTCATTCTGGCACGCCTTTTAACTTCTCTTACCGTGGCCTCGGCTTTGGTATTTTCAGAGTCCATGACATATCCACGTATAACCTTCCGTGCTTTGTGGTTTGATGTGTTTTGAGTTTTGGGGGGATTTTTTTTCCCCTCCCTGTGTGATTGGAAGCCCGAGGAAGTGTGTGATGGTTGATTTGGGAGATCGTGATCCCCAAGTGTATATGCTCCAAGCCATTGATGCTGTAAGATTTTCAGATCAAAAGACTGACCGAAATACCAGTGAAAAAAATATCTACATATACACAATAATGTGCCCTGATACATCACTGTGAAGATCTATAACCTCTCAGGACAGGCCTTGTTCTGCTTCATTGCTCCTTATGCACAAGATTTTGTTCTTGGATATTAACATTTTATAAATAATTAGCACAATCAATATTTTGATATAATAATCAATATTCCTGGCATTATTAAGAATTACACAACGAATGTTAAGGATCAGCAAAGGTGTATTTGTAACCTCATGGAGCATAAACTACCCTGTTTTAATTCTACTGTTTAAGGTGCTGCTCTTGAGAAAAGTAATTTTATAATCCATTAATTATGTTTCCAGCCAGTGAAAATGGTTTTCAGTGTGGGTGTTTAACCCTTTCCTCTGTAAATGCCTCTAACTAAGGAATAAACTGCAGATCCAATAACAGTGACGACATCTCTATATTCCAGAGTGCTCTGGGGAGGACACCGTGGCTTCTCTGCTCCATTTTGCAACGTTTTGTAAAAAAGCAAAGTGGAAGCAAAAGGTGCTCCATCCCTTCTGCTGCCTGCAGCCTTGCACCCTTCAGTTCAAACCGCAGGTTTGGTGCACCCATTTCATCCTCCAAATCCAGATTCCAGTTTGGCTTTTCCTCATTCCTTTGAGGTATGTGCATGTTGCTGGTTTATGGACACTGCTCGGTGCAGCACAGGTTACTCCATTAAAACACAAATCTCTGGGATACCATTCCTTCTTGTTCTTGAACTGGATTTCATATTTTATAATTTCATATTTTATCCTCTACTAAAAACAAACAAACAAACAAACAAGCCCCAACAGATAGAAAAGCATGACAGACAAGCTTTCATGATAATGTTTTATGTTGATCCATTTTCCCTGCCTTCTTTCCCAGCAGAAGCTAAAATCACTTTCAGAGCAGTCTCCCACTCTGTAGTATTTTAACCAAAACGATCCATCTCCTGTAAACACGACCCCCTGTGTGGTGCATTAGAGCACTGGTTTGGTACCTCTGTCCCAACTTCCCCGTGACTGTGCCTCACTGTTCACACACTTGGGATGCTGCACTCATTGATATTCCATGGGTAAGGGCACAGCAATAAAACCCCAGGGGCTGGAAACAGGACTCAGATCCCGGCAGACACTTGAAGCACCGTGAGGAACCAGATGCTGTGTCAGGCAGCTGCAGGACATGACCTGGTCTCCTCCTTCAGCCCACTAGATCTGCCTTTGAGCACCCACATGCTCTGCAACTTTTCAGTTGGACAAAAGGAGGTTTGCCAGCAGACTGTCCCTTCTGACAGTGTGTCCCCCAGAGCACCTCGAGACATCGATGTCCCGCTGGGCCCCAGACCAGCCAGCCCGACTGACCAGCACCTCATTGCCTGCAGCCACCACCTTCCCTCCGCCCCTGAGACCCGCACAGCACTGCCTGAGCCTCCTTCCTCCTCCTCCTGGGGAGCTGGAGAAGCGTGTGACTGCAAATGACAGCCTCACCTCTTCAGCCGGATGAGATCTGATCCAGCAGCTGCTGATCAGCCCGGGGCACCGTGTGCCCATCACTCAGGGGGCACGGGCTGCTCCGTGTCACAAGTCCCCGTAGGGCTCTCCCAGCAAAGACACTGAGGGGATTTTCAAACCAGCTGGTTTTGTCTGGTGTGCAAGTAAATTGCACAGCTGTATTACATACCTGTGCGGCTGGTGGGAGTGGAATGTATTTTAGGAGTTTATACAGGGATTTCCTGGGCTGGAACATCACACTCCTTTCTCCTTTTCTTGATCTGAAAGCAAGGTGGGGCAGAGAGCCAGAGCAAAGTCTGAAGCCTGTGCAGAGGGCATCAGGAGAGCCTGAGCTGTGTATGAGCTGTCTACACTGAGCTGATCACACCGCAAAGCAAAACCTCCCTCCCACAGGGATCACTGCTGGCACCCAAATGCAGGACTTATTCCCAAAGAATCCTTCCCCACAGCTTGCTGAGCATCTCCTCTTTCTGATCTACATTGCTGAAGTAGGTGTGAAGAATGCCAAACAATATATCCTACTGTCTTCCCTGCCCAGGTAAGGGCACAAACTCACCGAGGTGGAGCTTGGCTAATATAGGAACTTCCCAGGTCCCTAAGTATACTTGAGAAACACTATAAACAAAAAGAGATTTTTGATTTTAAAAGGTGATCAGTAAGAACAGTTCTTAGCACACCTGGCCAGCACCTAGTGGGAAGACCAGCCAAATACTGAAGGCAACCCTGCGTAAACCAATGTAGGCCCTAGTCAGATTTTGGCACAGTGGGTAAGAGAAGCAATGAGCTCTTTACACCTCAGGGCAAGACAATACTTCTGGGCCTTCTCAGTTAACCATGGGCCTTCCATAAACATCTGCTCAAGGGCTTTTCACCTCTATCTCAGCACTCCTGTGAGCACTGTCTGTACACAAATCCCTCCTTCATCTCCCTCCCTCCCTTGGTCAGATGCTGCATTCCGTATCTGCCTAATGGGCTGTCAGAGACTTCACACACTGTACAAATTCAAAACTCCCACAAACATTAAACAAAGGCTTGCTCCAAGGATATGGCAGCTTTCCCACATCCCCGGCTGAGCAAACAGACACACTTCCCAAAAGCACATGCCGTAAAGGCTGTCCTTGGTTGTTCTGTGGGCTCAGGGCTGCGTGCCAAAATGTGCTGAGCAGCTTAAATAACAACCACTCCTGCACTAGCCCTTGCACCCCCTCCCCTGGCTCAGGGCACTACCCAGTCAACCTACGTGGGACCAGAACTGCGAAGGGATAGTAAAACTCGAGATCCAAGGAAAGGCACCCTAATCCCAGCAGGCTGAGAAGTACTGTTCAACATCTTGTGACATGGGACCTTTCAGAGCAGTGATGCAGCTCATCCAGATTCCCATCCCGGGCTGGAGCTGGTGTCCATCACCCCAGGGCAATGCCTTCATTACCATCAGTGCCAGTGCCCAGCTCTTCAGCACAGGATCCCTGCAAGTACAGACAGTCCTCTGGAGACAGCTCCTGCCCTCACTGAAGCCAAGCACCAAGATAAAGGCTGCCTGAAATCCTCGAGGAGAGGAACTTTCATCACAAGAGACCTGGTGGAAACAGCAGCAGCTTTGTTTCTGTTTTGCTTTCAAAGGGTGAGCACCTTTTTTTCTCTCTATCCTACTGCTGGAGTAGTTTGTACATCACATCATTCAGATGTCTGACAAATTATTTCACAGAGTGTTCTTTATCCACAGCTGTGACAAGCAAATTACACTGATTTAGGCTCATCTTCCTTGGTCTCCAGGGATGCTGGATATTAAACTGTCTCAGAACTGGAAGCCTGAAGGAAGATGCTCGGATGGCTGCCCTATGCAACAAAAAAAAGTCTGCTATATTCAGGGAAGGAACTAAAATATGGCATTGGGAGCACCACATTACTCATCCCTTCTGCAGAAATGGGAGTCATCTTAACCATGGCAACAATATTTACTCCAAATGGCAGGTCTGCAATTACGCCACTGGCTCCAAGAACAACTCTGTCTTTCCTTCCTGATACACAGTAAGTCCTATGAGATCCTGCAGGCTCCATTACCCCACTTGGTGGCAGCCAAACTGCGTAACCCTGCCCACACAATGACCAACAAGGACCACACATGGAAGGCAGAGAAGCTAGAAGAGGGTTTGCCCAGCAGTGCCTTCAGAATGAATTGGAAGTGACTCACAAGGATGATCAAAGTCCAGCTCCTGGGCCTCTACAGGACAGCCCCAAAAATCACAGCACAAGGCTGCGAGCATTATCTAAGTGCTTGAATTCTGGCAGGCTTGGTGCCATGGCCATTTCTCTGGGAAGCCTGTTCCACTGTCCAGCCACCCTCTGAGGAACCTTCTTCTAATATCCACCCTAAACCTCCCCCAAAAAAAGCAGCTAAAAGAAAACCTGAACCTGGCCCACCCCTCAGTTGGGCATTGTCTGGGCACTTCCATGGGCAAATCACTGTGTGCTCTGCGAATTTTTCCTATTTATATATACACGCACAGGAAAGAATAGGACAAAACCAGCCTTCTAGCTCTCCCTTTTAGGAAGGTGCGACTGGGACTGCTCCTCCCATCACTAATGCTGAAACCCTCTTCAAAAGGGATCAGTGCAAAAGTTATTAATTTCTTGAAGCAGCTGGGTCTTTATTTGGTATGGTAAATGCAGAGCTGCCACAGGCCAGGGTTGCTGGGAGTGCCAAGGTTAAGGTGCAATAGCACATTTATCTTCACGATCAAGTTAAGCTTGTAGTCCATTTTCAACAAAGCCTGCTCTAGCAAAACAATCTGTCCTTTAATCACAGCAACAAAGACAGGCTCTCAGACTCCAGCTATTTTAAATGCACTCAGATGGGTCCAGATAATTGTTGGTGAGTAAGGAAAAGCTTTGAAGTTCTTCAATCCAGTAACAAAAGCTGAGCCACGTGAGGAAAGAGGCACCGCTCGCACACTGGCTGCTGCTGCCATTTCCTCACAGGAATTTGTAACTCTTCTATTAAACCCTTCTCAAAGGTGCTTTCTTCTCCTCCTCTCTCTGCAACCCTCATGTAAAAAGCCCCACCAAGAGCATAACAACAGGATTAATGAATTCTTATGCAGTTCAGGAGAGTAATTTAGAGCCTTGCTCTCAGTATTCCTAAAGCCAGTATTAAAAAGCTTATTTGATGCAGAAGATCCCTTATAATTATCATGAGTGTGATGTGACTGACCTTTCCTGCAATACAGAATCATACCCTGTCTTCAAGGTTATACCACGCATTGAAAAACCTTTTCTTTCCAAAGTCCTAGAGAAAACCTCAAGTATCTCCTAACAAATGATCAGATGACTGAGACATCAGTATCTGACTTCCCTGTAGGACCTGTTTGTTGATGTTATCTGAAATATATCTACTAAAAATGAGAATACAAGTGCATGAAATTGAGAGTATTCAAAACTAAATGCAGAAAATAATTTAGTTTTATTATAATTATTTGATAAGTTGCACTTTTATCTCAAATACCTTATTAATAAAAAAATTAAATCCAAGCATAAACTAAGGGCAAGAGCACCTTTTGTCAACTGGATGTATTTCCTTTTGCAAAAATGAAATTCAAGCAAGCCTACTCTTTTTAACTGCAGACATCACAATAAAGTGTTATCAAATAAAGTCTGCTATTACATTAATAATATTATCTATTATGCATTAATATGAATATGCATCAATAGGAAATAAAAATCTGGGCCAACAGCACTTAAGCAAAAAAGAAAAGTTACTCCTGGCACCATCTGAGTACCTGGGAACAGTCTGGACATACTGAATGAGCAAGCTTAAAGCCTGTATCTAAATTAAGAACAAAAGCTGAAAATGATTTCAGTTGAAAAGCAAACCAAGAAGCTTAAGGCACTCCCACCTATGTATTAATTTGTTCCAGAAACCAAGGAAAGACAGATTTTGACACCTTTTATGTCAAAACTAAGAGGGCATCATACAGCAAAGCAGCAGAAACTCTGCACTCAGATTTTCTTCTTTAGTTTTAAGTTTCCTGAATACTTAAACCTGTAAGTCTATCCAGTCATCTTCACCTCCAACATTGTTTGCCTTTCAGGCTGGCAAACTATTTGGTTTTTGTTTTGCGCCCCATTGGCACCTCAGTGCATTTGGACAAATCACACCAGCTGATATTCACACTACCTGAAGCACCTGCAGAAAAATATCCTGCGTGTATTGCATATATTTATGTCAAAAATCATGGTGTGGTATTACCTACCAAGGTAAGAATGAGCTACAGAAACCTCAGAAGCACTATCCAGACAGGAATGCCTCTGGATTTTGTAGGTGAAAAGGATCTGCCTGATCCAGGAAATGTTGCTAGTAATAAACCCACTTTTAGATTATGTCCAGCTGTTCAGCTACATGTACAGAACAAGAGTAATGCCTTTTTTTCCTGCTGATTAAAAGAAAAATTATCCTTCTCACCAGTTCATGGAAGCCTGCCTTGCAGGAGAAATTCCCATTGGATACCATTTCTCTGGATACAACCTGATAGAGATGTATGGATGGAGGAGCAGGGGATTTTCAGGGATAAAAAGGAATACAGGCAAAGGTCATATGCAGATTTATGAAAAATAAATTTATTACATAACACCTTGTTTTAACAATGTTTGATTTTTTTTTTACTCAGAATACTTGTGTCATTCATGTAAAATAGTTTGATACAGTACATCGTATGTAAGTTTTTCCTCATAAATTCTAAGGCTCTCCTAACACCTTGTTCCTCTGCAGTAAGAATGGCACCCCTAAACAACGTGCGAATGTTAAAAAAAACATTAACTGAACAAAATTTAAAATCCACTACACCAAGCTGGTTCTCAAAAATCATGACAAAATATCTGAATGGATGCCGCACCTTTTTAGGAAATATCATTCATGCTTTTTTAATCCCAAAGCATGCTCACAAATCATTAACACCAATAGGAAAAAAATAAAACACTGTCTATGACAATCATTTTAGTTTGTTTGCTGAACCAAACATGTTTATATCAATGACAACATACTTATTTAACTATCAAATAGCAGCTTTAATACCAGTCAAGTCATAGATTTCAAAACAAAAACAAAAACTTATGCTGGAAATAAATCTTTGGGACGTTCATAATTGCTGGGAAAAAACGCAAACGCTTTAGTATGTTCTTAAAAAAATCTCATCGTAGCAATCGTGTCGGTCATAAAACATCGATCTAGGTGGAAAATGAACCAACCCACAAAAGTCACTAAAAAGAAATGTCTATCAAAACTGTCTGAGAGTTACGGTTAGTTTGCTTTTTTGCCATGGTAACATATACTGTATGCTTCAAGTACCAGTTTGAAGATGTCACGTACTATCGGTCAGATGAAGTTGTTACATCAAGAGAATTCACCACATACGACAACAAAAATGCTTGCCCCTAGCACATTTCACAGCTTCACCTGCTACAGACTGTCACTGAAAAAAATGCATCGGTCAGTCTGAACCATGTCAAGTAAACTACAGAAGTAGCATATCCACAACACAAACCGTGCTAGCGCTTTCTTTCCGAGTCTAACCCCAAAACCAGGTACAACGTGGGAGCCCCCGCTCGGCCCCGCGGCAGGGGTGGGTCGTGGCGGTCGGACAGGTGGGAGGTGTGGTTGTACAGTACATTCTCTGGCCCCAGGCGGGCTCCTGGCGCGCGGCCGGTCCTGCAGCGTCGGCAGCACCGGGTGCAGCTCAGTACCGGTGCGTCTGGTGCGAGTACTGCGGCGGCTGCTGGGAGGTAGCTGAGTATCCCATGCTGCTCTGTGGCTGCGATGTGCTTGGTCCGGGGTTGGGGTAGGCAGCATGGGGGTTGGAACGCTGCAGGGGGAAGCACAGACACACGGCCCTTCGTAACGCGGACAACCTCGCCTACCGGCTCGTTTCCTCAAGAGGCACCCAGCACACCCTGTCTCAGAGCAGCTGCACTTGCAGGCTTTGTTTCACTTGCTCTGACTAAGGCAGGTAACAGACATCGGGAATATCAGATTAGAGAGTGACAGCTGCCAGCCTTCTGCTGTCCACCCTAATGGGAATCTTCACCCATCACAGTCAAACCTCCAGCCAACCCTGGCGGGATGGCTACTGTGCACCTGCACATTACACCGGGCTACCACCACTCACTACTTCAGCACTTGCTCCCTTCTCCTGCCTTGAAGGCAGGCTGGGGTGGAGGTCCAGGTGAGACATCTTACTGCTGATGAGCCACTCTGCCTTACTCTGGAGATTTTCACACGTAGAAGATATACTTGCCACCTTTTGTGTGACCTAGGAGTACAGGCTGAGAGCACTGTCACTGGGCTAAGGTGTCATCTATCAGGAGCCTTAAAATACTTGAAGTAGAGTTTAAAGACAACAGCGACATGTTCCTCACTGGAACCAGGTATTTCAGGCAAAAATGTCCTCAGATTGTGGCTTGGGAGATCCAGGTGGGACACTGGAGGAGGGACCACTAAGGGGCCAGTACAGCACTGGAAGAACCTGCCCACTGAGTCTGTGAGGTCTCTCTCTTCTCTTCCCTCTACGAGAAATCTTCATAGAGAGAGAGAGAGACCTCACCAACTCTTAAGACTCAGCTTAACAAAGCCATAGTAACCCGAGTGAGTCAGAACTAGCAACAGCCCCGCTCCAAGTGGGAGACTTGGCTAGATGGTTTCCACAGGCCCCTTTCAACCAGCACTCCCACAGTTATTTGAGTGGAGCATTCATCCCTGCAAGAAGCTCTCAGCAAACCAGCAACTGCCTACTTCAATTTTAACCTAAAAGTTACTATTTACTGATGATGTGTTACAAAGGAAAGAAGGACTGCCTATGAGATTTGCAATACAATATCTGACCACTTAGTAGCATTTAACATTTCATTAAATCAACACAATCTCAGTACATTACTGTGCTGGTTTGCATTCACATTATGGTTTACATGCCCTCACAAACTTTGCAGCATTTAGAAACCGCATAGCTTCTGAATTCTTGATACCACAGGATGCATTATTTTTTTTTTAGGAAAAGCTGCTTCTAGAAGAGGTCTGGATTCCTGGACTAAGGTATTGCTACTGAGACCTGAATAGAAAAATATGGTGAACCAACACCCTGAGAAAGTACAATATTAAGTCACGACATAAATCAAAAACCCCAATTTTTTTCTTGTTGTACAGCATTTAGAAGAGAAGCTATACCCAGGATGCTGAGATGATGGCAGAAATAAAAAAGGCATTCTCTACTTGTTAACACACACTCATGAGACTGAGCTAACACCTCTAGAGAAAAGGGGGAGAAATGACTGGACCAGCACCTAATGTCAGTGGGAACAAACCAGCACTGCTGTACTGCACCATTAGCACAGTGCCTGAACTTCGTGACATTTGCCTTCGGCCTTGAGAGAAGGACTAAGTCACTCATCTACAGAAAGGTCACAGCTCTGGGTCACCCCTCTCCATGTTACAAATACAGGATGTACTTCAAAGAGCAGAAGTCCTGAACATTGGTTTTGCCTACGTGTGGCTCCTGTATGTAGGAAACCATCACAAGTTTAACCATTTAAAACCGAGTACTCATTTCAGTTGTAAAACGCTCCCCACATCCTGACCTCTAAAAAAGATCTTATTTTAAGACAGAGGCAATGAAAAATCAGATTCTTTCGTGACACCCAGTGCAACAAATGGCTTTTGTTTAAGAACAAAAGTAAATATCCAATCCTTTCTAAATACCATTAAGCACCCAGACGGTTATCACAAGCAAAAGCCCAGGGTGGTGGAATTGCTCCAGCCTGTTTAATCACATTGCCTTTGGGAGTGTCACATTGCAGATTTAAACAAGGAGGCAAGAAAGTCTGTGTGCCATGTGTCTACTATTTTTACGCATGGAGGAAAAGGATACGAGGTCAATGTGCCCTGCAGAGAGTAATTTGACTTCTGAGTGAATGCAGAAACTGTCTTAGTGTGCCTTGCCCAGGAGATGGCAATCCTTCTTCACAAGCTTTATATGGGGAGTTTGAGCAAATCAAATGAAGAACAAAGGAACAGGTGTTCGATTATAACAGAGGGCTGCATTGTAACGTTTGTTTTCTCTCTCCTCAAGTTGCTGGATCAGAAGCAAAAAATGTGAGGAATTTTTTTCCGAGAGACCTGAAACTACCAGTTGGAAACTCTTAACTGCTTTTGTTCTAGTGCTAGCAAGTTCAGGTCTCCTCTCTTTGATTATCATGTTTTCCAGACACCTTAATTGTAACAAATCTACTGACTGCCTCTTTGCCAGGCTAGGGGTGAAAAGATATATTTTTTTAAAGAACAGATATTTTTCTTCCTAGAGAGACAGCAAAAAGATTGGTCAGGAGTAGCCAAGTTACCAGTTAGATCTCCTGAGACAGAAAAGCAGCAGTTATCATTGGCTTAAGGGAAAAATATTCTGAAATTATGTTTGTCAAGAAGGGCTGCCCCCAGCTGTAATCCCAGGATGGATATCTGCAAGTACAAAAATTTTGATGAGCACAAACTGAAAACAAACCAATGCCAACTCCAGCTGCACAAATTTGTGTCCTCTGACTTGTCAGCCAGCAAACCTCAGCTCTGGCTTACAGAATTAGGAGCTGAAGTTTGTTCAAAATGCCACAATGCAGCAGCAAAATGAGGTGAAGGGCATGTAAATAGGGCATGTAAATGGGGCTCCCTGACACAGTACATGCAACTCTGAATCAACCTCCTTAGATGTGTGACTCCACCTGAGGGCAAGATTAGAAAGTCACAGCTGCATTTGCCTTCTGCTCTGTGTGCATGTTTTTAAGAAGTGGAAGAAACAGCCAATTAAAAGGCCAAAACAGCAACTGACTGCAGCTTGCCAGACTGAAAGGGATGAAACCCCTGCAAGAGTGCCTGCAATGGCTGATCCTACTAAAAGAAAGATGATATTTATACTTAGAGGCACCCCAGCCTGCAGAACTATAGTCAAGGCTCACCACTGTCTCAACCAGCTCTAAAAATGCATATTGTTCAAGGAGAATGACTTGCAAACTGATGTGTTATTGATGTCCTGGGATCAACTGAACAAAATCACTTGGGGACTGTATGAAGGGTCTCACAATAAAGCTCCTGGAAATGATCTTATTTTACATTTCTGTAGTACTTTCAAGTTTTGGCCAGTGCTGAGAGCATACAGATTTAGGTAAGGATGAAGGTAATGTCCCCAGGCAGCTTCTGAGGCTATCTGGTACTCTCAGGAACAAACTCTGAAATGCAAAATTTCAAAGCCCACTGGTGGTTCATGGAGAAGCCACATCAAACTGAAATGCAAGCTGACAGCACCACCTTTACTGACTCAATTTTTTAACTCTCCCTATATTTTGCTGGTCTATAAGCCCACCTAAGTGGGTTTCCATTATCAGGATCTCACATTTAGATATTAATCTTTAAATTAACTGAAAACATTGCCTGTTAGTTTCCAACTTCCCCATCTTTTGATTTCATGCAAGACTGTCTGCCAACGGGCCACCTGTACTGTGCATTCCATGTGAACCAGCAGGCAATGGTGAGTTCCTGCAGGCTAACATTTCCAGCAGCATGCCTCCTCTTGAAACTGCCTGTTCCCTAGGCCTGCAAAAATCTGCCGTTCTCTAACTGCTCCTGTGAATCATTTGAAGGCTTCCCTGCTCCTCTTTTGTAATTTGTTAGCTTGTATTAACTAAAGGTTCTGTCCTTAACTCTCTTCTCCCCAGTCTCCAGTAGTAGCCTCATCCAAACCCAAAAACTCAGGTATCACTCACAGGGATGACGAAGATATTCTTATACTCCAGCTTTTCTTAGAGTCTGAGCACAAGCCCAAATGCAGGAAGGCCAGAACACATCTTCCATGTTTTCCTCAAGTGTTTTTTCCCAATGTGCCTCCTCATGTTCCCCACTCATTGACTGCCACCACCTCACCTGTCTTCAGATCTGTAATATTTAGCTTACTCAACCTGGAATCTCCCTTGATCTTCAAATCAGATTATGACAGCATCATGCCAAGTCTTTATTTGCCATCCAAAATACTGTTTCCCCATCCATTAACCCAACTAAAACACTTGTTCAAATTCTTATTTCACAGCTTTTTTACTGCAATATCCTCTTCCTCCAACCATTACAGGCTTGTTCAAGCAAGAAATGGCATTTTTACGTGATATAGAGCACAGCATAACAGGCTCCTGGTTCAGGACTATTACCATTCCCTAATATGAAGGTAATAATTAGTAACTCTAATAATGTCTGATATTAATTTCCTTACTGCTAACCGAAAGAGCATGAGAACATAAACAAACCATCAACTAAATGAATCTGGAAAAAACCACAAAAACAACAAAACAAAAAACCAAAAGATGACAAAAAGTAACACTTTACACAGTGACATTTACAAAATTACTTTTTTTAGTTAGAAGAAACACTGCTATAAACATGAAAAGCAAATACACAGTATGTGAATAAAACAAAATACCTGATAGTCTGAGGTCATAATAAGTCCACCTGAGGTAGTGGTAGGAGGAACAACTCTCACTTTTTTCAGTGGGGGTCCCTGTGTGTGACTGTTGTCCTGGTTCCCTGGATGACCAGTTCCATTAGTATGGTTATTGCCCTGCTGCTGCTGCTGGTTCTTCTCAATTGTTTAAACACAAAGAAAAATTTCAACTCAAAAGCAGTACATGAAATAACATGAAATCAGGAAATAGCGCAAAAGCCATTGAAACATGATGATACTGTTCTTCCAGTACTTACTTTGTCTCCTTTATCATCTGGTTCTTCTTCTGTTAAAAATTCTCGTTTTGGGTAAGGGATTTGACAACCTGCAAAAACACTGCCCCCCAGAAAAGTCTATTTATCACTGCATTAGAACAGAAGAGTTAGACCTGTAAGATTCACACGTCACCCATGATAGTTTCAAGTTGCCTGAGCCATCATTTAACACCTGTAACTAAGGGAGAAGTTTTCCCTGTCTATCACCATATTCTGAATTTTGTAAAAACATATTCACATTTGATGTTAATGTTCATTTGATTCTTCTACACTAACTTAAGCTCCCAATAGTATTTTTGTTGTTAGAAAGGCACATCACCTGTTAGGTATCTGCAAGGGCACAAAGAGCTAGCTCACTATAGCTGTTGTGTAACTCACAGTCTTAGGACTAACTAAAAATATTCCTGAAAACTTCAGACTATTAACAAAACCACCTGGAAAAAAGTTTTAAAGTAACTAGAAATTTCACCTGTCAATTCATATCTCTCAGTCCACACGGATTTGCTACTGCTAGTGCAAACTAATATTTGCCTGCCCTTCATCAGTAGAATGTGTTTATAATAAAGTCTCTGTACACCTGTTAGCAATACTGATTGTGTATTCACATTAAAATGTCAACCCAAATTTGAGAAAAAAGCCAAACACTATCCTAAAAGCAGTTTCTGCAACAGCCAATCATTCGCATGACTTGAACTCACAGAGACAGGTCAGGAGATGCTATAAATAATCCAGTAGGCTTTAGTGAAATAATTTCATTTTTAATTAATTCCTTATAAGTATACATATTTTATAAACTCTTCCCTACATAAGAGTAGAGAATCACACACAGGATGTACTAACAGCTTTCCTAAGAGGGTGTACAGTCATGCTCTCTGGCTAGTCTTTTGGAAGAGGAGCTTAATTTTTAATGAAATCATTCATTGTCCATAAATTTTCTCCCTTTTGTAAATCTGCCTGTGCAAACAAAAAAGAGGAGTGTCTACAAAAAATGGATTTAAGTTGTTAAAGATGACAGCACAGAGACACAGAGTTGACTTTCCCCACCCAGTGAATTTACAACAAAGGCTAAGACAAAAATGTAAACTAATTAGAGACTGTCATCTGGCATTCTGAGGCAGAGCAGTGGACCTGCAGGCACTTAGCAGTTGTCTACCAAGATCTGTAGCATGCATAATCAACCTGTCAGTGAGTAACAAGATTAGTGCTGCAACTAATAGGATCAAAGTTCCATAAAGCAAGAGATTAATAAAAATGCTACTTAATTTTGAAAACCACAAATGGCATTTCAGTGGTTATAGCTTTCTTCGCTTGTTAGACAGTATTTAGCTCAATATTCACAAACATACTTAGAGCAGAGAGAAAGCAGAGTTCTAAAGCATTTCTGAATGCGCCGATACATTAATAAACTGACCACTTACTCAGACGTGGGAAGAGGATCTTCCAAGAAGTAAGGATCCTGCATAGCCTGTTCTGAGGTAATTCTCTTTATTGGATCCATAGTGAGCAACTTCTGAAGCAGAAAAAAAAAAAAAAAAAAAAAAAAGAAAACACCTTTACATTACCAAAACCATTTATAGAAACTTCACTGTATTCCTGAAAAACAAGATGATACAAATGTGTCTGAACTCAAAAGCCTAACCATAAATGGCATAACCACATTCTTCTCTCCTGTTAAACTAGTAACTTCATTTCCTACCAAAGGACACCTATTTTCACTTGCAAAGCCAGGACACTCAGTTCCAGTCACAAGTGCTCTATCAAAACCATTCAAAAAGTTTCCACAATGTACTAGCAACTTCAATCACAAAATAATTTGGGTTGGAAGGGCCCTTCAAGGTCAGTTAGTCCAGCCCCCAGGCATGGGCAGGGACACCTTTAACTAGACCAGGCTGCTCAGAGCCCTGTCCAGCCCAGCCTTGAATACTCCAATGATGGGGCATCCAGAACTTTGTGCAACCTGTTCCAGTGCCTCATCATTCTCTGAATAAAGGATTTCTTCCCAATATCCTGTCTAAATCTACATTCTTTCATTATAAAGCCATTATTTCTTGTTCTAGCAAAAAAATGTTGCTCTCCAGCTTTCTTGAGACTCCCTTCCAAGCAGTGAAAGGTGCTAGATGGTCTCTTGGGAGCCTTTTCTTCTCCAGGCTGTACAAGGCCTGCTCTCTCAGCCTGTCTTCAGAGGAGAGGTGCTCCAGACCTCTGAGCACCTTTATGGCCCTCCTCTGGACACAGCACCTAGGTGAGGCCTTGTCAACTAGCAACCCCAGACCATAACTATTTCATTTAGCTCTAGTGCTGAGATGCAGTGGTGCATTCTTAAACTACGTGTTTCTTAAGTCAAAAAATCTCATGTACATGCATATACTTCTCACCATCCATCCAAGCAGCTGTGTGGAATACAGCTGTGCTGGACAAGCAACATGAGGTAACCTTCAGAGATCACACAGAAAAACAGTGGGTTTTCATGTTTTACCAATACAACACAGTGTCCAAAGCAAAACTACACCACTGTCAAAGACAATGGTCTTAAAAACAAACGCTTCACTTTTAACCTGTAGTGCTTTTTTGGGGTTTTTTTGTTTTTTTTTTTTTAAATTGTGGATCTAACAAGAAAATACATATGTAAATAATACTAATTTTAAAAGATCCAGAGTCATGATCTAAGTCTGAACGGGTCCTCTCCTTTCACTAGCTATTAAGTGAGAATACATAAACTGCAATGCAAATCTCCCCACTTCAAAAGCTGAGGTTAAGAAAGTACGTTTCCCTCCTCAGCCTTCAGTTTTGATGGCATGGTTAAGAATGTGATGACTATGAATTACCACCATCAATCCAGTTTTGTTTTTCACATCATGCATAAGAACTCACAGGAAGTTATTTCAGCTCTCTGAGTCTACATGAAGTTTTTATAGAACAGCATGTTGAACAAGCCACTTCTTATTCCCTCAAAAAGCATTGCCAAAAGCCAGAAAAGCACATGACAAAGAAGTGCCAACATACTGAAAAACACAAACAGAAAGCACTGAAAAATTCTAGCATCACTTCTGCTGATTGGATTCTAGAGCTGTCCATCACATGCTGACAAGTCTTGGTCATGATCAGCCATATAAAAAGAAATAAAAACTCTGATTATGCCCCCCTTGAACAGATGTCACCCAGAAATGAAACTTCCACATATTACTACAAATACCTTCTATTTTAAAAACTGCTTGATGTAAAGATCACCTGGCTAAATGACACAATAAAATTGTGGTAAACTTCATACATCATCAATGAATGGGACAATCACTACAGTTCATATGGACCACATGGAAGATCGAGAACCACTAAACTAACCAGAAACAGCAGCTGTTTACCATCCTCTAGGGCATAAGCAAGTAGGAAAAAAAAATTGAGAATGTGGCAGTGGAAACATAGTAAGCTGCATAAGCAGGCAGGAGCCAAAGCTCTTCTAAGTTAACACATCAGTTCTCCCTGTGAAAAGGGACCATGTACATGAATGTCTCTAAAGAGAAAAAAATCCGGTTATTTCAAGCTGGGAAATCAAAACTTGCTTTTTTTGGCACTGACAACAATCTCTGGATTTACACATTTTAAAACAGTAGATTATAAACATCTGCAGAGAGTAAAAGGAAAAGATGCTTGTGAAAGAATAAGATCTTGGAATACCTCTGGAAGAACTGGTACCAAGAAATTCACTGAACTTGTTTAGACTTTGCTGGAGAGGCCCAAGGCATTCATCAGCAGCTGACCTTAGCCTCAAACAAGAGTGGAAACCTAAGACACGTTTAAATTTTGGCAGCTCCTGAACAGTATTTTAAGACATTATTCTGGGAAGCTCAGGTTTTCTAAGTGGGATCCAGTGAACTGTTCTGACAGAGAGCAGCTGGCAGAAAATTGAGAATTCTGTTTCAGTTAATGAACTTCACAGTACTTCTCTCACATCCAGAGCTATGGGAGGTACAAAAGAACACAGCTACATCTACACTGGGAAATGCCCTGACTGCCTTTTAGCTTCCTTGACCCTGACTGATAGCATCCCAACTGCACAAAGCTCCCTCTCCTGCCATGACTGTGTGGAGGGAAGGTGGGTGAGGTACCAGTTGAGGAGTGTGTTCAGTCTGGGGTCCAAGTTCCAACTTTCCTTATGATCCTCTTTTGTTCAGCACCAACAGATATCACCAAAGATGGAGGAGTGGCAGTGGTCTGGTAAAGGACACTATTCCTTAATTCTGTGTGTTAATGTCAGCACTGCTTTTTGGTACAAACGGGCTGAACATGTTCACACAGTTACAATCCCCTTTTGCTACAGCAGAGCCAAGAGAAAATGCCACAGGAGTGTTTTAATCTATTTTCATACGGCTATTTTGTGTCTAGCTTTGTTGCTCCACTGAAAACAATTTCTGATCTTGCAAGACAGAGAACATGTAAGAAATTTCAGATTGGTTTGGACAGAGCATTCACAGCTTGTAAGAGAAGCTAATTCATCCAGAGAAAGTCTTGTTATGGGCCTCTCCCAGAGAGGACTGGTTTCCTTGCTTATGTAAGCATCTCGAGCATTTCACCAACTTTTAACCTCAGAGCAGAGACACATCACAGTAAATGATGAATAACAGTACAACTGCAACCATTACCTAATTCAGCTGGTTGTACTGTTGGGTTTAATCCGAACCCTAAATATATGCTCTATTTTAGACTGAAGTACAATTCATCTGCCTGGAAACCCCCATATAAACCTGCTCAAGCAGTATGCCACAAGAAGACTATTGCACCAGATCTAATCTGACTGGAGGACAAACTCCAGAATTTATATAGAGGGAAGAGTACTGAACAGAAAAAAGAAAGCTGCTTAAAAACCACTTGTGTCTGATTATCCAGGCAGGTACAGCTTCTGGTGACTTGAGCAAAAGCCATGTGGCCCTCAGATGCCCAAGCCTCTCCACCATCTTCCCTTTTCTCCAATTTGTTCTTCTCACCTCCAAGATGAAAAATCTCCTTTTCCTCCCTCACTCCCATCCACCTCCCAAACAATCTATTAACTTGATCATTTGAGCCTGAAACTCTTTAACATCAAGATAAGAAGGATGTCCATTCAGAGAGACTAGACACCCTTAAATTCCTTCTTCTCCATATCTAGATACATGCATATAGTCTGTTGTAGCAACTTGAATGATCTTTAGAACAGGACAGAAAGGCTCAGTAATTTCTAAAACAACACAACATAAGCACTTCTAGGGTTGAGCAAGTGCCTAATTTTAACTGGAGTCTTCATAAAGAATGTTATACATTCTGGACAGAAAATAATGTTGTAGGGGTTCTACAAAGTATTCATAAGAAAGCTACAAAAGATTAGTGAACTAGGAAGACATTAAAATTCTCCAAATTACATGTCCAAGTCCTAGGTCCATTTTCTTTCTAAGTCCCTAAGACGCAAACTTGTACCATATCATAGCATGGTTTGGGCTGGAAGGTACCTTAATAATCATTTTGTCCCAACCTCCCTGCAATGGGCAGGGGTACCCTGGAGGTTGGTCTAAGTCACATCCAGCCTGGTCTTAAAACAATTCCAGGGATGGGGCATCCAGAACTTCTCAGTGCAAACTGTCACAAGTGCCTCACTACCCTCACAGTCAAGAACTTCTTAATACACAAACCAGCTCTAGCCTCTTAACCAGCTGAAATCCATTACCCCACATCCTATCACTGCTTGCCCTTGCAAAAAGTTTCTACACATGCTCCCCTTACATATTGAAAGTCTGCTCTAAGGTCTCCTCAAAAGCTTAAAAATGAATATGCAAAAAAAAAAAAATCAGGCATGTTAGAATTTTTACAAGTAAAAATAAGCTTTTGAAAGCATGCAAAGCAGCAAAATGGCAAAGGATTGCAGCAACACTGCAAATATAACTACAGGCTAAATGTGACCTAAAGAAAAAAAATTTCAAAATTACTTGAAACCGAACCTAATCTAGTGGAATGACAATCGTTTTATCAATGAGAGAAGATATTTCATCAATGTGATAAGATAAAGTGATTTTGCAATTTTCAGACTGCAGAGTATTAGTTATTCCTAATTTTATAAATCAAGTTATTTACAGTGGACTCAACACCTGCTCAACTCTGACTTGAAACAACTCTAACATATACAAAGGATTTGATTTTTTATGTATGCAGGAACTTACCAAGTGGAATGCCTTACTATCTGGTTTAACTTTATGTTTCTCCATATATTTGATAAGGCTGCAGTTGGTATACCTAGAAAAGGAGAGAAAAGTGATATTTCTAATATGCAAATCATTAATACTGCAAAGTTGTCTGGGTAGCCACAAAACATATTAATAAGAGCAGTTTAGTCCCCCTGCAAAATCCAATAAGCAGGGAAAAACCACAACTACCAACACCAGAGATTGCTTAAAAATCAGAACTGCAGAAAGGCATGTTTCCCTCACATCCTTATAAAAGCATATCACACCCACACAAAAAGCCAGCAAACTATCAACTGGATTTAAACTGCCTGGTAGTAATTTTACTACTATACTGTTTGACTCTATGTATTTCTCCTGACAGTGAAGACTGAGATAAATACTAAGCTCATCTGAATGCTCTCCTGTAATCTACATGTTGCTACAAGAACATTAATGTATTTACTTTTTAAGAGAAACTCAAAAAAAAAAGTTTCTAAATGGCTGCAAATAGCATGGCAGGGGCAAGAATTGTACGTAAATGTACAGCCCCAGGTGCCTCAGCATGGAAATCAGGCAACAGAGTGGTATTTTAAGTGCAGGCTGTAGCAATGAAGGGTATTTTCCTCTTTAGTCATTGTAAGCTACCCTAGACACCAAACCTGACAATTATTACCCACTGTTTGCTGGGAACGTTATAAGGTTACCAGACCCCTTTTAAGCAGCTATTACAGAAAATCACTGCCAGCACCACAGACTTGGGAACAGCTGTGCTTTGACACACTGCACTTTGCAAACCTCAGAGCTGCATGGGGTCTTACTGCCATCATCCTCTTTCACACCTGCCACCTTACCCCTGACAGCCTCTCTGGCTATTCTTCTGATCCACACCACCTCAACAGGCCAAGGACACCACTATGAAACAACTTCATTTTTCACAGTCTAAGTCATAACAATTTCACAGTCCTTGCTTTGACATCTACATAGAAAACAACTTGAACTGCAAGAAATTCTGTGTAGGAAAGAGATAAAATACGCTTTATTAAGAAAGCTCAACTCAGACTTACGTGTTTCTCCGGAAATCTTTCATTAAGGTTGAGTGTTCTGGCATCTTTTTTATGTCTTCCCAATCTTTATCTGCAAAGCAGTATCAATTACTATTTATTTCCATTTCTCTCTGAGTAAAACAAAGCATTTCCAAGTATTTCCACAGCTTTGACTTTTATCTTTATCTTTTTAAAATTCTGCTTCTCTAACCTTGCAGTTACTTATGTCTTTGTGCTCCCTAGCTCCTATTCCTTCATCACCTCTTCACAATAAATCATACCAACACCTAAGAGGTCCCTGCTGTGTGCTGATTAACTCAAGAACTTGATAAAAAGATGCCAGCTACGGTGCCCACAAAACAATGCTGAAGAATACATCAGGCCTTGTGCTTGAACCCTTCAGTGCTGTTAATTTATTTAGACACAGCTGTGATCTCAGGACAGGAGTACACAGGACTCCAGCAAACCCTGTCTCCTTCTAAGCAATTCTCTGTTCTGACAGCACTTTTAGTTATAGGAAAATGCCCAGAGGTACTTCTGCAAAGTAAGAAATACTGTCAGAAGAAAATAAGTTCAGAAAAAGTAATGTTGGCACACTCAAATTAAAGAATAATTCATCTCAATGTAGATCAAGGGCAAAATGGATTTTAAAATAAAACAAAAAACTCACTACCAGCACCTAGCCTCAAATGTCTTGAGCTCTAATTCTTGAAAAGGCTCTGTGGGCAACTAATTTGGTTTAATTCAAATTGCTAATTCTGATCACAACTGCAAAACACCAAATTGAAAAGCATTACATTAATAAATAAATAAACAAAAGATAATTAATTATTACTTAAACAAAATATTATTTTCTTTCCTATGAAAGAGACATGAGAAACTGTCGTGTCAGACAGTTTCAGATATGACAACTGTCAATTAAAATGCAAAAAAAAATTACTGCAATTGAAGGAAAAGCATTTCTTGGTAAGAACCAAAGAACTCCAAAGGTCAAATGCAGACCATTAGAAAGGATTAATTAAATCAATCAGAAAAAAAAAATAGAGTATGACCTGCTTATGTAAGCTATATAGAACCAACATAAAAGCCAAATCAACTAAGTATAAAAGGGTAAAATTCTAGTTCAAAAGCAGAAGGGGACAGTATTGCTTGAAGAAGCAAAACTAAGGAGACAATAATATGCAAAGCCAACATTTCTGTGAATAGCATACAGCAGTACAGAAGCAATGAAGTACATACACAAAAAAAGTCAAAAGCAAAAATAAGAGCATGTTTAATAACAGAATTTTAGAACCACACAAACATACAGACCCACTAAAGTCATGTGAAAGGAAGAGGCAAGACCAGAAAAAAAAAAAAAACAAACCAAAACCATAATTAGTAGTGGAGCAGGGAACACAAGCAGTGAGTAGAAAGATAAGCAAAAAGTAAAAATAAGGCCCCCGTTACTCTGACTCCTGCAATCATGTGAACACTAGAAGACAAAATATTAACTGAAGCAAGGCAGCCTGCATAAAAACAAGATATGACCAACACTGAGGGGAAAATGCAACAAGTGATATCCCCATTGTAATTTGTTTTGGTTCATTCAACCAGTTCTTTCCTCCAGTTTAGAATAAAGAAATTCTTTCTATACCACTAGCTTTCCACCAGGGGAAAAAAAATCAATACCCTTCATTACTTCCAAACACTATGTTTAATTTGGCTTAAGTTAAACAATATGCAGAATATTCACTAAATATAATATTTGCTTGGTTTCATAAATTATCAGTTGCCTTCCAAATCAATAACCAGCACCGAAGAAATGCAGAAATATTCCTTCTCATTTTTAATCACCTACCACTAAATTCAATCTTTTAAAATAATAAAGCATTGGTACATGTATACACAAAGACAACCCCACCATTAATAAAAGGGAAAACATCTAATTTGACCATTAGATTCTAGATTTATAACTCATGAAATAAAGATTGTGTTTGAACAGCTCTGTTGTTTTGATCAGCTGCCACCTTCCTAGGCAAAGAAAGCAATATGGATATCTTTCTTTGAACAGCAGTGATAAAAAATACAGTATGTACCTGCAGGAAATCCCATTACATTGAATATTCTGTCCAGCTGGTCATGGTGATAAGGATTACTAGTTTTGATATCTTCTTGTCGACAATGGAATATTGGCTCTGATGTTAGCAGCTCTGCAAATATACACCCTATGGCCCAAATATCTTTAAAAAAAGGAGAACAGAAATAAAAAAAAAACAACAAATGAATCTTTCCAAAAGCATCTGGATGAGGTAGAATGTTAGTGTTTAGCTTTATCAGAGATAAGGTTCCCGTACCAAAAATTTCAAGTTTCTATTTTAGAAGTGCAATATTTCCTCAACTTTTTCTTTTAGCTTTGAATGGAGCTACCCAATTCAGTAACTACACAGGAGCCGAGATAATATCATACAAGCTTTTGCGGGGTTTTGGAGTGTAGTTACCATTTAACATTGAAAAAAATTAATTTGGCCAACAATAAAAGTGAAGGAAACTAATGGGGTAACTGTTAACACACAAAACACAAACCAGGAAAAGCCAACCAGCATCTTGCCCATTCAGTGCCACACTGTCCTGACCTAGAAATGTGCAATCACTGATCAGCCGAATTTAAGTACTAAATGACTCCAAAAATACAAGCTGAAAAGTAGTGGTATTGGTATAAACCAAATGCTATCTATAACACCCTGAAAGAGACTAACAAGCAAATTGCTACAAGCCCACATACCTCACAACTTTTTCATAACATTCATTAAAAAAGAAAAACAAACAAACCCTACAACCTCTTTTCACTGCTGCTTTTCTATCTAATAATCAGGTTGCCTGATTTTTCCCAGTTGTTTTCCCAGTTTTTCTCTAGTACACGCAAATGTAATTTTAAACTCAACATGGTGCTGCACTAAGCCTTGAATGAACAAGGTCAGAAACAAGGGCAAAAGCAAATAATGCAGATAGCATAGCCCCATTACTCAGTGTTTTTACACAGTAATTTTTTATCTACACTGAAAAAACTATTTACTAAAAGCTATGACTGCCCATGCACTTTCACACGCTGCAGTCAGAAGAAATGGCAGTAAAGTGAGGGAACATGCAAATACAACAAATTAAGCAGTTTAAAGGAACATATAAAAAATGTATCTGATCTATAAAAGAAACACAGTATTAACAGAAAAGTAAACAAGAATACACTTAAGGCATAAACATTAGAATTGCTGACAGAAACACAGACATGATCTTTAAAAAGACAAAACAAAACAAAACAAGAAAAAAAGATTGAGTTCTGAGGAAGACTCTCAGGTTACAGAAACAATAACACAGTATGCTGATGTACAACCTCCGTGTCTGTGCTAAGTGGAGCAGCTGCTAGGGAAGTTATTTCCTCACAGAACTTCTGACTGCCAGCCTTTAACACATGTTTTAAACCAGGCAGGAAAAAGGAAAAACTTCCCAGTGCTTTTCCCTACAGTCTCTCTCTCCCTTCCATAGCAAAGCTGATCAATCCAGTAAAATTGAATCTAATCTCCCTCCAGTTTGCTGCTGGGTTGTTCCCCCTGTTCTACAGCCCACAAAAGCTCTGGCCATCTGTCATCTGTCTTCGAAAAAGACACCAAGAGGCTAAAATGCAGCTTAAATTCACAGTTTAGCTTCAGTGCAGCCACTATATTCCCCATTCTGTACATTCTTTATTTCATATATTTATTACACTAGGTAATAACCTTGGCAATAAAATTAATGCACTGTGCCTCACAGTCATGTTAATATGAATTCTACAAGCAGTTCAAAGATGCTTCCATATTTTTTATAGCCTCTGACAACATTTATGAAAGTCCTGTGTGAAAGCCACAAACTTAAATTGCATTGCAGGGCATTTGGAGCCAAAACTCAGCAATATATTTCATTTCTATATATAGCCTGAGATCCCAGTAAATGAAACAATTTGTCAAAGATTAATGTTACTTCAAGATACAAGTAACGTACCTCTAAGTCAGCTACTGTCCTTTGAACAATTTATCAAAGCTTAAATATTTGGGTACAGTTTACAGAAAGAACAAAATAGTACATTTTTGTCCAATTTACTTACCAATAGCTTTGGTATAATGCCTTGCTCCAAGAAGCAACTCTGGAGCTCGATACCAGAAGGTTACAACTACTGGATCCAAGTCTGCTAAAGGCTTCAGAGGTGAATTAAATAATCGGGCAAAGCCCATGTCAGCTGCAAAATTCAAAGATAGATGCTTTAAAATTTGAGGGAAAGTAAGAATTTTTTTTTTTGAACAAACTGATTGAGATTACTTGTTATCACTATCATCACTCCTAAATAAAAATGCAAAGGCGGACTGTAGCAGATATGAACTCTCTGAGCAGATTTTCTTTCTGCAGAAGTTACAGGATGGCATCACCTATGAAGTGTATCATTATAAATCATTACTAACATGAGTCATTTACAACAAAGAATTAACCATTGTTCTGAAGAAGTGCATCAACTCCTCAGGACACTGGTAAATCCTGACTCATTTTACCTGATGTTCTCTGGTAAAATACTCCCATTATTACAGGATATTTTTTCACAAAGCAGCAATTTAGAAAGTGGGCAAAATACAGATTCTGCAAAGGTTAGAATGATTTATAATACATACGTACACATGACAAAAGTTCCCTCCTCATGAAGTTAGCTGTAGTAAGACTTCCTTCACACAAAACCAGCAACTTAGCCTACAGCATCTGCTTTCCTGCTGATTTCCTATCAAGATGTATTTCCAATATCAATATACCAGTACTGAATACCATTCAGGCTATGATTTTAAAATTTTGATTGTGGGCATTATCTCATTAAAAACTGTTTTTTAGAATTTGTAGTATACAACTGCCTAGAAAGTTGTCTGAAGGACTAAATCTAAGTCATACAGGAAAAAGTGGGCAGAGACTAAAATATGCAGCTTCTCCCATGAAATTCCTTTCCTGCCCCACAAACCCCAAATCCCAAGACTGAGTGACCCTATCATGTAGGGATATTCCCATGTTGATAAAGACTTGAATGAAATGAGATGATAGCCACCCTGAGGGAAAAGGACCTACATGCTACAGCTCACTGAGGGAATACTGCAGTGTAAATATGGGTCTCTAACTTGACTAAACAATCCTTAATTATATTTTGATATGCATTCCTATTTATGATTGCTTTAATGCATTTAGAAAGAGTACCATTTTACAGTTTTCTACATTATAATATCAATTACTCAAAATTGATCCAGTCACTAATAACTACAAATAATAATGAAAATTGTTGGCAGGAAGTGAATTTATGACCCAAAATGACACAAAAAGCCTATAAAAATTATTTTAAGTTAAATACCAGTTATGAATTTTTTAGAAAAATTAGTTACACTGGAAAAGTGGAAGCCCTTTGTATGTGTATAACTTCTGCATTCTTTTACTGCTGCGAAAATCTTAAGAAATTAAGAAAAAAAAAATCTACATTTTGATGACACACTTAGAAATCCAAGGTTACCCTCCCTCTTTCCCTGCTGGGAATGGATGGCTCAGAGGACTGGTGGCCCAATACAGAATCTTTCACCTGTCCATTAACAGAGTCTGACTTAATTTAGTTGTTTACTAAGTTATTCTCAAATTAATTCAAAATTATAAATTAAGAAATAAATGGGTGGTCTATGTGCAAGTAGTGCAAGTAGTTGTGTACAGCAAATGTCACCACCACTGTCGAAAGTGAGTCCAGAGGGTGACCTACATTCTCTGTTTTGGAAGAAACCCTCCATGAAGAGTAAGGTAATATGAAGAAATTTTCCCTTCTGTTGTCCGTGCTGTACCTGTTTTCTACGCAGACCTCAATCCCTATTGTCAACCTTGAAGTTCAGAAAGGCATTAAAAGCTTTCAGAGTAGGATCTGCAGAAGCATTCAACCCTGGCCCATCGCTCCCTGGATTCCAAAGGACAAGGGAAGGCCTAGAGCCACACTGAACGCTCCCAGAAAATCCTACCCTGAATCATTCTACTAGTGATTAACAATATAGTTCAGATAAACAAAACAGTAGGAGTACAGAGTGACAATGCAGAAGAGTAATCTCATAACAGAAAGCCAGAGGGAAGTAAAAAAGATGAACTAGCTTTAAAAAACCCTTCCAAACGGGGCTGCATTACCGTAACAAATGTAAACAGGCTGTGCCTGGTACAGTTTATTATTGTTAGACTACTGTTAATTTTTATTTATGTATTTAGTTTAAAACAATTGCTTCTAGAAATCATCCTCTCACTGCAAATAGTAACTCCCACCAGAAAATATTACAATAGTGTGGAAGTGTTGGGTCCTTTCTAACCTGGTATACCCCAGGCTAAGCATTTGGCATTTGCTGTTAACTGTCACTGAACATTTTGGATGGATTTCTGTTTTCTGCACTTTTAAGACCCCCTGTGTTCATCTCCAAGGGACCTACCTACTCTTTCAAGAGTATTTTGTAGGCTGAATGCCATCTTTGATTCCATGATAAGATTTAAGGTTTGTAGCAATGAGTAGTTCCCTATTTAGATTTTTGTAAGAAGCAGCAAGATGTCATGGCATTAGAAGTAAATGGAGGAAATTTTTAAATCCCATTTCTTTCTCCTCCTTTCCTCCTAGCTAGCTGTCATCTTTAACCCCACATCAAAATCCTCCACCCCACACAAACACCCACTTAAGCAAAATATAATGACATTTTCCACTTTTTAGTGATGAGGCTACAGCATTTTATTGTCAGAACTGGTACATGGGGCTACTAGGATGAAGCCAGTCACTCAGAAAACAGCATTTAGGCAATGTGCCCAGGCACATACTGGTATTACAGTGACTACTTTAGGTGGTACAACTGCACCTTCAGAACATTCTAACTTAAATGCTACACTGGGACTTATCAAAGATATAAACATACCAATTTTTACTCTTCCTCGCTCAGGACCTTCACCCATAACTAAAATATTAGCAGGTTTCTGTGGAAAAAAAAATAAATATACAATACATATACCACGATAAACCTAAACATCAGTCTCTGAAAAGTTAATTAAGCTTTTTTTTTGCCAGTTTTAAACCAACTTTGCTTTGATAAAAATGACAAGTTTGTGTCACAGTAACGCTGTGCAAAGACCCAGACACAGGCTCTCCCTGACTGCATCCTCCTCACGTTTCTTCTCAGAGTTGCTGTGCTCCAGCACCACATTCCCTACTGACACCCTGGTGTCTGTCCTCAATGTGCACAAGCTGGCAGCCACCAAGCTGCTGGGATTTCTACCCAAATTGTCCTAGATCCTTCCAGTGGGAGGTAGTCCCACTGCTGCCCACCACCCCGACCACAGGGATGGGAAGCCAGCTCTACAGCAAGTTTTGCCCAGGGTTGTTAGGCACATTTGCAGACACATTGTACATAAAAAATACACAAGTGAGATACAGACGAAACATTACCATATCACTTGATATTGCAGAGAACACTCATCTAAATCCTTCCTATTTACAAGTGTTTACCAATTCACACAGCTGCAAAACTGAAGAACACTGTCTTTACGTTATTTTTCTGTCTTTCCTTTGTTTGTTTTACTATGGAGGAAAGTTAAAGAACTGAGCTGGAGTTTGGTTGGTTAGAAACATGACAACTCACTTCATAATCCTCTATTTTCTGCTGTCCTGTTATTCATGATCCATTTATCAGCATCTGTAGCCAGAGGATTCCTCAATTCTTAACACAGGTTATGTAACAAAACCCGCAGTGCTTATTTGGAGGAAAATGAGTAAAGAAACTCACAACTAAAGCTGATAATGTATGCCAGACTTGTTCTCAAATGAAGTGATTTAGACACTCATTCATTCTGTAAATCCTGGTCAAAAAAAAGGGATTCCTATTCAGTTGTGACCTGTAAGATCATAACAAGGCTGAGTTACGGCTCTTGCTTTGCTTTTAAATTGATCTGAAGAGTACCCAAGCAAAACAGTTTAGACTACCTAAAAGTTAACATAATAAATCCTAGTATCTTAGTGTGATTTCCTAAACACATTCTAGGATAGTCTCAAGCCTTCCTGAATCTATGAGGCTCCAATATAAACACATGCAAAGAGGCAGAAAACCACAATACCACATCAATCTACAAGTAATTCCTATTGTGTAAAAACAAAGTACAAAAAATTAGTACTACAACAAAAAATTTCCTTGAGAAATTATTGTTATTTATAAAAGGCTGCAAAATGAATTTCTGAAACTCTACAATCATTGGACAAAATACGTAAAAAGAATCTGACGTGTTGCATTTCTGAGAGCAGGTTCAGGATGGAAGATGTTATTAACAATGTGATTGAAAAAGGTAAGATATATTCTATTGTCTTTCCAACAGCAATAACAACAGGTCCTGTTTTCTGTGGTTTCCAGAAGAAATCATCCCCCACACCACCACCACTTCTTTTCCCTTTGTTTTTTTTGTGTTTATTTTTTTTAATTTTATTTTTTTTAAATAAAGGCATACACTCAACACGAAAAAAATGCAGAATGTGGGCACACAGCTCTCAAAGCATTGAATTTAGATTGCTTCTACTCTACTCAAGTCCCAGAAATAAACAAGCAGCATACATCTTTAAATCATAGTTAGTGCTAAACTTTATGTCAATTCAATCTGCTAGGTATGAAAAAACATGATTCCACTGAAGAAAATTTTCTATTGCTGCACTGTGGCTCAAAGAACAGATTGACATCTTTTATCAAATCTGCTTCAATATATATGGGGTCTTAAGCTACATGCCTAATTATTATGTTTTCATTCGAACTAACAATACATGACACGGGCACCAAAATTTCTCACATATATAATACAACGACATAATACACAAAATACCATTTCCCCCCCTGCAAGTTCACAGGTTGATAATATTGTACCAAAATGCTTTTAACATCCTCATGATATTTTCACCTTAAAATATTTTACTGTTTGGATTTTGGTAAGGACAAGAGGCCCCATTCACACAAAGACTGCATTATACCAGATGACTAATCAGCACAGCACTGGGTAACAACTCCTGCATCAAAGAGCTTCTACCCTAAGATCAAGGCATCTAGAGGTGAGATGAGAAAGCACACAAAGACAGTACTAGTTAGCAAAACAACTATCACCTTATGAATCAGCTTGATTCTCACTCAGATTTCAGAAGTTACAGAATACATTTAACAATAGAGACAATTTAGAACTCCGGAGTATTCCAAAGCCACAAAACAAAAAAGAACCCTCAGTTGGTCTGGAATATTCAGTTCACCTTTTTCTAAAGTCACAGGTCCTTCAAAAAAAGAAAGCTCTGTTTGGAACAGAAGATTTTTCCTACAGACAAAAATACTGATGTAGTCATATCACTGCAAAAATATATCACGGTTAAAAAAAATTTATTAGATTTCTTCTTCTGAAGGCTTGCATTTCTAAACTCATTGTATGCATAGACTGGAACAACACTTTTAGTTTAAAGAATTTTCCAAACAAGACCATTCAACTTAAATTCAATAGCGGGATATCTGCCAGAAATCAGTGTACAGATAGTATTGGTATACCTAATAATATTTATTTTGAAGAATCCCTGAAAAACACTGAAGTCCACTGATAAAAGTGAATACTTGCATCAGGAATTATTGTTAGCTATCGTTTAATCAAGTCCACTACCTGGAAAAAAAAAAACAAAACCAAACAACTCTCCAGATTTGTCACTTTGGGCAATTCATTAGAAATTTACTTGCAAAGAAAAATTAGCAGTCATTAGAAACAGAAGGGAGAAATTTGGATAAGCATTAGTTTAATTTGCTAATTTTCAGTTTAATTCTAATTATCCAGAGAAAATGGAAGAAGAAACTACTTATCCAAATCACTTGGGCTGAAGAAGTGAACCAAAATCTTTTAGCAATTCTTATACTGTGATCTGAAAACACTCTACTTTAAGGCACTATGTTGTTTTTTTATAAGGACAAATCATCAAGTCCCTAATTTTTCAAAGGGCATAATTACTTTTGCCATTCAGTAAAATAATTTGTGCACACTAGACAAATGCAAATTAGAAACCTGTTATGATCCTAAACCAAATGTGAAGAGCCATGCAGGGATGTACAGCTGAGTATTTCAGAGACCAACAAAAGTGTATGGCAATCCCATAGAACTAAACTCAAGAAAAATCACTCTTCTCCTCTCAAACCCACCTCAGCAGCAGGGGGAGAATTCATTCTCATTAAAGAATGGCCATGGCACAGCACTAAATCTTATCTTGTCCTATACTTGGCTTTGTAAGACTCCTTATGATTCCTGGACAAATCCTAATCATGTGCATTTAATCACTATTACTGCTGAAAAGAGAGTAAAGATACCCACTGATATATTTTTAGGTACTTCTAATTTAACAACTATTTGGAAAATGCAAAAGAAATCCCAAAAAGCAGGCTAATTTCAACCAATGGACCAAAAGAAGTTCATAGATCTGTGAAGAACTTGAAACGGTCACCTTCACCCATCTACCTGATCTCACACTATAGTGCTCGTGTTCACTCTGATCCTGAAGTCTCTGGTGATGAAGGTTGCACAGTTCCCATGCAATTTTCTCTCTTTTACTCTTCTCCATTGCAGTGTTTTTCCTTTCCTTCTAACACAACAGACAAGGTTAGTTCCCTTGCCTTTTCTCTTCCTCATTAGTCTTCATTAACAGACAACCATTCCTTTACTGCAAGAACTTCTTATACTTCCTGGGATAAACATCTCTCTTTAGTCCTATCACCTAGACTAAAAAAAATCCCAAAACTCTCTCCTGCTCTGTGTTTCTTAGTAGGCTATTTTTCTTCTGGATCTATGATCATTCTTGCTGATTTCCTCTAGCTGTTCTGCCTTGGGCCACCCATTTCTTTGAACTCAAGTGTTCCAAATCACACACTGCTCCTGCTGAGGCTTCATTAATGCTAAACGCACTGGAGGGATTGTTTTACACGCCTTGCACAGCATCTTCCACTTTGTATGATCCCAGTATGGTACCCTGCCTCACTGTGTAGGGCTATTGATTCATGTTAAGGTTACCAGCCATGCATTTTCTTCATACCTTTTTGCCAGGAACTACTACTCTGAACGAACATCGCAGTCACATACTGCTTCTTAACACACACTGAAAATGTTTGTGTTCTTTCACAGAGGGGAAACTAGACTTCAGAACTTAACTGAATTGCTGTTTGCAAGGCAAAAATGCAAACAAAATGAAAACTATACCAGTGTGTGTCATAAGATGTGACAAAAAAGAAAAAAAACATTATTCCAGCTGCCCAGAGGAAGTTACTGATAGGAGCAGAGATGATTATTTATTCCATGTTTGTATACTGGAACACGTCTGGAAACCCTAGGACATTGTCTCATGCTCCTGAAAAAGTATTTTGGTGTTAGCCTCTCTTTTCACTAAGCTTTACTTATCAAAGCAGTGAGGAAAGAACTGGTCATTTTTAGACAGTTTAGCCATCACAATTTTTGATACTTAGTACTTTTAGCATCAAACTAGGTCTGCAGGAGCTATTATTCCATACACTAGTTTTGTTACTAGTCTGTCTCTGAAATCACCGATTTTCAAAGACTAGTTTTAAACACAGGTATCAGCGAGTAACCTAAACTCCTCTCAATTACGTATTATTGTATCATAATGTGGATACTACCTCCTCCCCATCCACATTGTTACATTTTCACAACATTTCTATGTATACTAATGAACAGACTCATACTCTTTACACGTCCTTCTTAATGCACCTTTTAGTAAGGTTTTAGTAAAATCCTAATCAATTTTCATTTGGATCATCCAGTACATAAAAGTCTGGCTGGTAAAACATTACTGAGTAGAGGACTGGCAGTGAAGGGGTGAACCACATCAGTGATATTTGTGCATCATTACTGGTTATGCCTCCGGTTTACAGAACCAGCCGTGCCAACCATTCCTACCTGTGATGAGCCATGATAATTGACAAGATAATACTGGCTTTCCGAGCAGTTTAATTTGAAAGGAACAATACCAGGCAAAGGGCTTTTATCCCTAAATTATTTTGCTTTTGCAACTATGACCTTGACAATGATTCTATTATGATTTATAGTGAACAACTTGTTTATATTTTAGACTTCAAAGTATCATACTAAACAATACAGGAATTATAACCCATATTAAAAAATACAGATTTAAAAACACAACCCCACAATCATACAAAACCATAACTGAACTTCTTCAGCCGTATGTGAGCAAGTGCCTGTGAAGCACGGAACACAATTATGTTAAAAATGCCTTGCTGAGAAGAAAAAAAAATGTTTTGAAAGACAACTGCAAGGGCTTAGCAAGTTGCAGCCTGCTCATAAGAGCACTTCTGTGGCACAGCGTTAGAAATTGTAATATACTGATGTGTTTTATCACTTCCCAGCTAGGTCTTCTGACAAGAAAAGCTGCACAGCAAAACCTACTAGCCTTCAGCTTGGCTTGCAAAATCCACATCTCATCTCAAAAGATGAAACTCACAAAAGATTCAGTGTTTATACTTCTGGCACATCTCTAACAACATTGTTGATCTTCATGCAGTCATAACCCAGATCAAAATATTTCCTTATTATCAAGGTGGTATTCTCCCTTATTGCATTCTTAGAGACTGGAACTGTCTTTTTGGATCAGTTTACAGCTAGAAAAAATTATTCCATTTTCATTCCAAAATAATTCCATTTTCTTTCCACTCTGAACAAAACTGACTACTTAAGTACTAAACAGTACGCTAGCACAACAGCAGTGACAACATAACCTCACTCAAATGATAGTACCAGCACTTTTCTAAAGTTAATTGCTTTCCTTGAATTCAAAGATGTGCATTTTCTTTTGCAACTGATTGGAGCTTCGAAATATATTATAATCAAAAGACCACCCCAAACACTGGTGAAAACAATGGCTCCACAACATGTATGAAATCTAAACATTAACATATTCTTTTTGATTACAGAACATGTGAATTGTAAAAAGCACTGGAATATTAAGAAAGCCTATTTTAATGTAATACTTCCTGTTCATTATCTTCTTATAAACAACATCCCAGAGCTCTTTAAAATAAATAAATTGAGCATCTAAATAAAATTCCCTTTAAAACTAGGAGCCATTAAAATTACCAGTAACAGCCAAACAAAAACAAACCCCTAAACTATCAAAGCACACATGTCCAAAAATTTTAAAAGTACAGGAAGTATCTGGATAGGATAGAAAATAGAGGGATGCTGCATCTATGCCAAGGGGGCCTTCTGCTAGTTACTATCAACCATATTTTATCTCTGTTTCAGCATGATGAAAGCTGTTAGTCTCACTACTACATTTTTAGGCTCTGAACACACTCCAAAAATTCTTTCACTGCTGTCACTCAATTACTGCCAACTTGGGACAATGTAACTTATTAAAAGCTTGCACACTGCCTAATACACAGACTTTTCTCACTTTTACTGGAACTGAATTCAAGCTGAATAAAAAAAATTAATTACTCTTTCCAGCCAACTCTTTCACTCCCTACAAATCTCAGCACAAGCAGCAGGGCATGACTTTCTGTACTAAGCCTCAAAGGAAGGAAGGTGGACATCATAGGCAAAAATATTATTATAGAATGAAAATCTACCATGTCAAATATCATTAACACATCATCCACAAGTGTAGTAACACACTTAATACATTAAAATGAACAGTCCTGAAGAAATATACTTTGGGTTTTGCTACAGCAGAGATAACCCTGTCCATTGGTTAGGATGATTCTGGATGCTGTGGACACCAGAGCACAATCAAATGCAAGAGGAGAGCATGTTCTGAAACTGGTTTTTAGGTACTATGTTATTCTATATATAATTCCATCTCCCTTTTAAATTCAAAATTCTGCCTCACAAGTAAGGATTTAAAATGTATAATGAAAACCCTGAGAACCATTTTTGCTCAGTAATTCTGCTGGAGCAGCTTCTGCAGAGTGACAGGCATTCAACAGTACTATAATCTCACACATCCCAAAACTTTCACACAAAGGCAGAAAATTGCCTTACTTACTCCTTGGTTTACATGCAGCTGTGTTAACCCTTGCCATTTTCCTTCAAAGTCCCATTTTGTTGTTGTTCTTCACTTAAATACTTTCATTACTTCCATATAACCTACTTCTATGGGCTATAAACAACTTCTCCCTGCTCTGGATTAAGAAAAAAGACCAAAGGTGAAAAGCAGCACACTATGTAATTCACTGCTGTGCATTTTCCAGTGGTTGCATGAGCTTTGCTTGTGTTAGAGCACTTTTGTGAACAGAACACATACTGTACTTCAAACTACATCCCAAGCATTTTGTGACATCCTTTTGTGTCACTCATATTCACAGTAAAACAGGTGAAGTCGGGAGTTCCTAAAGAACAAGTTTTTACATGGGATAAGTGTGTTTGATTCATAATGTTTAAAACTCCTCAGATTAGAGTTACTCAAAGGGCTGTTGTCTTATCTTTTCCTCTATATCATGAATAATGATCATTATTATACAGAATACAGCATTTTCTTTGTACAGCAGACTGCAGTGAAAACACTTACTATGGCTATTGCCCATATTTTGAACAATCCACATTCCTCCCTTTCACAGCACTTCAGAGTGTGATAACTTTTCCACAACCTGAACTATTGCCTGCAAAGGCTGACCTGGAAACAGAAACTAGGCAGAGTAAAATAATTAAAATGTATTTATTGAAAGGATACAGCTTGGGACACGCAAGAACCCTGCAACAGTCCCCAAAAAAAAGAGGGGACATCCAGTCACAAGGTCTCACCCTTTTATAAGCTCTGGTCCATTAGCATATTTGAGTTAATTGTCCAATTACATCCTCAGGTTAGGAAGCTTCATCCTCTTTGTTCTTTCTGTCTTCTTCACCGTTGTTTACACACTTTTGGGCCTAAAACCTGGCCTTGGTCCCCAGCTTGAAAGGAATTGTTTTGTCTAACTATCCTGTAAGAGAGCTCACCAACCCTTAATATGAAACCCAGAAGTACACATTAAAACAGCACAGAGTCGAAAAAAAAATATAAAAGCTAAAACTGAAACCATCATAACAAGGTACTTAGCAGTAAAAAGAAAAATCCAAACACTAAAATTCAAACTGCATTTAGGTGTTTCTAAAATCATACTCTTGGGTTTTTACTAAATGCTACTGAAGGGTTTTTAATTGACTAAACTTACTTTAAAGGTACATTTGTGATCAAAGAGCTTCTGATCCTCTATAGTTCTCTTAGGTCAGAACCACAAGTTATACTGGTATTTTTTTCTATTTGGCTAGTAGAGCTCATCACTTTATGGCAAGAATTAGATCTGAAGTTTCTAGCATGTCTTTCCTCTGCAGAACTCTTATGTCCACTTGTATTTACAGAGCTCCTCCAGCCAGTCTAGTGTAACTACCGAGATGACTGGTTTGCCTTCAGTGAAGGATTACTCACATTACTCTTTCCAGCACCATAATCAGGTATTTGGCCACCCTGGAAAGCCAGCACATGAAAAAACAGGCTAGTAATGAAAGAACAAATTATAGCTACAGAAAAGAAAGATCTAACACAGTCTGCCCAGCAGCTGATGTATTTTCATCCCCCAATGAGTCACACACAGATAGATATAAGTAATCATCTACAAATTATATTCCTCAATATATTACTTAAATTACACCATTCTACTTCAGTTATCAATTTACTTAAATGACCTGGAATTTAAACAAAGTCTAAATATTTCTAAGGTTGAAACAAGCAAAGAAATATTTCAGCATTTGTCCCTGGTTCAACCACCAATACCTTTCTCCTAGAACACATGCTCTCCTTTATGTGACATTTGCTTTTCATGACATTTGAAAGAAATGGTCTGTTTTGATATCACATCTTTTCACCAAATGTACCTGGAATTTGCTAACAGATACAAAGGTCACTTAGGAAACTAAGAACCAGCATGGTCAGGTAAGCTCTGTCTCCTTAAGCAACCACATGGTATCAACAGACCAACATAATTTTCTTTTTACTGTAAAGCATGAAACAAAAATTGCATCTTCTAAACTATTTTTTCCTAGGGACTGTAGAAGCCACGCTATCATTTTGCATATCTACAACTCTAAAGCACTATTTTGTTTCCAGCTTATAAGTCAATATGCAATATGAAGACACGTGTATTTCTGGTGTTGTACTTAAATGTATGTTCCACAAGACAAGGACAAACTTCCCAAAGGCACAGAAAACACCTGAATTGATTTCATACCCTGCAAGGTAAAGACGCAAATGTTTATAAAGATCAGTTCTGAAACATTCCATTTAGTTCTGAAGATCTCCAGAGGAATGAGGAAAAATATTCCAATTTAGAACTTCCCTTTTGCAAGAGTTTTCACTGCCTGTTAACTGGCCTGAGATTGCTGATTAAAATTATTCCATGTACAAGGATGCAGAAGTGTCAGGAAAAAAATAATCTGCTTCCATTGCTCTTGTGTCTGACAGGTCTGAAGCAGATAAGGCAAAACGATCTCCCTAAAACATCAATAACCATGTAATGCAATTTCATGCCTACAAATCCTCATCTGTGTTGCACTCGTCTGTCCCTAACATATCTGGTGGCAGTTCAATAAGCAGTCTAACTTGGTCCAGTTATTTTCTGCACCTTGTACTTCTTTCATGTAGAAGTCTACAATGACTTCGGAATGCCAAATTCAGAAACTATACCTGCACCTCCTCTAGGCAATAACAGTGTCCGAGTACTTGTGTCTAAGTTTGGTCATATTATTTATTGGCTTGGTAAATTAGCAAAGCCCCTACTATAATACATATATTGTTCCACCTTGACCTTCCCTTTAAACTTGGACAAAGATTATATTTACTCTAGTTTCAAAACAAGATATATTCATTAATAGTGAGAAAAATTGTTGTCAGTATTACTGCCAGTTTTAAACATAAAGGTTGTGAGACTTGGGTTTTACCACCACACAGGATTAATTATTTTGAGAACTATTTATGGAAGAGAAATACTGAGCAAAAAAGAAGAAAAACTAAATTTAGGTTCCACCAGACAAAATGCAAGTCAGTATCCCAGACATACTGATATAGTCAGCCCTTCTGCAAACACCTGCTGAAGATAATGAAAGGCTACAAAAAAATTACAGATAAGGCTAGACTTGACAATCAAGCAAATGGGGCTTTCAATAAAAGCAGCAGCCTAAAAGAGGTAGATTTGAAAAACCTGTGCCTGGAATAGAGATTTCTGACCTTTCCTTGCACCCCTACTTTCACTTAAATCAAGCAAATAAATGAGCTTTTCACTTGCAATCAGAAAAATATCCATCAAATATTCCCCTATTCAGCACTCCATCTTTTTATAAATTGTAATCTAACAGCATTGTGTGATAAAAGATTATCAAATAACTCTTAGGACTGATTTAGCACTTTTGCTAAACATCAGGTGCTCGGATAAAAATTTTCAAGTGTTATCTGTTGATCTCACATATTACATAAATCTTGGGGTCTGTACTATTCTTCCATAATTCATACTTAAAACTTGTTAAATGGCCGTGCATTTTCTTGTAAGTCCTAACATTAAAGATGATCAACCTGTAAAAAGCTATGAAAGTCACACTCGGATTCAAAAACTGCTTGAAGGGACACAGCCTGGGAATGAAAACAAAATAAATTCTCCTCACTATCTTTAAAGATTGATTTATGAAATCACCAGGAAGTCTTGCAGTGAGGGCCCAAACACAACCGGAAGAATAGACTGAATATTTTATTTTTATTTATATTTTCCATTTTATTTCAATACTTAGCACCCTCAGAAGAAATGAATGAATTCAGAATGAAAATTATAGGCCTAACAGCTTAAGGCTTGGGTATATCATTCTAGAGATATTGCCATTACACCAATATTTCATACTGAAGTTTGTAACAACAGATGATCCAGTAGAAGTGTATCTTTCATTTTCTGACCACACAGTTTCCAAAAGGGTTTTTGGGAATACATCACCTTTTTCCTCAGGAAGAGAAAATGGCACCATGTGATACCTCTCATCATACTGCAGGCAAGATACACTGCAGAAATGTCCTGCTGCACTTCAAAAATGTGGTATTTCACTGCTTTCTTCACACTGTTCCTTATTCCTCGGGAGCTATTTGATCTTTCATACTCATCTTACACCTGCTCCCACATAGCCCACCCCTTGCACATGGCATCTCTTCTCTTGATTTATCATGAGCCAGACTTTAGACTTTGGAAGAGGATTAACTGAATATTTCAAGACAAATCAAATGGTGAAGATACAACACATTGACAGAATGGCTGAGGCAGGAAGGCACTGCTGGAAATCATCTGCCAGCTTGTCGAGGGTGTGCTCCATCTCACTGCTCAGGTTAGTAACAATGATGTTAAATGGCACTGAACTCAGAACCAGCCCTTGGGACATTCCACCAGTGACGGGTGTCCAGTTTAACTTCATGGCATTGGTCACAACCCTTTGAGGCCTTCAACTCATCCAGCTCTCAATGCTCTTCATTGTCACCTCCTGGTGTGTACTTCATTAGCTTGTCTCCAAGGATGAATGGGATGCAGAGCTGGAAGCCTTATTAAAGTAAGCAACATCTGCTGCTGTTAGCCCATCCATCGAGCTAGCCACTGAAGGCTTTCAGGCTGGCCAAGCACAATCTCCCCTGCATAAAAATCCACAATGACTACTCTCAATCACCTTGATACCTTCCAAATGTTTGAAAAGGCTTCCAGGAGGATGTGATCCATCACCTTTCCAGTGACCAAGGTGAAAGTGACTGGGAATGTAATTTCCCAGACCCTCCTTTGAAGATGGGAGTGACATTTGCTTTCTTCCCCTCAGGAACTTCCCCTGATGGCTATGACCTTTCAAAGAGAGTGGTCTCACAAGTATTTGCATATATGAATATGAAGCACATGATCTGACAGATCTCTTTAGGCTTCTCTATGGTGAGCTCAAAGATCTCTCACTACTTTTCCAACTAGAAGGCTGGCAGCACTGCAACAATATGCTCTATTTCTGCCTTTAAATCTGCATTTGTACAAAACTGACACATTACTCAGTCAAAAGTTTGACCTAATACGCTATTTTGTCAGGGTTTTTTTGGCGGCTTCTCTTTTTTTTTCAATCACTGGCATAAGCATGAAATATTAAAATTTTGCAGTCTCTTGTCATCACTTCTGCATTTTCATTACTTAGTGGTTTGAAAGTGTAATCTAATACACTAAGAAAGTGCTCAGAAAGGCAGGCAAGGGAGTTGTTATGCTCCCTGAAAACAGAAAAAGTAAGCAACACTATATATTATTTTAAATAGGCAATATTTACAACTATAATGAAGTACAACTCACAGGAAAGCATGCTATTAGAAGCACATGCAAGAAAATACAGCCAGACACTGCTCTTTTGTGATCTCCTGAAAGTACACCTAATGAAAAACACCTTGGAAACAACAATCTTGAGAAACAGAACAGCTGACAGCCAGAAGAGTGATTTGGTTTGGATTGAGGGTTTTTTTTCTTCTCCTCTGAAAGCAAATCATCAGCAAGCCATTATGGTACCTTTTGGGAAATAACACCTATTACTTGTTGATCTACTTAGAGCAGGAAATCACCCTACTTTTAAAGCTGCAAACTTATTTATAGTAATGTGCACTATTATTACTTTTTTCTTTTCAAGGATTTAGGTTCACTCTTTCAAATGGCCACAGCCTTGGAAGCTTTATAGGAAGACAGAAGGACCTTTCTGCCTTCCTGAAGTAATTCTTAAACATTGACAGGGATCCTTGGATTCTAGAGTTCTAATGAGGAAAACAGTAAACTGCCAAGGTAAAAGTTTCATATATGTAATTTTGCCTAAAGCACACATTTAAGTGATTCACTTTATGGATCCTGGAAAGTGACTAAGATCCTGTCTACAAAGAAAGATTCTGGCGGTGGTTTTTCCTCATTCATTGTTAAAAGAACATCTTTAAATGCTCTCACTAATCCCAAACCTGGTAGCAAGTATTCTTGGCAAGAGTCCAGCTCTTACAAAGCTAGGTGCCAACGGTATTAAAGCCTGACTGCCTCAAAGCTTATTAAAAGCCAGTGCTCATCCCACAGCAGCCCTTGAGCTGAGCTGCCTTCCCCATACTGCACTAGTGCCACTACTGACACAATCCCAGGCTGACCAGGACATGGATGTTGTTTGTTGTGACAAAGGCTGGGAGACTCTTAATTCCTTTGGCCGGAGACAGGAGAAGGAGAAGCAGAAGCCCAGCACTCTGTTGTCCATTTCCATACCTCACTTGCCAAGTGGCAATTCACCTGTTCAACACCCACTCACACCACGCACAAAGAAATAGGCCAGGAAATGTAGTCTGAAGATTCAGGAACAAAAATAATTTTTACTACTGTCCCAGCTTCAGTACTACAAGACATGTGAGATTTCCCCTAAGATTTTCTGTTGGGGTTTTTTTTGGGGTGGTGGTGGTATGCTTTTAAGCACTGCTGCACCATGGAAGTATTTTAAATACCTTAAGTGCCAATTTCATTACTAATGTAAATTGCAGACTAATCTTACTGCACCACACAGAAGCTGTGGAGGGGTGCTCATCTCTTACTGAGACTGGATCCTGACTGTGTAGACAGGACCACTACCAAAAAACTTAAATAGAGATGTGCTTTCAAATGCTAACAGGCATGGCTTAGAAGTTATTCTACCTTGCAAAAGGACCTCTATTTTGAGCCCATTACTTGAAAAAACCTCCCAAGCACACTGCAAAGTGCATGCTGTCTTTTCCCTTGCTGTTGAGGTTGCATATTGATGAAAACAGACTTATGGCCAATCTTCTGCTTATGCTCACTTTTAGTGTAGAATAAGAACTTGGAGTAAAGGAAGAAGCACAATAGCTGCATATTGTCAAGTGGAAAAAATACTCTGAAAAGAAGTCAGCAAAATGCAGTATGTTTCAAGCATGCTTGATAACTAAATTCAAAATATTATTAAAACTATAATTGATGCACTTTGTGGTAATTATATGAAGTGTTCTTATTTCCTTCCTGCTACAGTCAGAGCATGAATAAACAATCTGCTTTCAATTGCTCTCAGCCATGAAATTTAAAGAAGCTGAAGAACATGCAAGTCAAATAAGAAATTTTAAAAGGGCTGGCATTTACTTTTGAAAAATTTTACTGGTATGTTTCAAAGACTTATGGAAAAGCTAACTACTCAAGTACAGTAGTATTCAAGGCAGTATTCAAAGGTAAATACGATCAACATCTCCCTGCTCTGATGGAAATGGTTAACTGGTTTTCATGTATCCAGTAAAAGAAAAACAGAGCCAAGTATTTAAGTTACTGAAAAGATTTGTACACATTTCCTTTGTAAAAGGCACACCATGACTACAAGCCCCATAACAGACAATTACTGTCTTCCGACTGAATTTCACTGTTTCATACAGAACAGTCACTTTATACAAACCTTACATGAGCTGAGATGTCTTGATTTCAACACTGTGAAAACAAATTTCAGCCTAAGTTTGTGTGATTTTAATAGCTGCTACACTTCACTGGCCGACTTGTAGATGCTAGCAAGAAAGGAGATGGTTTACGTCATATTTTGTTTCTGGTTAGACAAGTCAAAATCTCAAAAAAAACCCAAAAAATTATCTACCTAAAAGCTAACTCGACTAAGACGTCTTAAAAAAAACCACCAGAAAAAACCCCAACAGAAAAACAATCCAAACCCAGAAAACTGCACTTAGCTGGAAGGTAATTATATAGATAATTCATACCCATTAAAAAATTCCTTATCCTATGAGAGAATTACTGATTATTTTGCCAAGTACTACACTCTAGCTTCTTACCAGCCCCAAGCACCATCACTCTTATAATTTAGTATAAGACATGAAAGCAAACATGTTACTTAAGCAGCTCTGTGGGTCTATCTAAATCCAGGAAAACATAAAACATCTAGAAACTACAGCAATACCTATAGTTTAAAGGCACAGTAGGAAAAAACATAGTAAATCTGTCTAGCCATCCAATCTGGAGTTAAAACTGATGATTTAACACCGATATTCCTGAAGAATAACGTTACAGGTACCCTGGAACACAAAATCACATCTAAGCATTAATGTCAGTTATGCTGCTTTGAATCAGAATGTTAGTGAAGTCCCAGTTCTCAGGCTTAACCAACAGGCCCCCATCTTTCCAAGACCAAACACTAGATAGAATCCCTTCTGTTACTCAGCTTATTTCCAGACCCCAATAAAAGAGAGAAAGCACTGTTGGGTGCAATTGTCTTTTGTTCTGCATGAAACATGTGCCTTCTGAATTCAGCTCAAATTGGACAGTTTCAGAAGAACAAGTCCGAAGGTTGCCATGGACAAGGAGGCACAGGCAGCCCCTGTACGGCTCTTGCAAGATTCTCACCAGCACAGCTTGACAAGGTTCCAGTGGGAAGACCTTTCAGTCTCTGCCTCAAGCTTTTGGTCTCTTCCTCAGATAACAAAAGAGAGCCAATTGTGATGGTGGATTTTCTGCTGGAAGGAAACTTCATGCTGGACTGAGACCACCAACTCATTTCACAGAAAATAAGATGGTAGTAGTTTTTTTTGCAGTTGCCAGCTTAAACTGAATTTGAGCTACAGCCCTAGATGTGAAAGGCTCTGTAATAAATTGCCAATCTCCTGAGCCATCCAGTTAACAACATGCATGGTTTTCTTTTAAGCATTATTTTAAGTTGATAATATTTCCAAAACTGTAGAAAGTAAAACAATAGAAAAACCTAGATTCTTGATGATAAATCGTTTGCTTCCTGTATGCCTCTTAAAAATACAATGAAGTGGTCTAAGTAGTAACATACACTATGTATTTCTATATTGTTTTGCTCCACTAATTAATGAGTCATGACAAAGCCACCAGAATCTTTTTGATTTTTTTCCCCTCAGTGCTGAGGCTTTTGTTTCATTTGTAAAACCAGGAGCAAATTAAAACCATCCACACAATCACTGCAATAAAGCAAAGTTGTCCTGATTTTCAGCTCTAAAAATGCTACTTATCAGAGCTATACCTTTTTCCTTCAGTTTAAACAAAGAAACTGGCATTCTGTAAAAGCATTTATCAGGCATGAAAATAAATGTCAAAAAACTGGTCCTTGACCACATTTCCAGGAACACTATTAAAGCTATTTCAAAGACAAGAAGTGACTCCGGAGGAGTAGTAAGGAAGCCAGACTTATTTCACCAAACATGGAATATCACTGGTAATACTGACTCATAGGAATGAAATGTCAAACGAATGATACTCCTAATAACTAAAATTTCATTCGTGCGTGAGAGTATCATATATAGGTGCTACACTTAGAAGTAAATTGAAAAAAGATTGCTATCAAAGAGTAAGAGCTACAGACAAGAGGATCAGAGAAACTACCCAATTTCATGACAATAGACAATAAAGACCAGTTAGCTGTGGGCATATTTTCAAGGCAAATATCTAAGAATTGGTGAAATTGACCAGTTGAAAAGAATTTGCTGGTTAAGGACACACTAACTCAGGTTAAAAATGTTTCCCTTATATTGTAGTTTGGATAAACATCAGTTTACTTGCAGAAATCATCTAAAGTTGGCATGGCTATATTGCTAGTAGATTATCAACATCAGGAGAAAATAATGGCTTTCAAAAGTCACTTTCCTACATTAAACTGATAATTTCAGGAAAAAAAATTATCTTTTTTTTCCAGAAGTTCTTACAGCCAATCATTCTTCTCCACCTACACCAAAGCTGTATTTAGCTATTTATCTTGCCTGCAGTGATACTACTAAAGGCATTTTCTGTACCTCAACGTGCCTGTTATTTAAGAGAACCCATTTGAAATAGTTTATTTAGAAAATAAAAAAAAGCCATCTGATAGACTTGCATAAGCATATCAGATCACAGCCAGCTTTTAAAACTCACTCTACTAATCAAGGCTGTTTGACTGCAGCGTAAAAAATATAATTATTAGTACATGCTTTTAGCACCAAGGTTTTTGTTTCCCAGTGGTCTTTCACTAAAAAAAAAAAACCAACCCTTGCCATCAATTATCATCCCAGTATTAAAACCCATTGCAGATCCACTTACCAAATCCCTGTGTAACACCCAGTTAGCATGCAGGTAGTGAATACCATCTAGGATCTGATATAACAGCGACTTCACCATTCCCCGAGGTAACTGAACTGGTTTTTTGTTTGCTTTAGAAGCCCTGTGAAACTTGATTATATGCTGCAAAGGGGAAAAAAAGAAATGAAAATAAAAGAAGTGCAATGTTTACACAAAAAGATTGCCATCAACTCCTTACACAGACTTCTTAGGGTTTTTTCAACCTTTCATGATTTGTTTTCCAAACTAGAAACATGTGCCTTAAGTACTAAAAATTTAATACTGTACTAGGTAAAATGATCACTGTACCAAAGCAATCTCTCAAAAATTAAATCAGTTTTTGCTGTGGTTCAAGCCGAGCAGGCAGCTAAGCCCTGCAGAGTATGAGGAATACAAAATCAATATGACCATCAAAGCGCATTTCCTTCCAGATCACTCATCTTTCAGGTTTTACAGGAATTTTTGCTTAGGGAGATTTTTTGTTAAGATAGGCTGATATCCTGTACACCAAATCACAGAATTACAAGTCCATTACCTCTTACATTATTTTACTTCTAACTTTTCTCCTACTGTAATAATGACAGCAACATTCAAGACCTAATGCCAAGCAGAAATTTTTGCAAACTGTAGTAGGAATTCTATACATTTAAATCAGAAGCCCAGATTTATTCCTTCTTTATTTAATATAACCTTATAGCAGAGTAGTCTCAAAACAGAAGCTGTTGACAGAGAAAGTCTAGAAATCTCTCCATCTGCAAATCAGCTACCAAGTCAGACGCAGAAAAAGAACCTTTAGGAATTCTAAGTTTAGACACAAGCAATGACATCTGGCACCAAGGAGGAACCCAAAAGGATCTGTTGTCTTAGCACTTGAGCCTCAGGTGTCACTAAGTTCAATAGCAAGGTGTGCCATAGTCATGGCAACCATTTCCATGCTCACCTCCTTCAAACAGAGGCAATATCTAGAACTTCTTTAAGTATTCACTCTTTTTTTCTGTAATGGCTCACTCTTGTGTTACGTCAAAACAGCCCAGATCTTGTCTACCAAAACCTGGCACCAAACTTCTATCATGTGCTCTTCCCAAGTTTATGACCCCTCATATTCCAGGTGCCAATTAGCTAACCCAACTGTCTAACACCCTTTGGGAAACTGCCTTGCTTCTCCTGCTGCAACCTAGCTCCACACAGCCTGCCTTCCTCTGCTTCAGGTAGCAAGCTTGGCTTTCCTGTGAGGAACAGGCACATTTCTGCTCTGAGAATGGTAAAAATGGAGATGCACAGAGCAAAGAAGCATGGATGATAAGGTGACAGTCCCTGTACTATCAGCCAAGCACCACATGCACAAGCATCCCTCAGCCCAAGCCACAAGTTTCACCTCCTCTCACTTCCACCAACTCCAAAGCAAATGTTATTTTCACACAGTGGACAGAGAGGACTGAATCTTCAGAGACAGGCAGAAAAACAGATGGCTGTCTTAGACTACCTCTGTTCCTGCTCTAATACACTCTGTATTATCTAGCTCTTTCCCAGCCTTACTAAAAACCTGCTGTGCTAAACACACAGTGCTGGAGCACTTGATCCACAGCTGCTTCTCTGGGGCACAGAGCCAGCCCAGTCACTGCAACCAAGCCTCTCACATCTGGATACAGTGAACAACCAGGAGCTGGTGCAGCTGGGGAATTCTGGACTTCACACAGGTGTATGCATATAAGCATAAAGGTCAAAATGGAGGGCCATTCCTAAGTTACTTACATACAAACCAATGTTTCATTAACAGAAAGACTTCTGTGATGATTTAGGCTAAGCATGAAGCAACGCAGAAACGTATAAACACAAACAAGGACAGGTCACAGTAATAATAACCCTAACAAATATGAAGTCTGGTAGCACATTCTGAAACAAAAAAAACCCTCAAACGTTCCTAGATTTCTGTAGCTTAGAATATCATAAATATGGGGGAATATTTAGAGTGCTCTTCTTTTTCCATCATATTAAAATAAAAACAAAACAAACCAACTATACTCCATTTCCTCAAGATACTGTCATTCCTTTTTATCAGCCTTAAGAATTTCAGCTGTTTGCTAACTTTTTTTGTTTTAATTTTATTTTGGTAACAAAACCTCCATATAAAATATCAGAACTTCCAAGACACTAACTGTAAGAAAATATCTTTCATTTAGCTTAGCAGAAAGAAAACTGGCAAACTAGTTTTTAAGCAAATGCTACTGAATAATTCCAGACTGTAAGGAACACTATTTTCAAAATAAGTTAGTTTTACTTTGGTTTGTGCTAAATGACAGGCTGACAAGAAAACAACTCATGATTCATACTGTACAGTTCTCACATGTATACACTCATAAAAATTTCCATCTTGCTACAAATAGTTTCTGTTGCACCCTTTGATACCAATCATTTGAGGTCAGCATTTGTAGCATCAAGAGCAATGTTCCAAATGTATTAATTTGAGGCACACACACCTTTTTTCAGGGAAGTCAAGGCTGCATGGTAATTTTCTTTTTTTTACCATGCTATTTTACTTCTCTTAAGTATTCCAAATGGATATTAAGCTTAAAAATACGGAGTTAACAGAGGAATACAGTATGTATCTTGAAACAAATTTACCTGTTGCCTCCAACAGGTTTCTATTTTAAAGCTGTATCTTGCAACTGGGAATAAATAGCTTTCCTCCCAAATACACAGAATTTCTGCATATAAGTTGATAAAAAATTTTCCTACTGAAATGTATGAATTAAATATACTGTGCCACTACTCATTCGATGTATTCACAGATGACAATCAATGCAACTAAAACTCTGAACCATCCTACTCAGAAAATAAGTTTGTTATTTTTCAAAGGCAATTCACCTGCATAATCAATACATCTTCCTGCACCTTACTTTAGCTGTAATTTATTTAAGTAGACTTCTAGCTAGTAGAGGTGATTTCAGCAGATTTTTTTGCAGTTTATCTTCCTAAAGAGATCACAGGTTAACTGTGTGGGGTGTTTACTTAACATTTTCCATTGCTTTTCCTTTAGTACTGAAAATGCTTCCAACACACACGGAGTAAGCAGCTATGCTGTGTTTAAAAACTATGTGTCTCCCCTGACCCTGTTCCTTTGCTGCAACTCTAAGCCTGGTACCTACATACAATTGACCTTACCCAGAGGTCATGCTCAGCGTAGTCAAAGAGAAGCCACACTTTCCTGTCAGCATGAGAAAGGAACACCTTTTGCAGAGAAATGACATTTGGATGCTTGAGCTCCCGCAGCAACTGCAAAAGAAAAAGTCCACAACAGTTATATCCATACATCCAGAGCTGGGATACTTAGAACACAAACAACAGAAATTGAAATCTGCAAGCCATAGAAAAACACTTTTTTTTTCCATGAAAGAAGTAATCATTAGTTTCAAACCAAAGCTGAAAGCAGGTCATAACCCCGTCAGGGCACTCACTTCCTACTTATTTTCTAAAAGCTCAACTCTATGTAAACCTCATTATTATCCAGGACCAAGATGACTCTGCAAACAGCCAACTGTGGCATCTGCCCTTTCACATAGGCTGCAATCTTCAACGGTCCCATCTGGGGTACCCCATTTTCTCCTCACTCTCAATTATCTGAAAACACTGCATTTTGGCTGCAGTCATTTGAGACTGAGTGGGATAGCCGATACAGAGCCTGTCAATGCAGACAGCTAAAACAAGATGTGGTTTGTAAGGTGGACTCTGCTGATCTACAAGGTCACCACTCTCTACAGAAGAGGGTCCAGCTTCTTGCCACAACACAGATTACAACAATTAGCACATTCACAGAAAGCACCCAGAAGCTACCACTTAGCTCAAGAGAAAACTATTCTGGATTCATAAACACTGGTGAAAGGTAACTTGGTCCAGAGCTCTTGAGCTGAAACAAATAAGGGAACTAACAACAGAGACAGGCCTAACAAAGGGACACACCTGGAACTTCTTTCAGCAGCAGTGAGCCATCAAACCAGCTTGGCTGCTTCAGAAACTATAGTTTGAACCCCACCAATAGGAAAACAGATGAGATACAGCAAAACAACTGAAGGCAGACAGCATCAGTCTATTTGAGCTCTACTGGTCATGTTACAATCATACTCATTCAATTGCTAAGAAAGAAACAAAAGCTTTATCTAAGCAAACTGTGGTTAAGTGTGACTACCCAAGCCTAATCAAATTCCTGCCAGTTCAGTGTGCCAAAAATGATGACATTTTTTATTAAAACGTATGGTCAAGGTTTGTTCTTTTTAAAAAAATTGCCAATGGAAAATTAAACTACTCTTTGAATACAGAATTTACTTCAGAGACAATCTATTTCCAATAAAATATAATTTTTCCACTACATAACAGAAGAAACAAAAAAATGCATTCCTTTCTATTAATAGCTTTGTCAAAAGTGCCAACATTTTAGCTGCTACTGAGATAGTAAAACGGAAGTATATATACGTGTGCTTGCTTCTTTCTTTCCTATTTCATTTGAGACAGACTTGCATTATGACTCACTGACCAGTCTTCAGTCTGGCACTTCTTCGAAAAAAAGGACCTATAGCCCACAGAGATTTTACCTCAAGTATAAGATCAAAGAGAGAGATAATGTAGAGGAGACAAAGCAGCAATATAAATTAATGCAGAAGGTTGTAGAGTTTCAGCATGGTAAAACTCTAAGATTTGTAAAAGCACTACATCGAGGCACTTTAAAGCAGGATCCACGAGACGAATAGAATTCTTTAAATGCCTGTAATTCCTAGAAAGAATAAGATCAGTATGGGGAGAAAAAAAAAACAAAAAACAACACAACCACCAAAAAATGCTTATTTGCACTTCTTTATCAGTTACAGGTGGGGACTGCCTGTGGTAATTTAACCCCAGAAGCTAAACCCCCGAGAGCTACTTCTCACCTCTCTCAGTCAGACATGAATGGGAGAACAAACTGCAAGGAAATTTGTGAGTGAGCTAAGACAGTTCAGTAAGTGAAAGAAAGGGGAATTAAACACCACACCTGCATCAAACAAACAACAGAACGAATGCAAAGGCAATCACGTACAACTACCCACAAGAAAACTGATGTCCAGCCAATCTCCAAGCAAAGGCTACCCCCTCCAAAGGAGGGGGAAACAGAAAAAGGCTGAACACTGTAAGCAATAGCCACAGCACTGCTGGCTTACCAACACTGCTTTAGTCACAAATCCAACACACTCCACCATGCAGGCTGATGTGGAGAAGATTAACTGCATGCCAGTCAGGCACAGCACAGTATCAAAGACCAGCCTCTCAATGGTGAATGATGTTGCAGGGTTTAAGAATACACTGTGCCCGTCCTTATAACAAAAATTTTTCTCTAATCAGCATAAATTCACATATTAAATTTATGCTAAAATTTTTCATTAACTGTACCAGAAGATTACATGACAGTTCAGGAACTATGTGTCCATACCAAAATACTGTATTTCCTATGACCTAATGGACATCTGTACCAGATAAAACAAACTATTCTTCTATGAAAGATGTAGATACTAGTCAGAGCTCTAAAAAAGAATGTAATGCTCCCTTTTGTCCTTTCAGATCCCATTTTAAGACTCTCCACTCCTTATTCCCAAGGTAGCAGCTATCACCTAGCTAAAAAAATCTGACCTTTTCACATGAAATGTGATTCAGCTTAGAGAACACACAGAAAACCTATGACCAAAGCTGGACACAAATATGAGAAACTTTTAAGTAATGCAGCAGCAGGATTCCCCGTCTCTGAAGTGAGGCAACATAGCTATGTCTCCCTCGTTTGTTCTAAGATAGTCTTTGTAAACTTTGAGATTGACAACATTCCTTGCTTTTTTCCTCCCCACTCCAACTTGATCATTACCCTTCCTGACTTATTTTTCCTCTAAATATCCCGGCAATCCTCTCGAACACCCAAAAACCCCACTATACTCTTAACAATTCTATAGCAACCTGCTTTCCTTCTCATCAGTCCCAGCTGACACTCTTCAAGAACACACCTGAGAAGCTCCTTTTGCAGCCCATCACCATTGTGTTAGGAGTTCTGGCCTTTGTTACTGTCACTGACAGCACCTGTTACTGTCTGTGCATCTGTACATGCAGGTTAGCATTCTTGCTGGATTCTGCCTTTGCCTTTTGTACTGAATAGCTCTTAAATCCATATTCTTTCAGCTTCCTTACAAAAAACCTGATGGGTTCAGTCAAAGCCAGACAGCCACAAGCAACCCAGTGAATAGGATGGCTAACATACATCAGCAAAACCATCAGAATAAGGAAATGATTGCTGCAGTGGGACAGATGATTGCTGAATCACTGTCTTGGAAAGGTTGAAACACTCACAAGGACAAATGCAAACACTGTCTGAAGTATCTGAAAGAGCTCATGCAGATGATAACACATCACATGGGCTGTAAAGAGCATTTTCAGCAACCTCAGTCTCCACGAACCAGGCCTCTCTAGCCCATAAACCACATGCCTTTCCTACCAGATGACTTGTGTCCAGCAGCTGACAGAGTTCAAACAAAGATAGTTCAGACAAAGTAGACTGCAAGAAACATGCTTTGACTATGAGGATGATGCCTGCTAATGATAAAGGCTACTTCTTGGCCTAATAACTTTTATCTAACAGCTTCTGTCAATCCTAGCTCAGTTCTGCAGAACTGAAAGAGAAAACAGACAAAAATTATGTATTTGGCTCTCAGCAAATTGCCTTCCTTTTCATTTGTGTATCACATGATGATTCAAATCTATCTCCTCAAGAAGAAAGGTTTCTCTTACATTAGTTAGTCTGGGTACCCCCGTATAAAGAAGGGAGACCCAACAGACCTTCAAAGAAATAGAAATCAGCAAACAACAAAGATGCCAATACATCTGTTTTAGAAGCCCATGTTTGTCCCTGACTGGTCTGGCCCTTGTTTTCATATTTTTCAAGATGCAGCAAGGGAAACATCATCCCTGTGCGCAGGGCTCACACTAAGGTCCCTCCATCTCCCTCCTGAAATGAAGAAATACTCATTCCACACAGCCACCGGGCAGCTGAAGGACAGTAAAACAAAGTGTCCCAATGATGCATAAAATTGTTAAATTGCTTTAGGAACAAGGAGAAAGTGAAGTAAAACAGGATGTTATTAAATAATCAACCGCAGCAGTAAGGGAACCAGGAAAACAGCAGCATGACTAAGGACAATATTTTTTTGCACTAACAATTATCTTTTACATAAAATATGAGCTGAAGTCAGCACAATCTTTTATGGACACAACCTGCTTCCTCCAGTGATATTCCCTCATTTCCCATAAAGCTTTCCACAACTACAACACTTCTCACAAGCCAAGACACAGAACTCTTCACGTAAGTGAGGATTTCTAACTCTGCTGCAAATGCCATTCCGCCCCTGCTTTTGATGCTTGCTAACCTTTGTGGTCCACAGGGAATGTTAACCTGCAAAATGTAGCCTTGCAATACTACCACGCTTACTTCTTAATTCAAGTTACACAGGAGAGGTTAAGATCAGTTATCAGGAAAAATTACTTCACCAAAATGCTTGCCAAGGACTGGAATAGGATGCCCAGGAAAGTGGCTGTGTTGCCATCCCTGGAGGTATTTAAAAGGCACACAGGTGTGCTGTTACTGAGGGACATGGTTTAGTGGCAGACTTGGCAGTGCTGGGTTGATGGTTGGACTTGATGACACAGGTCTTTCCAAACCTAAATCATTCCAAAATCCTGTAACACTGCACAATTGTTAGAGCAATTTGCCAGGTAACCTGGCCCAGAATGAGTTTCCCCTACTCAGGCCATCAGCTATTTTAGAAAAAGCAGCTTCTTGCTCCATCAGCCTTCCTTTGAGTGCCATGCAGCACTTCTACCAAGCCCTAGGACAGTCAGAAAACTGGCTACACACAAAGCCATTGGCAGTATCAACCAAACACTCATTTAAACAAAAGCCACTATTGCATTACATGGCTAGTTTGATGGCATAAATTCCAATTCTCATCATCATTTCACGCTTCAAAAAGGCTGACATCAGTTTCACCATGGGATCCAAAAATAAACATCATAAATTAAGTCATGCCATGGCCTTGCAAAGGAGAAATGGGCAAGCAGGCCTTGGAACACAAATCAGATTGCAGTTGATGCAGAAAGGCAACTTTCAGACTGGAAGGAGAATGACAAATTTTACCCATCCTGTAAAAAGTAAGGTGCCACTGGAATTACTGCTACAACAGATGAGTACAGGCAGCAATGAGACATTACCTGAAACACTATGCATAATTCTGGGAAGATTAATTCCAACTGCAACAGGGCAAAGAAAGCCCAAGCCTGCACCCAGGGGAAGGGAGAGCCTACTGCTCACAGAAAGCCAGCAAGACAAGCCAAAATGCTTATAGCTTTCCAAAACAAAGCAGAGAAGAAACAGTCCCTATCTCTCGCTTTAAAATGAGAGCAGAAGAGAAGAGCTATTTTAACTAACTGACAATATTATGGTAACTACAAATGGGTACAAATTACTCCTGATTAATTTTGGCTTAAAGGCTGAATAATGTTCATAGACTCATTACTAGAATGAGACTCAGAAACTACCTTCAGAGATCTCTTCTCCTTACAAGTTTAACTTGTAGCTTGCTATATTTTTGAGTACCTTTTGCATGTCTGCAAAAGCAGGAGTAGAATATGATGACATCTCCAGAGATGTCACCCAATTCTAAGGCACAAACATTTGTTAAAAAGTTTCCAATCACTATTCTTAGTTTCCTATGAAACACTGGAGCTTGACTCAAATACTTTAAACTCATTATATAAACTAACCCCCAAATTCTATTATACAACTGCTCAAACCCCAGGCTGGCTTAGCTGCTATGCATCAAATTCCAGATCTGTTTGCTTCAGTGTAAATACAACTTTAGTTTTATATTCTCTCGAGTCAGACATTCCACAGTACTAAAAGAGAACAGAATACCTGCTGAAGAACATGTTGTTTTCCTTTCAGAAGTGTTCAAATAAAAGCTTACAAAGGCATTGTAACAAAAAGTTGTAATACTGCTCACTCTAAGAATTTATTATGAAGCTGACAACACATTTCTGAAGCTCCTGTTCTTCAGACAAAGCAACAATTTCGCAAACTTGTATATTTTATTATTTTAATTTTTCTGAGGTCCTAAATGTGCAAAAAAGAAGCCTGACAACACAAAACATAAAGAGAGGACAAAAACCCCATATTTCTTTTTACCTTCTGCAGTTTTTAAAATAAGTGAGTCTTACGTGATGTCACATGCACGTAAATATTTATTAGCACCTTCTAATTCCAAACACATTTGAAGTATTAAAAGAGGTGTTACTAAATGTTCTCTCGAAGTAAGGAGGTAGGTGAAGAACCCAGATGAGACAGACACTGGATGTCAAGCTTGAACAAATTCTGTTAAAACAAAACATTATGATTCCTAAGGATTCTAATTACAACACATAGTCACCATCTTCGTCCCACTGCCACAGAACTAAACACAGTGCTACACTCCCTTTACACGAAATCTCTCAAGAACACTGCCTTCAGATAAGTAATGTATGTTGGTAAAGTACTCAGTCACAACTGGTATTTTACATACCATGTTAGTATTAAACTAAAGATTTGAGAACCATTAAACATGCCAAAAAGAGTCAAATCAAACATCCATCTTCCTCAGTACTTTGTCACCTTTCACCACATGGAAAGATTGCCAAGAACCATAACATGGCCCTCAAACACGAGGAAGACACGCACTCATCTAAGTGATTTCTGTGCTTGGTCTTAATTGAGGGAAACTGCTTTCCCTGTTAGCGTGGAAGGGACATGGCAGCCTCCATAACCTGAACAACCCAGACCCAGCTACAGTTCACTGCCACACAGCTGGTTCAGGATATCTTCAGGCAAGCTCACTTGGGAGAGTTGTTTGTTCCTTACCAGGAGAAGGTGTTGAAGAGGATATAAATCCTGGTGTCACCCAGTTTTGGCTTCTCTCTCACGGGGTCCCTCTGGCTGCTGCACGCTGCAGAGATCACAGTCATCCTCAGACTGACTATGAAAGAGCCCTTACATCCTTCTTCCATCCCTTCCACTGGCAGAGGGAAGAGAAACCCGATAATCCCATGGTGACACACTGCTGTCACCCAGGGCACAGAAGGCCCAGTGTATGAGAAGGACCAATTACTCTCTAGAGGAGCCTCCTGCACCAAGGTCAACTCAGGCAAGACCACTCACCAGCAGCAGCTCCCCTCTTACTTCCCATGGGAGCTGGGCCTGCTACTGTGCCTCTCTCTCTGCCTCTGCCACCCTCCAGCCCAGGTGAAAGCCATGGGGACAGTGCAGATACAGAGATGAGCAGGGCTACTGCAGAGGCTTTCCCTTTCACAGGAGTTCTGTTAAGTGACAGCATATCCAAAGGATGGTTCAGCTCTGTTTGCTCACTCCACAAAACTAACAAAACTGCTCTTTTGCCCTTTGGTGAAGATGAACGTCCTACAGTCACACTATCACTAGATCCAACACAGAGGACATGATCTTTTGTGATAACAGCCTGCACTTGTTACAACAGGAAACAAAACCCTAGGAATGCCTCCAAGGCAGACCGAGAGTGAAAACAACCAGAGAAGCCAGCTGCTTATTGTTTTGTAGTTTTCTGTTCCATCCCTGGCAGCCCAAGGCTGTTTTAACTCACATAAACTGGATATGGCCTTTAAAGGGGACAGCACAGACAGGAGACAGCCAGAGCACAGCACTGTCCACCCCAGATCTGCCTTGTCACACTCACCATTTCTATCACTGAAAGTATCTGCTACGATACCCAGCACTTCCTCTTCAGAGCAAGACAAAAATTAATGCTATCGGATATTTCTGTTAACCTAACCAGGCACCAATAAACAAATCACATGGACAACTGGTAAAAAGAAGGGAAAAAAAAAAACAAACAAATAAACCAAACAAAAAAAACCCACACAAAAACCAAAACCCTCACAGCTCCCTCAACAAAACAAAAAACAAAAATCGCAAACAAACCTCAACCTAGGCAACTCCTCACTAGCCCAAGGAAGCATATGCAGGCAAAGTACTTGCAAACCCACTAAAACTGAGTGAAAAATGATAATCAACACAAAAGATGTCAGCAAGTCACTCGGTTGCTTCAAAACCTAGGACTTCTGTACAGGAAACTGTCCAAGCCAAAATCCTAAAGCTCTATTTAAAGCCTGGTTAACTACTTCAGCTTTCTACAGCCTTGAAGAACTCTCCTGCTTTGTGAACTGTGAAATAGCATTTGCTGCACTATTCCAGGTGGATAGACTTTAATGACTTTCTTCCATGTGAGTAAATCAGAAGACGAGGAATCAGTCATTTGGGCTTGTACATTCTGCATATTTTTATACGTATCTTCTCTCCATTCTATCTCTCTGCTCTCTCATCAACCACAAATTCAACTCTTGGCATGCTGAATGTGCAGTTTTTAGTGCCTGCTTAAATCCTCAGAAATTGCAGATCACAAAACAGATACCCAGCATACCAGGCAGTGCACAGATCTGCAGAGAACAAGATATGGGCAGCCAAACATTCAGTTAAGGTTCTGAAAAAGGCAGGATTCACAAATGTTTAACATAGTGGGTAAATGGGGCAAAGATAAGGAAAAAATACAATTCCTCAACTAGCTTGATATGAAACATATTGATTCAATTAGCACAGTAACTGTAACTGCTAATTCCACCAAGCAAACAAATGGTTTACAAAAATCAACATTCAAATGACTGAAGAAAAAAAACCCAAACAAATCACTTAATTAAACTGAGTTATAGATTGAGCTCATCCCATAATGATCCCACGGGATCCCATCCCATCCAGCCATCTGATAAAAGGTCTCTAACCTAGTTCAAGCCTTTCCCTGTAAGGGATCAATTTCAATAGTTACTTTATTTTTCTTATACTGTTCTCCAGCTCAGGTGTCTGCATCAAACAGACATCTTAAAAGACTAAGTTATGAGCATTTTTAAATACAAAAGTTACTCAACACTCCAAAACTGAAGTTAGTCATCATAAGACAAAAGCCATAGCAGAACTGTGTTCAAATACAAGTGTTTCACTGTGATTTATATCAAACGACATTCATCCCAGATTGGCACAGAGTAGAATATAAAAGCCTCAGCTCTCCAGAGAAACCGAAATGGATACTGCCCATATGCAAACAAAACCATCCTAGTTCCTCTTAACACTACCACACTCTTCAAATGCATTAATTTGGGTAGTCCAGAACACACTGTAACAAGATCTGGCTCACAGCCATGACTTTAAGTACAATAACAAATAATTTTGTTATATATTATATGTACAGAGAGGGTACAACACTGCTGGTTAACTCAGTAGCATTTTCACATATGTTACATACACTCACATCATCAATATAAACAGTATGATCATTATCATCAATGTTATTCATTTCCATAGGAGGTTCATTTTGCCCCTCTGACAATATTAATTGATAGAAGGGTGGGAAAAATTCAACAAAATTAAAATAAACAACAGTACTTTTTTTGGTGGAAAGAAATTATCCCATTCACTTCAAACAGTAACATCAAAAGAATGGCAAGAAACAAATTCAAATCCAGAACTCCAAGGGAAATTATAAATTCAACAGCAGGAAACCTGAATTACAGTATAAGAAATCGAAAGCCTGGAAGCATAACCAGAAGCAAAGCCAACTACAGCTGAAGAAATACTGCTTCAGGTTTCTCTTTCTATCCCAATGCCTGCTTTTGTGCTCCACACCCCCCTTCACTCTCAATACCTGCTTCCTTGGCACCTTTGGTATTGGCACTGCATTCCCTCCTTCCCTCACCAACCCTGTCCCACGTGGGCCCTGAGCTGTACAGCTGTTCTCCTCCAAAAGCACATGCTGCTGCAGCGGCTCAGAGCATGGAGAAAGCAGCCCTGCTGCTCACCCCTTTTCCATCAATACTGGGGACCTTGATGTCCAAGAGGAATGGGGCCAAACCTTCCTGCCTGTCAGCCAAGTTAATGATTCTCATAATGCACAGGAATTGAGTTAGGGTCATACACAGAGCAGAGACCTCTCTCACACCAGCCAGGCTTCTCCTGCCAAGCTCAAGCAGAATGAACTCTTCAAATCTTTTTAAGTAAATCACTGCAGAAAGACAACAACTTATCCCAAATCCCTCTGAAATGGTAGCTGACATTTCCTAAAAGCATTCAGCCTGGGTCACAGTATTTGGAAAATTTGTGCCTGAGTGGTTGAAAGTAACAAACTTAAGACTGTTTTCTGCTCATTTAGTTCAGAGTGGATGTCTACAACAGCAGAGGGCTCAGCTCTCACCCCTGCTCAAGAAGAGCATCTCTTAAAGAATATTCTTTGTGCTTCATTTTCATCCCAGTTCAAGGACTAATGTTTTTGATAGCACTAAGCCAACTGGAATGTGACTAAGTGGGAAAGCCTAGTACTCACTTCAGTCAATGAAAATGAAATTTAGAGTTAAGTTTTACAGTCTTGAGGACTATGGACTGAAAATAAACTATTCCCTTCCCACACACACCCTTAAGTTATGTGCATGTCCCTTTAGTAAGCAATTTCATTTGAAACATTTAAAGAACAATGCAGCAGTAAAATGTAAGAACATACAATAGGTAAGCTTCATAATACTGTTTTTTCCACTGTTTCTTCACAAGCTTCCCACAAACTATAACTAGACTACATTATTCACCTGTTTCCAACATGAAATATACCAATATAAACCTGAAAAACTAAAGAAAATGTTCGACCAGCATTCATGGTTGTATTACAGGCTCCGAGGCAACAACAGTCTCAGTTTAGTTTGAAATCTTCACTCAAATAGAAGTTAAAATATTTTAATCATTGTAAACCAATAAGAACTAATTTCTTTAGGAATATAACTGAAGTACAATACTGAAAGTCTAAAGACCAAATGTGCAATTTAAGCCAATCATGTTTTTAAACTGTTGCATTTAAACATAATCTGTCCTGAGGCGGGCAGTAAATTGCAACTTAAAAACACTGTCAATTTTAGACAGCAAACACAACAGGTACATATAAAATCTTCCAGGACGTTTGTACTTACTTTATACCCCTATGATAAAATTATAGCACTCATAGTAGAATAACATGACTGAGCAGACAAAACCCAGCACATATGCAAATTGATACTTGCAGTGCATTTGTTTGCTAGTAAAAAGAGCTGGTACTTACTGCTATTTCTCTGCATGCAGACATGGAAATTCCAGTACCTTCTATCTGTTTTAAAGCATAATCTTTATCATCTTTCCTGTGAAGAGAAAAAGAAGTTTGGTTTGGTTTTGTTTCTTTTTTAATTGCACCGTGAATTCAAAGTGACCTCTTCGGTACCATTCAGAGACCAGCTTCTAATTAATACAAATTACGCATCTTATTTTCTTTTCATTCTTTACTAGTTAAATGCCTGTATATGAGCTAAACTGTAAGCTAACCACAACACCTTGATCAAGTTAAAATATAAGTCTGCTCTCATTAGATTGAGATTATTTAAAAACTTTCTTCTCTAAAAACAATGATTAACACTTCTTCAACTTTTTCCTTCTCTTCATAAAAAGAAAACAAAGCAAACAATTGCACAAACTAGAAGTAAGTCTAGCTAGGGCTGTATCTCACATAAATGTATTACTCTAAGACACAGTCTCACCCATATTTTAATGAATTCTTGAGCAGCCCAGAATTAATGTCATATTAAAACATTTTTCCTCTCCCCTAGGTACCAAACTGCACCTTAAAATTCTACCAAGATAATGAAACTGCCAAGATTGATAATCAAACTCCACCAGATATTTGAGCAATCTGAAGAATCCAGATGTGGATTCCAGTGGAAGATGTCTCCATCCCCAACAGGGGAGCTAGAACTGGATGACTCTGAAGGCCCCTTCCAATCCAAACCATTTTAGGAGTCAATGAAAAGTTTGCTCAGCTTCAAACGTACATAACATGTAAAAACATGTACTTCAACCAGTAGGTACCTTAGAATCACTTATTTAAAATGCAAGCCTATTAGTAACTCCAGCTACCAAAAGCACAATCAGGAAGTGACAACACTGCATCAGAAGATACTGAATTCTTGCTCATTCTCAGGCTCAAAGACTCAAAACTTTTAAGAGATGGAGCACTTGTCCTTCCCACCTGTGGGGCAGGATCCACAGCACTCCTGGGGACATGACACCTAGCAGCATTGCCTTCATTATTCAAAGCACTTGTGTAGCCTCAAACCCCTAGGTTACATAAGCAGCCTTATTCATTTTTAATGAATCCAACTTTCACAGCTGTACAGAGCCACCCTAAAAAAATGAAATTCAGCCATCCTTAAGGAGAATAAAACTAAGCTGTAGTTAAGGACCGGGTACAAATGTGTTTTTTATTTCCAGCTCTCACCATTTGTCAAACTTTGAATTGCTTTATTCCTACCCAAAACACACACTTTTCCCTAATCATCACCACCTAGGGAAGAGAGAAAAAAGTGGGAAATTAATGGACAAAATCCAAACACAGATAAATGAGGAGAAAGAACAAACAGCAAGCGAACAAGAGAAGATTTCAGTAAGGGGCCAATTACATGGATGCAGCGAGATAAAAAACAAGAAAGCTTACAGCATTTGACACAAAAAAAGGAAAAAAAGAACAGGGAAGGCAAGGATAGAAGGTATTAAAAAGTTTCCATGCAATAAAACCCTAAAACTTGCCAGCCTGGAAGAGAGACAATGCTGAGCACAAACTCCTATGTGGCCAAAACAAGGTGTTACACAATCCCCCAGAGTACACACCTCTACACAACTTAGACAAAAACAAGTTGCATGAAGCCCAAAACCAAGAAACTATTATGATACTAAGCACATAAGTAAACTGTGCAACTCATGATGTAAGAATATTACAAGGAGCAAAAGTATTAACAGATTCACGATCAAAATACACAATTTAATCTATTATCTTGGATAATTTGATTTTAAGATCAAATTAACACAAACCCATGGTGGATAAAGAAATTATGGACCACTCCATGAGCAGCTTCTGAACATAACCCCAAGCTGCTTTACAGCACAGATTTCCAATGCTGCTGATAGAAAAGAGGGAAATTTTCTCAGCTAAAACTTGTTTTATCCTCTATCTGCCTTAGCTAGCAACGGCTGGCTATCCAGCTGTTACTCAACAGAAATATGAATCAGAACGAATTGGTCTACAGGTTATTCTCATTGCCCCAAGTGCTCATCTACTTAAGTTTCGAGGTGTTTGGAGAGATCTGTTTCAAGAGAAGCGCCACCACACAGCTGCTACTGTTACATTCATTACCACTGTCAGAACAGGGAGCAAAAGGGGTGAGACTGAAGGTTCTTCTCATGGCCCTGCTCCTTACCTGCTTAGATTTCAAGCTATTTGAAGGACAAGTCAGTATTAACACAAGGTACTGCCATAAATCTGTTGCTATTACAAGCACTTCTGGCAGCACTGTCTACAATGAAGCCTGCCACACATTTAAGATGGTACAACTATTTTTAATTGGTCAAATTTTTGCCAAATTAAATCGGGACTAAAATTTTCCATAGCAGATGGCAGACCGTCTCTGGAAATTTTTAGGGGGAAAATCCCTCAGCTGTTTCCTAGAACAAAACTGGAAGAACACTCTTTCAGCTGTGTATGTTAACTCTTTCGCAATCAGGGCTTTAATGAAATTTGACAGGGTGGCTTAAAGAACACAGCATTTGGTCTCCTCAAAGCAATGAATGAAGTCTCTGAAAATTAATCTTCTCACATTAAAGGTCATTTTAAGAGTCGAAATCCAGAGCTTCAAAGCCCAATCTTGCTCTGCCCTTACAGTGACCCAAGGCTGTGGGGAATGAACCGTTCCCTTGCTTTGCTCTGCCCAGGTGCTACACGTGGGAACCCAGACCAAGTGACCTCTGCTGGATCCTCAGCCTACCCACACAGTCTAGAAGAAATAGAAGCATAGCAAAAAGAGGGAAAATAACTCTAGGGATAAAGCACAATTTTAGCACCACGCTACAGTCTCCGATTGAATGAAGAAAAAATAAAGGCTTCTAAGACTTAAATTCTCTGAATTGTGCTGGCACAGTTGAAATACAAAGTAATAAACCAATTTCTAACCCACTCCTAACATCTGTTCTATGCTGAGGCTGCTAAAACACCATGGTTACCCTACTACACCACAAATACCAGCTTTTCCATTACCAGGAGTCAGAAAATCCTACTTTTACCTTTAAGCCAAAGGTGATATTTTCATTGCAAAACCTAATGTAATTCTTTGGGAGGCAATGGAATCGGGGGACTACTTTTTCAAGGGAGTGGCAAGAGTTTGCAGGAGCACCAAACACGATGAACAAGCTTATTTTACAGAACTCACGAAAATATTTTGCCAATAGTCTGTTTAGAATCACAATGCAGCCCAAGGCTTCTCTGTGATTTTGGGCAATTTCCTTCTCTGGAGATAAAGAGATGTCTGAAGATAAAGAGACATTCATAGACAAAACAGAAAAAAANAAAAAAAAAAAAAAAAAGGGGGGGGGGAGGAGTCCTGTTCATAAACATCTTCCACAGCCAACTGTGAGTAACAAAACAGGCCACTTAGCAAACTGCATTTTAAGAGCACAGTGACACTCAATTCAACTAAATTTCTTCCTTCTAACAGAGAGCTCATGTTGGGAAAATCTGTTCTCTTTCCCTGCTGCCTGGAATTAAACATTAAGTAACTTCAGCAGCTCCTCCACCTACCAGTAGGCTTAGAAAAGCTGGTCAATCTGCAAACTTATTTTCATACCAATTTATTCTTACTTGCCTGCACTTAAGTAGACTGGTATCTTCAACTCTGTGGTGTTCCCCAGTAGTAACATGCAGCATGAGAGCAGCACAAGTAAGATAACTCACTTTGTACGCTGCTGCTGCTAACAGCAGTACTTACTGTGGCTACATAAAACCTTGTAGAAAATCCTTAGAGGGACAACACTAACATCAGAGGCGTAAACTTGAAAGAAAATGGTTACTCACAACACCATTTCCAGCAGATTTTAATGACAACAACAATAAAAAAAACCTACAAAATTACAAAAAAAAGTATAAAAGGTGTTGCTCTTAGAGCTTGAATAAACTAAATCCAAACATTGCCATCTTAAAGAGTTTCAAGGTTTAATTATAATGCTGCTTCTAAACATTATAGTTTTTTATGTTCTACTGAATTTGGAAGTAAACAACATCATAAGAAATACTTGGCCTCTGGGGGAAAAGAAATCCAAAAAATCTGTACATAATTAAAAGAAAGGAGGCCTATTATATAAAAGGCAGATATAAAAAAATTGTTATTTCATCTCACATACAAAAAATTTTGTAGAAATGTATTGACACACTACAATATACCTTTTATTCAGATCATCAGAACAGTTCAAAATTCATCTGAGTAATAAATATACCAGACTAAAGTACCAAAGTCTTTAAATCAGTGATGATCATTCTAAATTTACATTACAGTTAAAAAATTTCAAATTCAAAATTAATGGGTCACAACATAGGATTAGTTTTGTCTATAAAGAAGGAGATGTAATATCTGACTGCAGTTAAACAGTTGAGGGAAACAGGCACTGAAGCTTTCAACTACCAAAGGGAACTATAAATGCAGAATCTCTACCACAGAAAAAGGAATCTCTTAACTGTTTATGCCTCTTATTTGCAAAAAAAAACCAAAAAAACCTGATAATGAAAGATAAGCCTGCTAATAAAACGTGTAGGCTTTTTTTTTTAATTCCCACATGTTAAATTATGAAAATGAAACACAACAACAACAATTTGGCATGAAAATGAAACACAACAACAACAATTCGGCGTTTTCATTTTGTGGCATCTCTGCCTCTTCTCCCAAGTCGTAGCAGCGGTAATTTTTGGTTTTGTTTTGAAATAGATTAAAATCACTCTAGTCATAGAAGAGATCCAATGAAGTCTACAGAAAGTAGTAATTCAGTTCTTGGGGAGCATATAAATGCACAAACGCAGCTTTTGAAACGGGAAGATTTAATACTTTTATACTAAATGCCCATGATATAACCACAGCAAACATTTAAACACAAACCATAAGAACACAATTTTCTAGAAAGTGCAGCAAGATTAGGACAGCCCTGGTACCCATTCAAATCATGACTTGTGAGAACAAAATTATCTGTTTCCTCTTCTAACACCACATTTGTGGCACCAAATAATCTTGCCAGAATAAGTTATTTATACCAGGAGTTCTTTTTGCTTTGCATTTCGTATATATTAACTACCAACCCAGTATCTTGGAGAACTAAGAGGCAAAGGGCACTAGAAGCTCGGTTTCTCAATGGATTCTCAGTATCGGCTTTCACAACACAGTACATGTTCAAAACTACACACTTCCAACACTACTGGCACAGTCCTGGTGAAAGGAAGTAGAGAAAAATCAAATCAGGGACAATGTCAACAAATTGGACACACTCAAGTCCACGAGAGCAGGTGGGCTGCATACAAGAGTGCTGAACGGTGCTGGCAAATGTCATTGCAAAGCCACTCTGTCATCTGCAAAAGGTCACGGTGCATGCTGGCAGATTCCTGATGATTGGAAAAGGGCAAATAGCAGGACGCTCTCTGAGAAGGGCAAAGAGGTTCAGTGATATTATAGGCCAAGCAGCCTAATCTCAGTCCATGTAAAGGTTATGCAGCAGACGCTCCTTGGAAGCTATTTTCAGGCCCATAAAGGAAAATAAATGACTGGTAATAGCTAGTGAGGATTTTCTGAGGGTAAGTTGTGTCTCAGCAACCTGAGTGTCCCACACAATGAGAGGAAGAGCTCTATGGACAGTGAAAAAACACTGGATGTTACCTTAATCTTAGCAAAGCCTGTGACATGATCTCATCATACAAGGACCAAATGAGAGAGCTGGACAGCAAGTAGCTGCATGGGGCTGAGCTGCTGGGGTTAATCCTCAACAAGCACATAAACTGCCTTCATAACTGAAGAGTGCAGTAAAATTTAAATTTACTAAGGCTTATTATCACAATGGCTGAGAATGAGAAAAGTTTCAAATAGTAAAAACATTTAAATGTATGGGAACCCAGAGGTTATCACCGCATGCATTTCAATGCACAATGGTGAGCAGGTATAACTCTGCAGAATGAGATATAACAGCTCTGTGAGGATAGAGGGTAACAGTCAAATAGCAAAAATTATGTGCATCAGCAGAAAATAAATTGTGTAAGAAAAACTGGGTACAACACCTGAGATGTCACAGCATAAGCACCTGACTTCCCAGACACATATTTAGGCCAAAACTTTTGTAGGAGTAATCGGCACACCAAGTAAATCTCATCACTGACACTGTACCTTCATGTAATCCTAAAATAAAGAACAAAATCTTATGAATCATTCTCTCAAAAATATCTGAGCTAACAAAGACGCAATGATAACCACTTCATCTTCTTGTAATTTCCTCTTTACAAAACCTTCTGGTTTTCATATATCAAAATGTTTTCCAATTATGTTGACAGAAAGAACTGAAAACTACCCAGATGTTTTTGCACAATGGCTCACTTTGAGTCAATGGGTTGCTGCTGAAACCCATCTTCATCCACACACATTCCTGTCCTTTGCACTAAAGCCCAGGCACCCATTTTCTGATGGAGATGAGCTTGTTCAGGGCTTGTTCTCAGCTTATTCAGAAAGGTATTTCCAGCTTTTTCTCTGGTACACCTTCTGCCCCATTAGTATGTTCAGGTGGCCTGCTGAGAGCTCAGATGAACACCAGAGTTATCTAAAAACAAAAAGCAGACACAGCAGAGGTACCGCAGTTCCCGTCCACATTTAAGATGAAGTTAGATTATCTTCTAACCAGTACTTTCTTCCCACATCATCTGGATGCAGTACATCCACACTTGCCAGAAGGCTGCAGCTAAGTGCAGCACCCCCTGCAGAAGTAATTATGATCACTGGAAAAATTCACCACAGCTAAAGCAGCGTATTTTTCAAAATATGGAAAAAGTATGAACTAAAATTACGTTCTTCTCTTATAGAGGTTTAAGAAGGACTTGCAAGTTACTACTAATGCTCTATGCATATTATGAATACAAATTTCCAAATGTTGATTATTCTACAATTATTTAATTTTACAAGGGCCAGTCATGGCTTTTGTCTTGCGAGCACACTTCAGTTAAACTGGCTAAAGTTGGACCAAACCAAATCAGAAGACAAACATTCACTCAAACTACTGCTTCCTCATTTGACTGAACTTAAAACATTTAGAAAAGTGCAGCGCTATTAACATGCATTAAATGTATTGGAAATAGGTTAACATTATCTTCTCTATTATAAATTCTGTGCTACACAAGCAAAACATGACTATTTTGAAAAGTTCAGATTTATTCAAGCACAGAGTATTTAAATGTATTTACAACCAGCTTAAAGTTTATCCCATCATAAATTCTAGCTTGTTCTTTTCAAGGAAGAAATCTGCCAAAAATGAGATAAAATCCCAGATTTTGTCATGAAAGCCTCTTACACATTAATGTATGAGAAAGGATTATGAATAATAAAACCCAGTCAGAAAATCTGTGAATCTGAACTATTTTTTTAAGCATTACAGCTAAAAAAAGTAGTTTACAATTCTTCTCCTCTACAAAGTTACCTGCAAAGAGAACATGAGAATAAAGGAACATCTCTTTCCAGGAAGAAAAGGGAATAAAGTGCAGCTGGTACTAGTTAATCTGTAGATGAAAATAAATTCAGTTCATAAAGTACTGTGACTTCTTACACATTTGTTCTTGCCACTAAAACCAGCATCTTCCACCTATTCTAACACAGGTGCCAGCATTAGGACCTCTTTACAGTGTCACACACCCTCTTGAGTGCTCACTCAAAAAGGGGAGATTTCAGACTGCTTCCCTATTTCTACAGAAATAAATGTTATTTACTTCTTCAACTTTAGACGTGAGATACATGAAAAAATATGAATAAAAATGCACAGAAGCATGTTAAAAACAAAGTAAACAACCAACCAACAATAAAGAAGTGATGATCAACTGTCTAGAATTCGCTAATGCTGAATGGATCCTCCAAACAATAAAGCACCCCTGCAAAACTCAGAAAAAATGACAGAAACTTCATATTTCATTTTAATTACCCTGCTGTTCTCTCCTTTCTCTTCTTTATCTCCAGAGATGTAACAAAAATGTATGCCTTAATGCTAGGCAGTGAATATCTTGCAAGTTTGTTGAGAAGTTCTAGCTGAATTAAAAATTTATCTTAAGGTCTGGCAGAAAGATCATATTAAAATGTAAACATTAAACAGTCTACCAGAAGAAAAAAAAATAGACTTCTCTCTAAGGCAATATTCCAATAAATTTGCATGGTGAGGGTTGAGTTTTTTTCCCCTTTTGAAGACATGCACATGATACACAGAAAAAGCAGAGGCAAAATGCAGCATACATAAAAGCAGGGAAAAAAGACAGTTTGCACACTTCATTGTTGCTATGAGTTCCCTGCTGCTCCCCCCATAGCTTATCCTGAAAGAAAATGAATGCTTCAGAATGACTGAGTCTTGTTAACACTTTAATACGCAATTTTTAGACACTGTATGCTTTAAAAAAAGTAAAAAGAAAAACCTTTACAAAAGGATAGAAGCATGTACGGTGCACAGTTTTTCACTAAGGCTGGTTTCATGGACTTAGATCTAATTTTACAAGATGGCATGTGAAATAAAACCCCATATTACCACAATGCTAACCAAAGAAATTAGTCCTGGGGAAAATGCATTAACAGAACTGAATTTATTAAAGGTCTAGCTAAGGCATTAATATTTTTTCCATTCCCAAAATACTTAGGAGGATACGGCAAGATCGCTGGGCCAGAAGATCATCATTATTTTTATCAGACAGCAGGACTCATGCTGAGAATACTTGCTACTTCAAAATAAATCCTCCAATAATCATAGCTTTTAGTGGGTAAAGAAAAAGTAATTTCCAAAGCTGAAGGAAAAACCATGTGGTGAATGGCAATTACCGATTCACTTTTTCCCTTTTGTTCTTAGATTTCTTTTTTTTTTTTTTTTTAATTAACAACTTTTGCCGCAACATGTAGTTTGGCAGGAAGTTCAAAGCAACCAAGTAAATTCAATGATGCATTGTACATGTGGTTCTTCTAAGAATTTGCTGCTGTCAAAAGGAAAGTCTTCTCTCAACATCTCTGCCTTGCTGCTCCCGGCCAAAAAAATCCCCTCCCTTTATGCCAATTCTGGTACGAGGAGTGTCAAAACTAGCACTAACAAAGTACGTGGTAAGAGCAAAAGACAGCAAAGGAAAGAGTAGAGGAGAAAGATGGAGATGAAAAAGTAAGATAGCACTCACTTCACACCCTGCTTTCTAGTGGTGGTAAAACCACAGCAAGTATGGCTGTCCATACTTCATAAATCAGAAAAGGCAAAAAAAAACCAAAACAAACAAAACAACCCCCGAAAAAAACAATCTTGCCCCTAGCCCTGCAATTAGCTCCAGCACAAAATTTCCAGAGGTGAAAATCCCTGGGATTTGATTACATTTTCCTTTCTTAATACACAAAACTGTAATTTGACAGCCAGCTTCAAATGTAGGTTTTAAAACCAGACAATTATGAAGATCATTCCTATGAGATCAGCTGATGAGCAGCAGACCTCTGCTCCAGACTCAAAGCTTGATGGTGCTTTACAAAAGGTCATGGCAGTCTTACCAGTACTTTTATGGGAAACAAAACAAGAAGTGCCTACATGAATTATCTCTATAGGAAAAGATTGCTGTAATTCATCTGCACTCTCCTTCTCTTCTCAGACTGCTCTTAGGTCACCTCAGTATTTGTACCACTTCAGAAACCAGAAGTTGCACAAAGAGAGCACAGCATTTCAAAGCATCAACAACATATTGGGCTAAAGCACAGGTCTACACTCAAAAAGCCCCATAATTTCATTGGTAAGTTCTATTTTTGGTCCATTCTTCTTCAGCAGTCAAATCTATGACATTATTTGGTTTACACGGAAGAAGCAACATATTTGTTCTTAAAAAAATTTCCCCAAGTCTTTGAAGACATAACTTTGCCTAGCAGTCACAAGCTTACTACTGCAGGAGCTACAAATCCACAGATTATATTTGCTTATATATTTGCCCATACTGGAATTCTCTTTCAAAAATGTATCCAGTCACTGAAAAACTGTTTCTCAACCACACTCAAGATTTGAGAGACTTTGCCTGTCCCTTGCCCTTCCAGACAGAAGAGCCCTTGTCCATGGGAATAACTGAAGTTTTCACACAGACACTGCTCCACATTCCTGAGTTCGGTTGTTGGTTCTGTGATGAAGGAATTCGAAGCACCTACAATACTGAAAATAAGACCTACAGCAGCAATGGCACTTGTGCTTTGTGCTCCACTGCATTGCTTGTAAGTTCTGTGATTCTCTCTGCTTTTTAGCAATTGCTTGCATTGAACTGGCACTTTTACAGAAGTGTCCTTATAAACTCTACAATTGTTTTCTTAAACAATAATGAACTTGTGTGTGTGTAAAGAAAGAACCATTTTCCCAAACAAAGAGCTCCACATCAAGTACAATGTGTTCTGGGAATAATGTGATACTCAGGGTAAAGCCCTCACCATCAGTCCTTGCCTCCACTATCCCAAGTAACACTCATCAGAAAAGCTTCTCCCCAGTTATTTATCACAAGTGATTTCCAAACAAAGCTTCTGAGCAAGCATGGGTTCCAGAGAGGTACCACTAATGATACTCACACCATTATTTCTCATCTCTAACTTCTCCATCCAGAGAAGGACCTAAATTCAGCTTTAGTCTCTGGTAGGAAACTTAACAGAATGCCTTTTTGGAAATATAGTTAAGATTACATCAATTGCATTGTCTTTAGCCAGTATATTAACTCCACTGACAGGTTTTAACAGACTTATGAACTGCTAAATGTATTTTGTAACACTCTTTTCTCTCCATCTCAGCCCCTATCAGGGTCCACTACATCTGCTTTTTGTTTCACCCTACCAATTAGCAGTTTCCACTTTCCCAGAAAGTACTTCTAAAAACCGATCTCACCACTGCCCCTTTCCAGTCTTTCACAACTGGGACAATTTCAAGCACAGGGTTATACCTTCCGGTTAGAAATTTGCTCCTTCCTATGCGCAAAGACATCTCACCCTGATAACCAACTGCTCTTCACTTCATGAACATCTAAGTTTGAGACAGATCCCTCAGTCACTGTCTTCACTGCCAATCCTTCTTGTTCTTTCATAATGTCTACATCCACTTAGCTCCTATTTCTTTATTCATCCTTCACAGAAGACTTAATTTTTCAAAGAACATATCCTCACTCCCAAGGGCTTCCTTTATTCTACTATTTCAGCATGTCACATTTTTTTAATTGATGGCTTTAGAGTACCTACTCAGCCTCACTCACTGAGAGCCCAGCAAAGCTTCAAAAACTGTTCCCAGGCAGCTTGCAACACTTCATCTCTTGGTTCTCTTTTAGCTTTGAGAGGCCATCTCCTCCCATCACCATCCCTCACATTTTCTTTTTGAACTGAAGTGGTACTTCAAGCAGGTTTTGTTTTTTAACCCTGTATAAATTCCGCATCTGCCAGGAGCAAAGAACAAACCACGCTTGTCACAGATAGCCCTCAGTAGCATCGGTTTGGATCTACTCTTTCATCCCACTGAAAGTCAGGTCCCAAGTTGATTCCCCCTCTGTGCACACGCTGACTATCTTTCTCTAAGTAACTGCTCATTACCATCAAGTTTCGTGTTGGCGTTCCTCCCTGGCCAAAAGCACCCACCTAAATTAAATGAGGCTAACAAGCCGTTCATTTGCTGTATTCTCCACTTTGTAGCCTCGCTGATCCAAAACAGTACAGGAAAACAAGTCAGGCAGATGTAAACGCAGTCCTAATGATATTGTTTCCCCACCCTTACACTCTACCCACAGAGCTTTCTGTGCTGCAATAGCTGGGGTTTTTTTTAAGTCTTTTGGTATCTGACACTCATCTGGCAGAGTCACATAAGCTTCCAGTCAGGCTTTTATAAAATGGAACTAACAGTGAATGGCACAGTTAGCACATTAACTTGTGAGAGGTTGTTTTGTTCAACCCCGCTTAAATAGGATTGATGTTCACCCAAAAAGAAACGAGAGATTTTGAAAGCCAAACTGCTGAAGTACAAAAAGTTAGATAAGATTCAAATTACAGTCAGGGACAAGTTTGCTGCCTTGCTGTCTTAAAGCACCCACAGATAAAGCTTGCTCCAGTTGCTTTAATTAAGCTCTGTACCTTGCACAGAAGTTCTGTGAGAAAACACAGTTGACGAAACCTGACTTTCCAAGGCTTCAGTGTGGGATTATCCAGTTATCTGAATGCAAACCGTGATTGGAAGTACATCTGCACTTCGGGCTCCTCATTCACAGGGTAAGCCTATGCCTCTCACAGAAAATATATCTTGGCCAGAAATATAAAGTGGAATCAAGAGTTTTCTGCAATGCAGATCCTTTTGTGTTTCACGTTCTCAGCTGCACTTATTTTTCACACAGACAGTAATGAATTGAGTCTTCATTTTTAGAGCAACTCTCAAGTACCCTTTATTCAAATGTCAACATCTTGTATGCAAGGTGTTACAAGCACACAGCAGAGCTTTCCCAGAAAAACAGGCAGATTGTTTCAGTGACCTTTAGTTGTGTTCTTGCCTGTTCACAAAGCACTCATTTCTTCCAGGATAATTTTAATTTTTGATGTTTAGGCTAGCATCTGTAGTTGAGAAAATCATTGTGTTCTCTCGAACATTTTGTCCTTTAAAAAGTATCTGCAGCTTTAATCACGGCTTATACAGTTCTTTTCCTGCAAATTCTGAACTGACTGCACAATATGCTTTGCCATACTACCACTTAACACTCATGGTTGTTAAGACGCTGCTGAATAGAAACTGTTTTCTGAACAGCAGTATCTTTTTGCTTGAGTATCACATGTAATTTTACAAGCACTCTTTGGCATCCAAATATTCCTATAACTAAGTCAGTCTTTCACTACAATAGGCAAAAAAAATAAACATGCAATAGGGCAAAACCAATAGAATTCTCCATTAAAAAAACCCAAAAGCAGAATATTAAATGGTCTATCCAGCACCTTTCCTACGTAAGCTACTAAGGAAGCTACTAATTCCATGCTTCTGTATAAAATTGAACATATTTATTCATAAAATCATAGAATGGTTTGGGTTGGAAGGAAGCTTGAAGATCACCTAGTGATTTCCAAATTAAAGCAGCTATCTCTCAAATAAGAAGGCGCAATACACAGAAATCAGCAATTCATTCACAAGTAGCCTAACAAAAAATTGTAACTACGAATAAAGCTAGGGCTGTAATCCCAAATATGTTATTATGGGGCTTGACAAGGTCTCAGAAACCGTTTGTTGAGCCTTGGAGGAGACAAGAGAGAACAGCAGGCTAGCCAGCCAGAACACAAAACCCTCCGGAATGGTGATCAGCCCACACGTAGCAGTAATACCCAGCATTACTTGCCAGGCTCATAAAGAAAAGATAGGGACGGTGGGGGGAGAGGAGCCTGAGAGGTACAGTACTGGTGGGATGAAGCCTGAAACTGAAACTTTATTCCCATCCAATCACTCTCTACTCTAAACTCAAGACTGCTTTACAGTAGAAGGCTACCAGAAAGAAAAGCAAGCCTTTTATTCACAGCAAAGTATCTTGACGCTCCTGCCTCAGCTTCACTATTTTACTTGAACAAGCTTAGATACATTTTAGCTGTTTTGAACCTTAAAGAACAATTCCAAGACTTAATGCAAAAAGAGGAGGATGAACAGATTATCATCATCTACATAAAGTCACAATCCAGAACCGAGTACTTCATGGTATTACAAAACTGCCACCTTTTTTAATAATTTCAACAAGCATAAAAGAAAGTGAGTCAGTTACATAGTGATTAAACATAATCTTCATATTCTTACTCAGATTCAAATTGAGAATTCTGAAAGCTTATCTTCTGCACAGGACCTCTTGTCGTACTTCAAATGTTTAAGATCTGACAGTTCCTCTATCCCCAACAAACTTCCAGAAAATAAAATATTTTAACCACAAATTATTTGAACTGAACAAATCTAAGATTGTTCATAGCACAGACTGTCAGAAGACATGTAGATTACTACCTCTGTACAACAGATTACTTACCTCACCCTAGGAGGCAACCCTAGCTGCAAGCATACTTCCAATCTGAACTTGCATATAGACAGTGGATAATTCCACAATAAAGCAAACACCCTTGGAGAGGAGAACAAATAAACCAGGCTTCATAAAATGCCATCACATTTCTACTGTGCAAGATAAAAGCTGCAACCAGAACCAGCACAGCCTATGAGAATCTAAGACAGCAAGACCACAAAGTCCATCATCAATTTTCCAGTATTTCAAAAGCAGCTAGAACCTCAGGCATTTTAATGGAGGGACTCTGTACAGAAACAGAATTCTTTGGGGTTTTAACAGTTTAAGAAATACAGAGGTTATTAGTATGCGTAGCTATAAAATTTTTTTCTTATGGTGAAGAGATGTCCTGATGGTTTTGGAGAAGTACGTAAAAGCTGTATTTTCCACAGAACCATTAACATATGCAGAGACCACAAACAGTTTTGCTTAAAATCAGCAAAAATGTTAGGAAATGCATCTGGATATTCATCTGCTAGAGGCTATTGGTTTAGAATCTACAAAAGCCAGGCAACATCCTGCAGAAGCATGAAAGGTGTTAAAACCTCACCACCCTCATCCCTCGATGCAAGGGAGATGCTACCTCTTTTGGTTTTTTTTGGTTCAAAATTATGCAAAAAAAATCATCACGTATGAGGAAACACTTTGTCAAAATCTCCTTTCAACCTGCTGACTGAAGAACTGCTACTGCACTGCCAACTACCTGCCCACTGAGTACTTATCATTTGCTTACCCACCGAACTTCTGTTTTCAATGTACTTTTCTTGAAATGTACAAAATCACAAAATTAAATCCTTCCTTAATTCTGGTGACTTTACTCCTGATTTCAGATGTCAAATGTAAGGGGCTCCTTCTAGAACAAGTCTAGGGTTTTTTCCATAATTTCTATTGAGATTCTAAAAACTCAGTATGAAAACCAGAGCTGCAGTATTTGTCCTCCTGGGCCAGAAAACCCCAGGACTCTGACTTACCTCTCCCACCCTATTCACCCTCTGAGATAGAAAGCCAATTCTACTCCACAATGATCACTGATCAGACCCAGGAAATTTGCAACTCTGTTTTTCTTCCTGTCTTCAGACCATTTGTTAAGAGAACACTGCCACAGTCCACTAGCTGTACAAGATCGTCTCCCCTGCACAGATACAACGCCCAAGCTCTGAGCTCCTGAACCCTGCAGAGCCTCCACCTCTTCTTTCACCTTCTTCTGAAGAGCAGTTTAACTCCAAGTTCATCACCTCTTCCTTCTCAATGCATTTTTTCAGTGTACCAAACAAACACATATCTTAACCTAAATGAGCATTCCATAAATAGGGAGTTTTCCTATGTATGTAGAAGTCTAGAAGGAAAAGAACTATTTGGAAAACTTCAATTATCTGTCTCTAACCAATGCCATTAAAGAATTCCAAGAAGTTTCATGATTTTTTATACTTGCCAAGAAGACACTACTAGACCACGCAATTATTTATGATCCTCACTTCACCCACTCCTAATCAGCAGTACTCTGTAACAGCATCAGCACAACAAATAATTATCACATTTTTGCTGCTTCCAAGGCAGCCCTGAAAGAAAACCAGAGAAGTCTACCTATCACTCCTATTACAGCCTCTTGTAGAAAAATTCAGATTAATATCACACTTCAAAATGAAAGGCTTATCCTCTGGAAGTAAGAGCCAGAGGCAATCTTCAAAAACAGGGTGTATGGCAAAAACAGGCATGGCAAACATTTTCTTATAAGACCAAAAAAAACCAACACACCAGGCAATAGCATAGACTGAAAATAGCACTCTTGGCCAGCACAGAACAAAAGCGATTCTGTGAGATGCATGAAGTACCTCCTTTTGGGGCTGGAGCCCATGATTTCTGCCAAAAAAAAAAAAAAATACTGGTTGCCAGTTGTTAGGACCAACACTCGCTTTCCTATTCTCACTGAAGAAATTTTTTATTTAAATCTAAATAAAAGAAAATTAAAGGCAGCTACACCCTTCTGGAACCAGAGCTGCACATGACAGTATTAACCACAGCAGAGATGGGAAGCCACAGTCCAGAGCAGCAGCCTGTGCAATGCCTCACATCCTCAGTTCATCTAAAATCAGCCATCCAGTCTCCACCCCACGTAACCACAACTCCACACACATAAGGATCCACAGCAGAAAGAATTCTGTTCCAAAGATAGTTGATACGCAAATGATAAAATAACTGAGACAAATCAGAATTTTGTTAGAAGATGCTGCTACCCAGACCTCTGCAATTCATGTCCTGCTCCTTGTTCATGGAATATTCTTCTGCTGAAAGACAGAAGCAGCTCCGTATTAAATGGCTACTCAGAATCATCTGCTTCTTTGAGTAGTTCAGGTGCACCACTGAATGGTCTGTAAGTCAGTGAAGTTCAATACAGAGCCAGATTTTTACAACCAGCTCGATACAGTGGCACAACAATCACCTTTTAATGACAAAATTGACCTATCTGTAATTTGAAGGTCTTGTGAAGTGCATATTGGCATGTTGGTTGTTGCTGCACACTGACGGGCTACAACCTTGCCATACACAAATCCAAGCCGCTCCACCTTCATTAGGTTTCATCTGTAGTTTTCAAATTTCAGCCAGACTAAGAGTCTACTAGTAAGAATCAAGAAATTTTTTAGTTTCTGCTACAGTTGTTGACAAATTACAGCTCTTCAGATTCCAACAGTAATAAATGACATTACCACTGCTTTGTGCTTGGTTGTTTTTAACAACCAAAAAACACAACGCCTTTGAAAACCCTTTTAAAACTGAAAAACCAAAGAACACCCAAGATCTAGAATGAACATACTACTTCATTGTCATTTGGTCAAAAGCAGTGCTGTCTGACAACAGGCACCTCCTGTATAATCAGCACCCTCAAAAACTATCCCCTATCCTATAATGGCAAATCGTGTACAGCAGCCCATGCCCCTGCTATTTACATTTATTACAGTAATTTGTAAATCTACAATCAAACTACCTGAAGATCATTGGTGCTTTTCTTTGTTGTTTTGCAAAACTACTTTCATAGCCTCTTCTCTGTACTTGTCATAGGCTTCAGGTAGGAATGAAACACTAACTCACCTTTGCTGCAGGGTATGAAAATAAACCAACCCATCTGTGACAAGATCACAAAAGATCACACCAAATAAGGTCCAAAAGCCACAGCAGGACTCTTTCAGCCACATGACCTTAAAACCTATAAAGCCTGGAGCCATGTAACTGGGTGAGAAGGGAAGGAAGAAGACAGTTAAAATAGTGGTTGACCAGAAAAATGTAAGAGCACAAGACTTTATGCAATGTGGCATGCCTACCTCATTATGTAGATATAGCTTAATTGGGAACTTTGTAACTACTACAGTGAAGGATCCAAAAGAGCTTCAGGGCATATATTTTAAGAAGATAATACCACATATTACATACATAAATAAAGTTTATGGCATTTAGAAATTCCACACCGTTGCTGGCAGGAGTCAGAAGCCAAAGGCTTGCATGCCAGCTCTGCGGCTCTCACCACCTGCCTGCAATCTCCACCAACTGCTTCGGGTCAAAACAGTTGAAATAAACACACAAACACTCAGCCAAAAACAACAACAACAAAATCACCACTGAGAGAAGACAAGAGTTGTCTGGAAATTAACAGTGAAAACTAATAGCATGATGTTCGTGAAAAAACTCTCATACAGTCTCCATACAGAACTAATCAAGAAGCTCCAAGTCCAGCCCTGCTGTTTCGCTTCTCATCAAGTAAAATTTTGACTCATTATCTCTAGTTGTGACACCCCCAAACTCTATGTACTTCTCACTAGATATCAGTTTGATGGAGACCTTGACGAAATAAGTGATTACTTATCCGATGGAACTCCATCAATATGCACCCACAAACACAGACAAACTGGAACTAGTCTGCTAGCCACGTTATGAAGGGCCAGAAAGCGGTTTAGTGTCTAAAAAAAAAGACATAAAAAATAAACAAACAACCACCAAAACTCAGAGTTCCTGAAGTGAACAAAAGCAGGCTCTTCTGCAGGCACTACAGAGCTTGGCCTGGTCTCTAAGGGAGCAGCTTAACTTCTACAGTTACAACAGCCTGAACATGTTACAACAGTCAGAAGTGGCTGTTATTTACAACACTACAGAACAGACACTATGCTCTTATCTTTTCCCTTGGACAATAGGTTATGTAGTTTATCTACACTGCATTACAATATTTTGTTTTCCAGAAACATTCCAGGTCGTCCATCTTCAAATGCTGTGAAAGAAGACTAGCACAAGAATCTTGCATATTACCCAATCCATTCATTATTTTATTTAACTTAACAGGTCTGCCTTCTCTAGTTTCCAAGATAAATACTCCTCATTCCTTCAGTTTCTCTTTAAAGAATTTCTGAGAGAGAATCAAAATTCTTGCAACAACCTCTTAAATTGGTAGGTAGAAACTATGACATCATATCAGACATGCAACCCAATAACCACTACTACATTTGCACCACTCTGCTTCTTTTACAACTCATACAGACCCTCGGGGGGGGAGGGAAGTACATTAGATTTGACATCTTGAGGCATGCAAGATCTGTTTTCATAGTGCCAGTTACAATGTGTCAGGAGGTTCAAATTAAACAATCTGTTCCCCCACCTACAGCAATAGTTCCAACACAGAGCTGTAAGAGCTGAAATGACAAAAACAAAAAAAATTCCAATTCCACTTGTGTTTGGGACCAACATCGCTTCTCACAGTTTCTGACAACAACTAGGAGAGCACTAGTTTGCTTTGTGTTGGTTTCCCACCTTCAGTCTCACCACTGAAGTCTCCTTCCAAGAGATTAGGAAAGCCTTCAATAAAGCACCAGGGGACATTTCTACAGTTCAAGACTCTCACTTCCTTAATTGTTTTGCTGTTGTAATTAGAAAGTTAGGTACAGCCTAACAGGGATATTCAATAGTTTCGTATTCTCATCCAAACCACATCCAATAAACAGGAAAAAGGATTATTTGGAAACACTCCAAGCTGCCACAGAAACAGTCAGCCTTGCTCCACAGAAAAGGCTCCTCTCTCAGATTCCTGACTGCAGCTGTATCATAAAAAGGGAGAGGGGCGCAAAGACCAATCCCAGTGAACTTGGGCACACGGCTTTGACGCTCCATGTGCTCAGCACATGGTACCAGTCCCAGGATGGGCTGCACCTCCTGTGCTGCACAAGCTGAGCAACCAGGCTTGCACAAGAGACCCCAGTGTCCTGCCACCTCAGTCTGCTGGTTACTGGCACTCAGCTCCTAGAGAGCTGCAGAGAAAAAAGTAAAAAACAGTAGATCTGCACATAAGCTCACCAAACAAAAACTGCTGGCGTATTTTCCAAGTCCAGCATAAGTAAAATAGGTAGGTTTAATAGCTGGGCTGAGCAGCGTTCCTGAGGGAGCACCCAAATGGCACATAAGACAACTTTTATGCAGGAAATAACTGTCATTTTCTGGACAAAAAAAATTTAAAAAACCCCCGTAAACTACCTTACAAACTCTAGAGATGAGCAACAGTTCCTTTATCTGAAGGCTGATGCTCAACATGCCATGCCTGTGTTCCCCTCCCAGTGTATGCCATTTGAGTCAAATGCCTTCTTGTACACCTTTCTGCTATAAAAATAAACCCCATTGGTTCACAAACTTTGTTCTAAGCAGGTTTTAGAGCCCACCTCAGGTACTGTACTGATGAAAAAGACATCACCATTCAATAAAAAGCCGGGAAGATTCAACCACATGAACAGACCACAGACTTAAAATAAAAGAGATTAAAATAAAACCTTCAGAACAGCATTTTGCTGCAGGCAGTGCACCAGATAGAGCTCAATTATGATGTCTGACATTGCCACTCCGGTGATTTGGTGCTCAGCTGGGTCAAGTATGGCATTTAATACATGAGAAGCCTCCATGGAGCTGTACCTGGTGATCCTCTGAGATGGACCAGTAGAGGCATAAAGCCTCGTCCTACGGCAAAGGGCACTGCAGGGCTGGACTGGCTTTTTTATAGGAGCAAGCCATGGAAGAAACCCCAGTTACACCCCCATCTGGTCACCAGTGCCTGTACTGCAGGACATCTCTCCCTGTTGGAAAGATTCTCACTCCATCAAAGATTACTGAAAGACTGTCTCCAAAACATTCCTGTGTAGTTCCACTGATGCAATTAACTTCCTAGCACTCGAATACACAGCTGCTATCTAGTTTTCAATTGCTTTACTGCACCTCAGAGGCAGCTATAAAACCCGAAAAGCAGCAAAAAAAAAAAATAAATAAATAAAAGGTGGAGATGAAGACTGCAGTTGTACTACAGACACTGCTCCTAGTATTCTTGAACTGGGTTTTACCACCAAGGGCCTTAGAAGATATATTTGCATAAACTGAATTACTAAAATTTAGTTTCTTTGTGATCCTTCTATCTCTTAGTCATCCATAGTAGAAAATGCCATTTAAGCAAAAGCTGAACCAATATTGTTACCAAAATATTTGCAGCTCACTCTTCCAAGTACTCTAAAAATTACCAGGCATATCTTAGAAGACTTGTGGTATTTAAATAAAGAATTAGAATCATGTACCAAATTTTAAAAATGCTTGTAAGCTCAAGGGAAACACAAAAAAGAAGATTTGAGCTGTACAGATACTAGAAACAACTAAAACAATGATTGATCCATCACTACTTACCATTTAGGGAATACTAAAACAATGCAAGAGTATTTTTTGAATATATGCATGCACTAATATACAAACACCGAGTCTTGTTGCAGGTACTCTCCAGCACAAGACATAACATTCATCCATCTATTACCACAGCTTCAGGAACACTAGATGTTATTATTTGCTTCTTTGATTTAACTGATTCCCTCTGGATAAAGGGATGTAAATGAAACCTTCAACTTCAATCCTAATTCCACCCTTGTAATTTAAGATCACATACATACAAATATATTACAACCTCTTGAAGCATCTATGGATGCATCTAATTTACATATTTTAGTGACTGTCCATGGGCAATTACACAGGATATTTAAAAGTTTCCAGAAATCAGAAAGACAAATAGGAAGTATTCTGGAAAGGGATAGAAAATAGGGCCCTAAATGAACAACAATGCATTGAAAAAAGGAGACAATATACACTGCTTATCTTTTTTTTTTCCCAAAAAAACTTGAATTAAATACCATACCTTGATTTCACAACTCACTAACAAGGGTGCAGATTTAAAAATACATACAGCTTACTGTAAACCCACCTTTGAACAACTATCAATTTTTAAAGCAAATTATTCCATTTCTTCCTGAAATTTCTCAAAACAGCACTACCACCAGCATTTTTAAACACCTTCTCCCAAACAATATCAAGCAGACTGATGATTTGACCAAATATGCTTCAGCAGTATGACATGCTGAATTCCCTACATGTTGCTGCAGTCCAACATGCTGAACACCTGCAAAGCTGCCTGACATAAACATTAGAAATGTAGCCCTAGCTTTCAGCACTTATCTTTCTTTTTGACTTATTTTTCATATTACAGATCTCTGTACGGGCACAGAAGGCAGGGCTGGCTATATCAGCAGTGCTGGTACCTGCATATAGGGAGACTTGAGGCAACGGCTTATCACAATTACGGCTGTTTTTTTTTTTTTTTTTTCCTCTTGCCCTCCCAGAATAGAAAGAATTCCGGCAAGATAATTTTTTTTCCTATGAACAGTGAGAAGGATCCAAATATAAAAGTTGTGCAAAAAAGTTACCTGACTCCTACTGCCAAACAAAATTCAGGCTGAAGTAACCGTGCTGCAATTAATATCAGCATGTTTGAGACGAGACAAGGTGCAACCATTTTCATCACAACTATTCTCTAGGTAATAGCCAGAGCATTTCCTTCTAGAATCAAAAGCTTATGTAAACACAACCAGATCGTATTTTGGCCATGACTTACCACTGCCTGCTTTAAAAGTTTATTTATTCAATGTAAAAATAATAGCCAGACTTTTAAAATGCACCTTATTTGAATTACAGCATACAGAGCACCGCTACGGTGAGACTTTAAGAGAAAGACTAAACGCGATTCAAAATTTAGGACCTGCTACAGGAACAACCCGTGCCTCTCCCGTTTCTCCTGCTCCTTACTTCCTATTGTTCCGCTGTTCAGCAAGTGATGCCATGTCACGGACGAGGGAAACCTAAATGACAGTTTTATTACGTCTTCCTTTAAAATGTTTATGCCAAGAAATTAATTTACTCAGGTCTACAGCGAGAACTGGTCACACACAAAAGGTGGTTTAAAGCATTCTAAAGTCCCCAAAGCACGAGCAGACTTTGGCTTCTGCAGCAGCTAGCAAGGCGACCCAAAATGGTGACTACCAGTAATAAATCATATTTTTAAAAAGGCATTGTTAAAAAAAA
>VXBU01002492.1:1314866-1332545 GCA_013400315.1 Bombycilla garrulus
GGCCTTCGCCTTAGGTCGCTCTGGGTGTCCCGGGGATTGTGTTTTCAGTACCTTCTGACTCCTTTTTTTCTCTTCTTCCCCTTTCTCCTTCCCCAGGCTTCGGGCGTGGGGGTTTCTGGGTTTGGTTTAGGGGTTGTTTTTATTTTTTATAATTTTTTTTTCCATTCCCGAAGTCGGTGAGATCATCCTGCCTGGAGGCTGCGGTGTGACAGAAATGCTGAATAGCCCTCTGGCTCAGGGAGGTTTCCTCAGCTAGACTCCGTAGTGGCCTTGCAATAAGGTGGTAGTCTTTCAGAAAATGGGTTCGTAATTGAACTGGGGGTAGTACTTCAGGGAAACAGGCTGAAAGCTAAAAGCATAAGATATATTAAAAAATACTTCGAAGAATACGCCAGAGTAATCGTGAATGGAGATCTAAAGGAGTAAGTTTTAGGTTGAAAATGCTAGAAAATTGTTGTAAGCTGTTGGCATGCAACCTCCGTTTCTTTGCAAAGGAAGAGTAATCCGAGTCATAACTGGATTTCGATTTCAGGTTTTTGCATCTCAGTAGTTAATGCCCTTCGTCTTTCAAATACTCTGAAATACTGTAGTGCAACGTCCGTGATGTAGTGCATCGTTTTTGATGCAGTTAATACCCTTCAACTTTCACAACTCTTCAAACATTTTAGGTGTCAAAGTACTTAGGTTTAATGGCATTTGATAAATAGGGATAGTAGTTGTCATCTGTGGAGTTATGTTAAACAGATGGGACAACCAAGCACTTCACACTTCTTACTGTTTCTAAGTGAGTCATTTAAGGAGTGTGATTAATCGTCCTACCATACAGTTGTCAACAAAAGAGTATTTTTTTCCCCTTAACTACCCACAAAATCAAAGAGATTTCCAGATTTTCTGTGGAAAACTGAAAACTAAAGAACCTCTATTTTGAACAACACTTTAAATTTAGATTGAGAGGGACTGCATGTGATGCTTCTTATCTTGAGAATATATATTGCATGTTTTTCTGTGCAGAGAGACAGTGATGTACCTGGCAAGTCGGTTAACTCAGAATGGTCATTGTCGGGCAGGCAGCCACATGTCGTTTTAAGGCATTTGTCTGAATAACAACCTCACGTGAAACTGAACTAATTTTATCAGCCCTCTTTCCCTTCCTCCCCACTGCACCTGTGTCAAATTGTAAGTCACCTGGGACAGAGGCACTTGAGCATTCAGTGCAGTCTGGATTGGGGATTTTCACGGTAATAGTCATGATGGGTGTTGACAAGGTAATGATAGTGCTGGCTGGGGGAGAGGGGGTTGGATGGGAACTGCTTTTGTTGTGAGCAAACCGGGGTAGTAAGAGGAAGAGCTGGGTGAGAAATTAGTGTTTAGGAGTGTGATATGAGGAGTGACCTGATTTGAACGTAGCCCTTGTGGTAAATCGAAGTCAGCTGTTATCTGCAGCTTATCTGCAGCTGAGCCAAGAGGGCAACATTGATTAAAAAGAAAAAATATTATGGGAATGGAAAATGTCTTGAAGGAAGATATTCAGATTTAATTTCTTTCAAGTTGAATGAATTAGAGCTGGGGGAGAGGATTTTAAATGCATCAAAATGTAGTGTTGGACACAGGAGGAGATTTGGAAGAAGTGTGTTTAGAAGTGCAATTACCTGGGGCAAAAGCTGGTGGGGGAAGTAACATGAGGTGTGGAAATAATGAAACCAAGGATACATCAGCATGGATCCCACAAAGAACGTAAGAAAGGTATATTAAATGTATGCCAGCTTCTGCTGTTGACAAATACATTTTCTGGTTTTCTTGTATCTGTCTGCAGTATTGATAAAGATGTGCTTTTTTTTTGATGTATTTCTAATAGTTGGTTGGTTTGGTCTGTTTGTTATCTCATCACATGTCTTGTGGAGACTAATTATTGATCAGGAGTTTGCTTACAATGCTGTTTTCTGTGTTTTCCCCCCATCTAAACTCCAAGTGACTTCTGTGTGTGTGTAAATTGACGAAAGCAAACAAACAAAAAAGAAAGGGTTTTACCCACATGTAAGCAGCAAGGTGCAGTGTGGTTGGGGCTTTTTAGCCTGATGATCTCTTTAGAAAAGTGATCTCTTTTGTCAGGTGTCTGCCTCAGCAGGTGTTGCAGGTGCCTTTTGTTAAACAGGAAGCTCAGTTGAAAGGACACTTTATCGTCTTGCAAACAGAGAGTGGAAGAACAGGTTTCCTTTAGAAAATAGGGAAGTTGAGGAGTGGTCTGAGCGTTCATTGGTCCCGGATTGAGTCCTAACCAGAGGGAGGTGGTAATGACACAGGAATCAATGGAGATGATGCCTCGTTGATACTGGAAGGTTATTTTTGCCTTCTATCAGTGTGGTCCCACTGGTTCAGTATTTGGTAAGTGATGAAGAACTGTGGCAAATGTACAGCCATCTCTCTTAGACTGCTGTTCTGGAGATGGATATCCCTTTCTTAGCTAATCCTTGGATTAGAGAATAGCAAAAGTGTAACCAAATAATCTAAGCATGTCAGAAGAGTCATTCCACCAGAAATAAATCTGTAGGTTGTGTACTATGTAGGACATATTACCGATGAAAATACTAATGTAGTCTTATGTTGGGGTTGTCACAAGTCTACACTGGGTAATTGAAGTCCAATAATCAGAAAACCGTGTTTTTAACTCTACTTCTGCTTTTCAAGTACTCCCCACTGCTGTTGTATTTTACTTGAGAGAAAGGACATAAATTTTATGTTAATTGCTTTAACTTTCTATAATATTGTTTGTTAAAAAAAAGAAATAATCTGTCATTGCATTTTTAAGTTGCCATACCAACCAGTATGTCCCTTCAGTGAGGAAGGAGGCATGGAACTATTTTTCAGCAAGCTAGAAGAAGTTTATTTAGAAGCTAGAAATTTATTTAAATAATAAATTACACTGTTATCCATGCAAATAACATGGAGCTTGGTTCACCTTAATCATCTTTAGCTATTAATAAACTAATTTATTTGGAAATGCTGGGAACGTTTTAGTGCAAATTAGGTAAATTCTTCCTGTAATTCCTGAGCAGTCTAATCTTCTGGTTTTGTCCAGGCCAGCTTGGCATTGTCATTATGGATCGCTCCCGACACCGTGCAGGAAATGGCAATGAGCAGGCGCCTTCACGAGAGCGCAGCCACGGCGAAGGTGAGAGGCAGCGGCAGCTGGAGCGCCTCAGCAGGGAGGAGGCCTATTACCAGTTCATTAACGAGCTCAACGAGGAGGACTACAGGTTAATGAGGGACCGAAACCTGCTCGGCACTCCTGGTAAGATGTGCACGCTTTCAGTAGGAGAGGTGTAATGAAGTAGCGCTTCTGCTGTTAGGCACTGCCTGTGGTACTGTGATTGAAGCAGCCTGACTTCTGTGGCTTTGTAGAAAGGAAAAATATCTCCATGTGTAGCAAAAGTGTAACGCTTTACCTGTATACAAAGATGCTACGTTTTCATGTCCAAACCCAGATATTTAACATTTGGTACATTCAAGTATATCTGTTGATATGTGGCAATTTTGGAGGCTTCTTAATTGTTACTGGAAGCTGGCATCCTCTCGACACATTCAGTATCTTTCTTCCACCCCACTACCTGCTTCCTCTGCTACCTGCATTATAATCTTACATTAGTGCTTTTTTCTTTTGGGTTTCATCAGTTTTATCTATCTTATGAAGATTTTCATTTAAGATACAAAATGTTATTTCTGCATGGGTGTGTAGAGGCAGTAATAGTGTTTCATCTAACAGCATTATCAAAATGTAAATTATTTCAGGAGAGATAACAGCAGAAGAGTTGCAGCAACGTTTGGAGGGGGCTAAGGAGCGTCTGACATCACAGTCTGATCTGGATAACAGAGAAGGTGAAGGTAGAACTGTTGGAGGTAAACATTCTTTCATATTTGTAGACACATGTACTATGTGGTGCATAAATACAGTTCTGTAAAGATATTTGAGAGAGACTAATTTCTTTTGGTTTTGTTTTTTTAATGTGTCTCTGGGGATTGCTTAAGAGAGATTTCCTAAGGATACAAAACCAAACTCGAAATACTTGATGAAAACTCATTTATGTTAATGACAATTTAATTGCTCTTTTTCCCTTATTTTCCTTTGTTATTAAATGTAATAGCACAACAAACCACTATTTTTTTCAGTTCTTACAGGTTTTTATCATGTATTAGAGCACTTGTAAAATAACTTAATTGGAAAACAGTTAGTCTCTCCACTGTTGAGCCACTTTTGTTGTTTCATTTCCATTTTTTTTAGTCAAGTGAGACTTGTGTTTTATGCACTGTTCGTCTTCAGTTCCCCAGAAATATTGGCTTACTCTTTTTACCGATTCTAGTCAGATTTGGGAGAGGAATTGGCAGCTCAGAAATCAAGATACCGAAGTTCCTGGAGGTTTTCTAGATATAGAGAGATAGTGGAGTATGGAGAACTTAATCTGATCCCTTCAAGGGAAAATCTTCACTGTGATCATGCCAACAGGCCTGCTTTATACACATAGTTAGCCCTAACCACAACACTTATATCTGGTCCTGAGCATGTAGTTGGAGGAGGTTTGAAAGTGGGGCTGGGTATTGTAATAGGAAAAGAGTATATTTGCACAAAAGGAGAAAATCTGTTCAAACCATGCATCCCACCCTGACACATTTCCGTATAAGGTGCTCTAGATGACCCTGCCTTAGCAGGTGAGTTGAGTTAGATTATCTCCAGAGGTCTCTTCCAACCTTAATGATTCTGTGATAATTTATTCTACTGATTATAGGAAACAATTTTAAATTGTTTTTCCAAAGGAATATAAGACTTGTTATTCCTTTTTCCTGCTGTATCGAAATGAATTTTTGAAATACTCCCAAACTGGTAACATCAGCAAGGGGCAGGTATTGGACAAATACAACTAAGTTTGGACCACAAGTCTGAACATGGGCTCATAAGAGGCCATCTGGGCATATTAATTTCTTTGTGAGTGTGCTGATGAGACAAAAATTCTAGGTTGAACTGGTAAGTTTTGCTGACATTTTTACATAGAGCATGTTGTACATTAGCATCGCATGCAGGTGTGCTGCTACTGTATTGTGTCTGAAGTCAGAGCCTAGCAAGTGGAGAGGATTTGGAGCAAGCAAGTGGAGCAGTATTCAGAGGATGCAGTTGTATGAATGTTTGCAATCCTTTGTTTCTCTCAGATTCTGAAGTTCTCGGGGAGAACTCCAACGGCGACTCTTTGCTTGAATGGCTTAACACGTTCCGTCGCACGGGAAACGCCACTCGCAGTGGCCAGAGTGGGAACCAAACCTGGAGAGCCGTGAGTCGAACGAATCCAAACAGTGGAGAGTTTCGCTTTAGTCTTGAAATCAATATCAATCACGATCATAATAGTTTTGAAAGCTCTGGTGAGGAGTATGTTGATATAGATGCTACCAGACTGTACGTAGAAAGAAGACATCAGCTAGTTGCCAGGTCGGTAGCCCCACGGACGAGAAGCGTGGCTGCAAGAGAGGCAACCAATGAAGCTGCAAGGAGTAGGCTTTTAAGACGTGCCATGGCATTAAGGTCAGAAATAGTCTCTCATGCGGTCTCGGGGAGGCTCAGGAGTAGAACGAGGGAGCTGACAGGCCAGACAAATAATACTACACGAAATAATTCTGTGGCTGCCGGTGAACCAAGAGAAATGCCAGAAAGAGGTACTTCTGCAGGAGTCAGAAGGGGTAGAGCTAGGACTAATGTCCGGATGAATACAAGCCAAAGACTAGAAATTCTGCGGCTGAGGTCTACCTTAAGTAGTCGAAGCCGCTCCCCGCTGCAGAGGCAAGATGCTGTTCGTTCTGAGGAGCGTGGTCAGAGGCAGGATAGAAATGCACAGCAGGTCAACAGGAGTAGGAGACTAACAGCTCAGGCTTCTCCACAGCCTATTGAAGAGCAAGCAAGAGGTAACACTCAGGCTCCCCAGCTTTCCAGTGTAGCCCCATCTTTAGGAATAACTTTAGAAGAGGAAGAATCTAGTAGGCCAGTAGCTGCTGTCAGAAGGCACCCAACAATTACACTAGATCTTCAGGTGAGAAGAATTCGTCCTGGAGAAAACAGAGACCGGGACAGCATTGCCAGTAGAACTCGTTCTAGAGTAGGCAGGTCAGAAAACACCGTTACCTTTGAAAGTGACAGCGGGGGATTTCGGCGCACGATATCCCGGTCAGAACGCGCAGGTATTCGCACCTACATTAGCACTATACGGATACCTCTTCGTCGCATTTCAGAAACTGGCCTTGGGGAGCCTTCATCGGTGGCTCTGCGATCGATCCTTAGACAGATAATGACAGGCTTTGGAGAACTGAGTTCTTTAATGGAAACTGAATCTAGTTCAGAGGCGCCAAGTGGCGGTCATCACTTAGCAGATGCCCAGAATAACTCGAGTGCAGCAAACAGCAGTGATCCAAGCGGGGTTTTGTCTAGAAGTGCACGTGCAGCAGGCGGCAGCAGGGAAAGGAGTGGACAGAGGGGTGGTAGCCAACGCTCTGGGCGCAGTCGTGAGAACCAGGATAGCAGGCAGTCTCAAGATGCAAACAACCTAGTGGAGAACGGAACACTGCCCATCCTTCGACTTGCCCACTTCTTCCTGCTGAACGAGGATGACGATGAGGATCGTTTAAGAGGTTTAACCAAAGAGCAGATTGACAATCTTTCTACACGGAACTATGGGGATGTTCACACTGAGAATGAACGGAGTAAAACATGCAGTGTTTGCATTAATGAATATGCAGCAGGGAATAAACTAAGGCAGTTACCTTGTACACACGAGTTTCACATTCATTGTATCGATCGCTGGCTTTCTGAAAACTCTACTTGCCCGATTTGTCGGCAGCCAGTTCTGGGGTCTAATGCCACAGATAATGGCTAGAATGGTTTGTACTGCTCAACTCTCAAGGATTTGCTCCTGCTCTGTTATGAGCCAGATGAAATTAGTTAACTTAGATATGGGTCCGTTTGTGGGGGGAGTTTTGTTAAATTTCTGTAAGAGTTATAGAAACTTGTCGAAATCTAACAGTGTAAATACTATTTTTTCCAAGTGCGGGTCTAGGAGCACACATAGAACCAAATGATATTGGTAAAGTTTATATTTTTTTAGGTAATTTTGTTATGCTAAGCACTTTTGTAAATACAGAAATGCAATAGTTAATCAGTCCTGCTTAATGTATGTTTTTTAACTATGTAATGGACTTGCTTTATTTAGATGACAAATTGCTTCACACAGACCCACCACTGTGTTGAAAAATTAGTGGCTAAATAGCCATTTGTTAGCTTTTTGTTCTAAGAACAATTTATTTTACAGAGAGTCTCTTGCTGGACATGTTTGCTAAAGATATTTAAGTTACTTGAAGTGCTCATTTTAACAGACCATTTTTTTTTAAACATGGAAATATCCTTTCCGAAAACTTGCCAATTTGGTTCTATTTAAAAAATTTTATGGCAATTTTTGCATGTGGGTTTACACAGTTCTTAATGTTGACAAGTTCTTATTCAGAGGTGGGTGAGTTAGTGGCATTATGAAATGTACATAATTATATGCTGTCTTTGACAATCTTTGTCTTTTCAGTGCAGACAGCAATCAAATCTGATAATTCCAAGAGCGTGTGTCTTACTTGCTCAAAGAATAAATGAGAACTAAAGAAGCCTTTTTACTCTTCCAAATTACTCAGTCAATATTTCCTGGGGTTTTTAACTGCCTTAGTTTAAAGAGGGGAAACATTTCCTTGACCATTATATTGTGTATAATGTGCATGTTTTGGGCATCCTACCCAGAAGAATAAAATCAAGACTTGAAGTGCTTTTGTACAGAAATATAAGCTACACATGTAGTGTTAGTCCTCTTGAAAACACACCTGAGGACCAAGTGGCAAAAGACACTAAAAAGGGCAAAATAAGCTTCTCTGAAAATCCCCAGTATCTGTATAATTAGATATTAAACTTAATACCAGTGACTTACATCGAAATAAAGTTTCAAGTTAAATAATTGAGGCTTTGTGTGAATTACTGTTGAGCCATATCCTGTAGATTAATAGGAAAACTTACTAGTCCTGATGTTCAGTGTCAGTTTTCACTTTATTTTCCCCCACTTTTCCCTGGCTCTGTTCCTGGCCTGTTAGTTGTTATGGTAGATAAAAGCGCAGCACAAAGCACTCTGGGGTTTCTGGGAGAAGCTGGATGTTACAGAGCTTGTCTTTTGAGTGTAACCTGCATGTCAGTCCCTAGAGAAATGCAGAATTGTGCAGTAATCCACTGTGTGTATATTCTGAGCAGTAGAAAGAGTGCTTGAAGTGAACAAGTTCTACTGGCTGTCTCTGCCTGTAGATAGTGGCCTTGACAAATGTGCTTCTGTGCCAGGTGCGTCACTTAAAGCATCTGCTCTTGACACCCTTCAAGGGTAGCTATGAACTCCCATGTGAGCTATTGGATGTCTGCTTCAGCTCTGCAAGTGGGGAACTTGTGTCATAAATTCCACAGAAGGGCTTCTTTTCATTCCTAAAAGTAGTTCTAAGAAACTGTTATGAGATTTAGATGCTTTAAGGATATGATTAAGATCTCTTCTGATGTCATTTGTGCTGTTAATAACTGCAAATGTTGTTGGCCCCTCCCTTGAGTGCTTCCTTAGCTGCAATAAAGAGTAAGGAGATTAAAATGTGATTATCAGAGCTAGTTTATTTTTTGACATTTTTTTCCTTCTGTCAGCTCCTGAGGCTGGCAGTATATAAATACATACATGTCTTCTGCTGCTTCCTTCTTTCTTTATGACTTCCTTTTATGTTTGAAATCTGCCTGATTGAAAAGACACAGGCATAGAAACCTGCCTTTGGCTCGCTATTGCCTTGCTGGTCAAATCCTTCAAGGTCAGTTTTAACTCTGATCCGTTCAACTGCTACCCTGATACACTAGAGATGGAGATTCCCCATGCTTTTTTCATTCAAGTGTGCCTTTTTTCATTTTGCTCTGTGTAAGAGCAGAGTTGGTTATACGGTTCAAGATGAGATGATTTGTGACAGGGTGTGTTTAACTGAGATCCTAAGTGGAATAACCCAAAGTACAGTAAGAGCTTTCTGTAGAAATTGTAGGCTACAGAAGGACCATTAAGCCTCCATTTCTGTGTTCCTGCCCTCTCACATGGCAGTTGTCAAGTATTTCCCCTCCATTGGAGGAGCATCTATTTTGTTACTCAGCTTTCCTCAGATACTGTGTTAATGGGACCAATTAAATAATAGTAGTTCAATTTGGTATTGGCTTATGTTACCTCCTTTTCTGTGATAAAACTTCAGTTTTCTGCCACCACTACCCTCCAAACACTTTTTTTTTTTTTTTTACCTCATCCTTCAGTGACATTAAGAAATGTAATTTATTTATGTGGAAATAATATGTCACATAGAAGTGGATTCCTGTGTTGCCAAGTAACATACAACAATTAGCAACACGTGCAAATTAGGAAATATAAAAGGCAACAGTCAATGATAGCAGGTTATGTCCTGCCACTTCATGCTTTTGCCTTGATGGGAAATAACTATTCCACTTTAAAAAGCAGATGCCGCTTGTGTGTGGCTGAACTCCTGCTGAAGTAACCCTGTGCAGTTCTCTGGTAACTACCAAGTGACTGATCAGAGTCCAACCAACCTGACCACCGGGCCAACCAGGAATGATGTGGGGTGGGGCAGGACATCCTGCAACATGTCAGGAGGATATGGTGGGCCAAGCTGATAATCAGTGTATGCAAAGTGATGTGGGCAGGAGGAACCTCTTAGCAGAAGAGCGTTGTGGTGGACTCACTCCAGGTCTGTTCACACAAATAAGGCAGACCCTACAGGCCACTGTGGTGGGGCAGATACTTTTCTTTTTCTTAAGAAATCAACATCTCGAATGCCGGTCTGCAGAAATTGTAGGGAAGAAGTAGGAGGAATCAGGTCTGTTTGCAGTTCAAAGGCTGTGATCTCATCAGGATCACAGAGACCTGGTGGGATAGCTCACACAGCTGGAGTGCTGCAGTGGACAGATACAGGCTCTTTAGGAAGGACAGCGATGGGGAGGAGTTGCCCTTTGAGGCAAGAGCAGCAGGAATGCTTGAGCTCTGTCTCAGGATGGATGAGGAACCAGCTGAGAGCCAGGTCATGAGTAGTAGGCAGACCAGCATGGTCACTGTTGTGGTAGCTGTCTGCTACAGACCACCTGTTCAGAAAAAGAGGCAGGTGGGATCTTCAGACAAACAGTCCAGAAGATCTCTGGATTATTGTTTCACAAAAAAATGGTACATATTCTTGCCAATTTCCTGTCTTTCAATATTCACCCCTGAAAAGAGACACTGACATTAATTTGAGTGTGGGTTGTAAGATTTGCCAGTTCCTGAAGATGCTTTGAGACCTGACTGTCGTTTTGAATGCACTGACCATACATTAGTGCAGTCTGCAGGATTTCAAGGGAGAGAGGGGGTAAATGTCAGCAAGCTCAGGATTATTGTTAACCAGTCATATACCATGGTTATAACTGGAGCTGTGCATACCCAGCTGTGGTCAAAGCAGCACTCAGAACAAAAGACATGGCCATGCTGCCAGTGCAGCACTCAGAGATGAGTCTTTAAAATTAAAAATATAATTAGCTCTCCTGAGATCCTGTGCAGCTAATCTGATTTCAGCCTGCACGCAGAAAGCATCAACAACAGGCGAGCACTGGCCAGCACACTGTAGACTTCCCTCAGCCTGCTCCTGTTTACAGTGGGAATGGGGTTAGCCCACCTTTGGACACACAAGGTACCTCACAGCAAAATTTCTTCTATTTCTTTTTTTCCCTTGGGCTTATACTAGACTTTGAGTAGCCTGAAAGAGACCTGGAGCAGGTTCATCAAGATACTCAGTGCACATTGCTCCTTGCCATTCATACTTATTCCAGAAGGTGTTTATCCCAGCACTAAATTTATCATTAGTGTAATGTAAATTGCCTGAAGTGCAAAAAATGAAACATATATACACTAAAACAAAACAAATACAGCTTTGATTTTCTTTTAGAGATTGAACAGCTGAAATGGGATATGTGGGATCACTTTGTCCCGTTATTTTAAGCAGTCCTTTTGAAGGCCAAGCTTCAGGCATTTATAGCCCACAGCTGGGGTCCTTGTCCTGAGTAAAGTGAGACAGATAAATTATATTGTTTGTGCTTCCAAGAAATGCACTTGAATTGTATGTTGAACCTTTCCATCTCATTAGTAATATTAAAAGACTTCAACTTGGTCAGTTCCATTGTGATGTATTTCCTTGCACAGCACTGTTTCTGCAGTGCTGAGCATCTGACATACCTTACAGAGCCTGTGAGCTATTTTTGCAGTTCACATACATTTGAGCTACATTAATAATGGCTCACTCTTTACCTTCAGGCATGCGTGCCCAGGAAAGCATATCGTGTTGCTATTTTAATACAGAGGCCTTGCCCTTTTCTGAGTGAGTAATGCATGAATAGAGCACTTTGGCTGCTGGTACAATTTCTTTTACTGTGTTCTTACACACATTTTGCATACAGTTTATTCCATTTGTTCAATGTTATCAGCATGCATCTAAGCACTGAAAGAGTAGGAATTGCCAGTGTGTGTATGAGCATACACTGTAGTTAACCTGCATAATATGTAGCGGTTAACTTGAATATACACAGTGAGAGTAAAGAATCATATTTCAGAAAAGGTCTCTTAAAATTTAGCCCTCCCCCAACACCCCCTTCAATTTAAGGTATCTCCAAGTCCAGACTCCATTTTTTTTTCTTGTTACATGAATTTCAAAATATGATTCTGGCCTCCAAGCTGATTTCAGTCACTCATTCCCCTGAATCCACTGTGCTCTGACATGAATTGAGTTATAGCTCCTTTCTCTATAAGCTAGGCTGTGAGATGTGAGTAATGCAATTTGAGGCATCCAAAACCCCAGGAAGCACCGTGACAAGATTCCTTCTCACTATGATGGTGGTAGAATTGGGAAAGACAGAACAAGTTGAATAACCCTGACTATTTTGGACAGAAGCACACTGAGAGCAAGAGCCTGTGCAGAACCCCAGCGCACAGGGCTCCTCAGCATCCCATGGCACATCCCCATGCGCTGCCTGGACCAGCTGAATTCGCAGGAAACCTTCGGCTTCCCAGAGGAAGTGTCTCACAGCAGGAGAGGGCGCCATACAACAAGGAGCAAGTGGTGCCTCGGCGGTGCGGCTGGAAGCACAGACCGGCCTCTGAAGGGGAGGGTGACCGGCCGCAACAACCCTTCCTTTAAGGGGAAGGGAGCGCTTCAACTTCGAAAATGCTCATTGGTCGAAAGGAGCGACAAAAGTCCGAGGGTCCACAAACAGAGAGTTTTATTAGCAAATTTACACACTTGATGTGGAAATTGGCATGTTAGACCTAGACCTGCTATACAGGCACATGACACTGGGTTTGGGTAAAGGGGTAGGGTGAAGGGAAAAGAAAAAATAGGCATATGGCAGTGGGTTTTGGATAAAAAGGTAGGGTGGGAGGGAAAAGGGAAATTAAAGAGATTAATTTAAAAGAGAAAGATAAAATTTCAAAAGTAAATAGAAAAAGAAATGAAAAGAAAGAGGGAAAGAGAGATGAAAAAGGCATCATCAGCCATTATCAGCATCGATCCAGCTGATAAGGTACCTATCCTTGTTTCAGCATCAATCCAGCTGATAAGTGGTGATCCAGTTGAGCCAGTCCAGCTGAAGAGATGTCCGGGCTCTGGGGGCACCACCTGGGCTTGGGAGTACCTTTTTATTGACAAGTTTCTCTAGCCCAAAGACACATTTCTCATTTTCCATGTTAATTAATTATCATGCAGTCTGTTCTTTTAGGCCTTTCTGGAAATGGGTCAGAGGGCTTCAGGAGTCTTTGGTGGTTGATTTGAAATAACACTGAGGAAAGCCAGCTGCCAATCCATGTCTACTTCTTGCCAATCATTCCTGCGCTCTGCTGTACTGTGCTGTGGTTCTTTCTTATGGAAAAGTGCTGCCCTGTGTCTACCTGGCCCCCTTCTCCAGCCAAAACTTGTTCTTTCTTACAGCATGTAGTACCAATAGTCCTTGGTTATTACCAACAATTCTCGTCGGTTATTACAAACAGTCCTTGGCTGGCTCCACAGCCGTCCAGTCATAGGTATCTGAGACATCACATCAGCCCTTTATCTTTTGGGAACTGAGAGCTCAAAAGGATCTCCCTTTGGACCACTGTCCACAGGGTTATAAGAGAATGGGGTTTAGTCATAACTATTTTTCATACTGGCCACAATTTGAGTCAGTAACTGTCTTTGAAGTTTCATCAACAGAAATATTATTCCACTTGGACTGTTACTCAGGCAAGAAAAAATAAGTTTCCAAGGCTGCTTGCTAAAAACCAAATGCTCATTAGACAACACTATTTCCTGGGAACAGACAGTGTTTCTGATAAGCCGGAGAGAGGCTTAGTCCAGGTGCAACTTGTCAAGGCCAAGACTTCATGAGCGTTTCTCATATGATAGAGCAGCCTGAGCAGGGAGTGAGATACGAGTAAAGTCAGCTTCTCTGGGACTCTACACACCGTGAACCCGGGAGGCGAGGGGATACACGCTACTGAGTCCCAGCTTCCCCTAAGAGGGAGGAAAAACCCAGGATTGGGGAAAAGCCGGTTTCCCACGGCGCTCGGCGGGGCCGGCGCTGCCCTGGGAGGGAGGGAGGGCAGGGCAGAAGCTCCTTGGGCACTGCCCCCGTGGTCTTGGTTTCTCCGGGTGTGGAGATACTAACGCGCCCTTAAACCAGCGCTGGTTCCGAAACAAAACGAGTGAGCTCGGTTGGAAGCAAGGCCGAGGAAAGCCGGCTGCCCAGAGCAGCGGCTGCCGCTCGGCTTGCGGCACCGCCGGGACGGAGGGGGCGGCGCCGGCAGGCGCGGCGCGGCCCCGGAGCTCTCCGAGGTGCTGGAGCGGCTGCCGCGATCCTGCTGGGGGAACGCGGCGCTCCCCAGGGCAGAGACACCGCCAGCCCGCGCTCAGCACATCCCGTCCGACGCCCCGACGGGAGCCACCGCCCCTCCCTCTGCCTCCTGCGCCCTGGGGAAATGGGGGTGATGACACTGCCTTTCTGTAAGCTCCCTGGAGACGAGTGTCCAAGGAGCAGATTTCCAGCCTGCAGGAACGGATCCCAGCAAAGGAAGAAACCTCAGTTAGCAGGGCACGAGCTGGACGTGTTTCCTGAACAGCAGCAGGGCAGAGAGCAGAGTCCCTTTTATTCTAGTCCGCCAAAACACTGCAAACAAGCAGAGCTGTGAGTGCTGGTCTCAAGGGTAAGCAGTATCATAGAATCACAGAGTCATGAAATGCTTTGGGTTGGAAAGGGCTTTAAATCCAGCCCCCCTGCCATGGGCAGGGACACCTTTCACCAGACCAGGTTGCCCAGAGCCCATCTAACCTGACCCTGAACACCTCCAAGAATGAGGCATCCACAACTTATCTGGGCAACTTGTTCCAGTGCCTCACCACCTTCACAGCAAAGAACTTCCTCCTAACACATAACTGAAACCTGCTCTCTGATACTTTGAAGCCATTTCTCCTGTCTCTACATGCTCTCGTAAAAGTCCCTCTCCATCTCTCTTATACTAAGTGGTATTTCAGTGGGTTTAATTTTTTTTACTTACTATGTTGTACCGTTGTACACAACGGTATTTTCTTCTGGTATCAAAGTCTTTAAAGTAAAGTCCAAGTCACAGATAAACTATGTACTGAACTCCATTATTTCCTATGATATGGTGTCTTGGCCATAGCAGTTGGCTCAAAACATATTTCAGAATATTTACACACGTGCTCTACAATATGCTTTACCTTAACAAGAGTTCCCATTCTCTCAAGCTTCTTTTCAGTCTTTCTGAGAACATCTCCTTGGGGCTAATTTTTACTTTTCTGCATTTGTTTACAACTGTACAAAGTGAGTGCCACCAAATCAGCTCGGCAGTATTTTATGCCCGCCTTGGATTCCCTTCGCAGTGATCTCATTGATTACAAAGCCGGAGAATATTGGATGCACATTAGCCAGCAACCTAGCTGTGGGACAGGGAAGTGAATCAAAATAATGAAAATGCACCTCATGCATTTTGAGAACTATTTACATTCTGGAAATCAATCTCATCTTAAATGTTTCCTATGAGGACAGCCTGAGAGGGCTGTTCAGCCCAGAGAAGACAAGACTCCAGGGACATCTTAAAGCACCTTCCAGTACCTGAAGGGGGCTGACCAGAGAGTTGGGGAGGGGCTTGTAACAAGGGCATGGAGTGGCAGGGCAAGGGGGAATGACTTTAAACTGACAGAGGGCAGGTTTAGATTAAATATAAGGAAGAAATTCTTTACTGTGATACTGGTGAGACACTGGAACAGGTTGCCCAGAAAAGCTGTGGATGTCCCATCTCTGGAAGTGTTCAAGGCCAGGCTGGATGGGGTTTGAGCAATCTGGTCTAGTGGAAGGTGTCTCTGCCCATGGCAGAGGGTTGGAACAAGATGATCTGTAAGGCTCCTTCCAACCTAAGCCATTTTAAGATTCTATTATTTTTTCACTAACTTTTTATTTTTCAGTAGTATTCTTCTTTACTTAAGAATATATTTTTTTCTTAATTACTAGATAATTGCTAATTTGGCTTCATATAAGCTGAGATCAAAACTATGGTCTACTCTACCGTATGTCTTTCCTGTGCAAAGGATTTGTAGGGGATTGTTCTACACAGAACTTTCCATTAATTTCCAGCCTGATGAATTCTTTCCATTGACATCATTATCGTGGAATAAAAATTACTTGTTCCAATTTAGCTTACTGTATTTTGAATGTATCTTTAAAATCATACAGACTTGGAGTTATTCTGGAAAAGTAATAATGCTGATGTTTGTTTCCTGAACTAACTCGCAGGTATGAAGAACTTGTTATAATAAGTTCTTAGTCTTGAGTATACTAGAAAAAAGACATTATTTTTCTTTATTTAGTTTCACTATTTTCTTTATTTATTTTCACGAGTGCCAAAATAGAATGGGCTCAGTATTTTTAAGTTTTTCAGTAATTTTCAGGCAAATCACAGACCACCTCCTGCCATAACATGAGTATAAATTTCAGTTTCCATCATATCAATATGATTATTCTATTCACTGTAATTTTATTTATATATGTCACTATTCAAAAATCTGAAAAACCTGAATGGCATGTAAACAATGATGATGCCTACATTTACAAACTTTTTTCCCCCATTTTACTTACAGCTAATGGTTTACCCTTCCTCTACCCCTCCACCCCTGTCCCATCTGAATGTGCAATTCATCTTTTTATTTTCCACCTTCAATTGGTGGGCCATGATTAACTGTAAGAGGAGTGTTATTGTTGAGCCCCTTCTGCCCTGTAAAGGGGACATACAGGAGACTCCAGCTCCTTTAAGAGATTACAGGTGGGCAAAGCATGCATTGACACATGTTCACGTATTTAAGGTCACATCCAGTATCTGTCTATAGATACCAGTGTCTCTATGATGAAGATCCTTTAGTTATTTCACTTATTAAGCTGAGTGATGCTAAGCACACTTTCTCTATCAATCTAGAAACATCAAGTCCTGGATTTTCTACCTTTTTTTTTTTTTCTGAACCTTTTAAAAAATGTCATGATGAGTGACAGATACCTCCCCTGTAGCTCAGCATTTTATCTGCATCATGCTCATTTTGATTCTGTGCATGTAAACAAGGGCAAAGCACCACAGCACAAAGATTTAAGACAAAGAGACTCTATTATGTTTTTGTTTGTTTGTTTGTTTGTTTGTTTTAAGACAAGCAGAGTTAGACAACCAGAACTTGGAAGCAATTACTCTCATCCTGTACCCTAATACCACCACTACTGGCAGAAAGCCACAGGCTTTGAACTGACTTTGCAAGGCCTCAGCACTGAGCCTCATTTTGTCTGAGCTTTTATTGACCTGTCTGTGCCTTTCTTTTACTTAGTTGCAACAGCAATATTTCTAATGGGAAGGTAGCTATGTCTGTTTTACTTTTGTTTAACTTTGTATAGTGCCATTGTGGCTTTTATATGGAGAGTGACAAGAAGTTGTACTGTGGAGAATGAGATATTCATAATTAACATCATGATGTATAACGTCATTCAAAACTAACATAACGATGCATAACATAACAATATGTAGAGGAATACAGGCCTGGTATGACAGCAAAGTCTCCTGAGAGTGGACTCGTGAGAGTTCGGGCATTGTAGAGGAGGCATAGGATGATGAAAAAAAGGACCACAGCCTTGGCACTGAAGAACTTGGGGCTACAAAGAGCTCGTCAGCAGTCAGCTAAAGCAGTGCAGGCCTGGGAAGTGGACAAAGTTAGCTGAGGAATTACACAAAGAACAAGTACGTACCATACGAAAATGGCATCCCATATAATACAATTGGATGTAAAATGGAGCAGTAGACAAATGGATAAAGAGGAAGGTGTGCAGGCATTTTTAAAACCACACAAAAATAGCCTCATAACAGTCCTTTGCTTTTCTCAGCAAATAATTTGTTGGGAAGACATGGATGACCAGCTGCAGCCCTGACACCCACTGCTTTACAAAGGCCAGCACTGTCAACCATTGGTGTCAGAGGGGTAGTGGAAAAAAGGCACACCAAAAAAAAA